>JAJJWX010000094.1:0-200323 GCA_023529315.1 Papaver bracteatum
AGAAAATAAGGAAGGGAGGAAGAAAAACAAGCCATCCGTACATATGCCACCCTACAACTACTTCCACCTACTACTACTAATTCATTAGTCAATCTTGATGACTAATGTTACAACTACTAATTAATTATTCAACACTCCCCTCAAGGTGGTGCATATATGTCACGAGATGCCCAACTTGACAAGTGAATCGTTAAATATTTTATTTGATCTGGCCTTAGTCGAATATCTTGCGATTGTTGTGTTGTTGGGACATATGGTACTTCAATAATTTTTCTTCAAGTTTCTCATAAATGAAGTTCTATCAATTTCCACGTGTTTCGTTCGATCATGTTGCAGGATTCTCTGCAATTTTGATTCTTGGCGATTATCACAAAACAACTTCATAGGTTTTTGGATGGGAACCCAAGCTCTCCCATAAGCCTTTTCAACCATAATAATTCACAAATGCCTTTTACCATTGCTCTATATTATGCTTCGGCACTTGACAGAAACAACCTGTTGTTTCTTAGACTTCAAGTTACTAAGTTACCCCAACGAAGGTAACATACCCGGATGTCGATCTTCTCCTATCGCCTTTGCCTCCCCAATCTGAGTCAGTGTAACTCGATACATCAAGATGTCCATGTTTTGAAAACATCAAACCTCTGCACGGTGCGGACTTCAAATATCTTAGTATCTGGTGACTTGCATCCATGTGTTACTGACCGGATTATGCATAAATCTGCTCAACACTTACGACATAAGCAATATCGGCCTTGTATGAGAAAGATAAATCAAGCGACCAACTAACCTCTGGTATTGTCCTTTGTCTGTGGTATTTGATCAGAACATTCTTCAAGACCATGATTTTGTTCCATAGGAGACCGATTGGCGTACAACTGGTCATACGAGTTTCCTTCAACAAATCAATCACATATTTTATTGACACAAGAAAATTCCCTTTCGGATCGATTAACTTCAATACCCAGAAGTACTTAAGTCCACCCAAATCTTTCATATCAAACTCGAATACAAGCAATTCTTGGATTACTCATCTCTTGGGGTCATTTCTGTTACCACCATATCATCTACATAGATAATAAAGGCGATTACCTTGTCACCTACTCTTTTAAGGAACAAGGTATGATCAGCATTACTTTGTATATACCCAAACTTCTTCATTGCAATCAGAAATCTACCAAACCATGCTACTGGGAGATTGTTTCAAACCATATAAAGCCTTCTTTAACTTACACAACATTAACATTGTTTGGAGCATTATAACTTGAGGTAGTGTCATGTAGACTTCTTCTTGCAAATCACCATGTAAAAGCATTTTTTACATCATATTGTTGTAGAGGCTAGCCTAGATTTGCTGCCAAAGACAATAATACTCGAATAGTGTTGATTTTTGCAACGAGAACAAGCGTCTCTGATAATCAATACCATAAATGCAGGTAAACCCTTTAGCCACAAGTCTTGCTTTATACTGTCAATAGAGCCATCTGGATTATGCTTGATAGTATATACCCACTGACCAATGGTTTCTTTCATATGGTAGTGAGACTATATCCCATGTACCATTTTCTTCATGTACCACCATCTCCTCTTTCATAGGACCAGCCCATTTCGGATTAGATAGTGCTTCTTCTCATTGTTCAGGAATAGTAACATCTGCCATTTGAGTGACAAACGCTTTTCCCTCTTTTGATAATCTATGAGTTGACACGTAATTGAAATAGGGTATTTCACCTTCCTTATTGCTTAGGTGAAAAGCGATCTGGTGGAACTCCACGATTACTCCTTAGTGGCAAGCTGGTACCTGTCGATTGTCAGGTAGTTCACAAGTATCATTAGTATTAATCGAACAATCTATCCTTACCTCAGGGACATAATACTAGAATTGGAGGACAATTAGATGTAGATCTTGTTGATGAAGAGAGATGAGAGCTTCAAGATCAGGGTGTCAATTTCTTGACAACGAGAATATCGAACTCTTGAACCAGGCTCCATGACTTGTATATCATCAATTCTTGAACTACTTGACGAGTTTGATGTGTACTTATGCTTGTTTCATTTGTTGTCATATTAATTTCACTATTAGTCGGAAACAAATCCATCCAATTCAACTCTTCAATAACACTCTCTCCATGAAGAGGAGAATCAGATACATCGGATGAGTAAAACATTTAGTGCTCGAGAAAAGGTGACATCCATAGTAACATAAAATTTATGACTTTGAGGATGATAACACCTATAACCCTACGGAATGGATGATAACCAATAAAAACACATTTGATAGCACAAGGATCTAGCTTTGTACGTAGATGTTTACTGAGATGTACAAAAACAACACAATAGAATACAGTGGAGAAGCTTAAGATGAGAAGGTATTGTTACAAGCGAAGCCAATTTGTCCAACGATGTCTGAAATTTTAAAACACTTGTTGGTACTCGATTAAGAAGATATCTTGCATAGTAATGGCTTCTTCCAGAATTTAGCTTCATATTTGACCCAATCAAGCATGCCTCATAATTTCAAATAGCTGGCGATTTTTCTTTCCACTACACCATTTTGTTGTGGCGTAGACGACAACTAGTTTCATGAATAATTCCATGTTCTCCAAGTATCTTTGTAATACTTCATTAACATACTCACCTCCATTATCGAGCGAAGGACCTTTAAGTTAGCGAAAATTGTGTCGAATCATTTTATGAAATCTGACAACGATCAGCCACATCACTTTTATTCTTCATTAAATAAAGCCAAGTCATCGAGTACAATCATCGATAAAGATAACAAACCAGAAATCGAAATCTTGGTATCTGAGAAGGTCCCAGACATCAGAATGAACCAAATCGAATGGGACGTATCTTCTCTTGAAACTATCTAGGTAAGTAATACGATGACTCTTCGCAAGAATACAAGTATCACATTTAAAGTCGACGGTTTGCAAGACTTAAACAAATCGGAAACAAGTGCTCCAAATATCAAAAGAAGCATGTCTAAGCGGTGCCACGATAAGATCTGATTTTTAGATGCACAAGAAGACCTTTTAAGCGAAGAGATCTCCCTTCACAAACATCGTCGATGTAATATAAACCATCTCTCTTAGTACCTCGCCCAATTATCTCCCAGTTGCAGAGATCTGAAGAAGACGAGAAAGTGGGATAGATTAGTACTAAACAATTTAAGCGTGCGATTACTTGTGCCATGAGACAAGAGATTATTTGAAAGATAAGGAACCAATAATGTGTGTTCCAAGGACAAGGAAGGTGTTAAATCAACTCTCCCGACTCCAGTAGTAGGATCTGGTACACCATTGGCGTTGGAAATAGTTGTATCGCGGTAGCAACGGATCTCTCAAAATAGAGGCATCGAACGTCATATGACCCGTAGCACGCGAGTGAGAATCCAACCATGATCTTTTCGAGAATCAGTAGCAAGTAAGCGACGTCAACCTTACTTGATTCTTGGAAGAGGTTGAGTTCACGAAAATGAGATTCCACCAGAAGAATGAGTATCGATTCGTCGTAGTCATCATTGAAGTACATGTATCTACCCCTTTTTGGTCGATCTTTATTTGTATTTTATAGGCGTCCACCAATCGGGATAACCAATTTTCTTGAAACATTTCTCCACGAAGTGTGAATTACTTCACGATAAACACAACGTCTAACGGAAGACATTATCACGATTAAAGAAGAAATTATGAAGTATGAATACAGGTCGTAAGCGACTTGCGAAAAACTTGGCAAGCGTTTTTTATTTATTAAATGACCAAAAAAGGTACAAATGAAGCTGATTGTGTACATAGCTGTTTACAGGGAGTGAAAAACAAGCCAGGCTAGATTCTACCTAACGACTAAAAATTATATGAGTAGTGAATAAGAGGAACAAGTCCTATAACGGTAAAAGCGGTGAGAGTTTAAATTCAAATCAAGTTTTCTCTCTTGCAGAAGAATTAAATTTGACAAATCAACCAAATATATGAAAACAAACTTAACGAGGGTTTGCTTAAGAAAAACAAACTCAATAAAAAAATCTTGATCAAAGATGATAAGCTGTTTATACGAAACAAAAGCAATGATACAACTTACTTAGTCAAGATAAATGGATTAACAAGTTTAAGTAGGATTTAAAAGGACAATCATAAACATAACAAGTTTATCATAAAATCGGTAGTACAACTTACTTGTTTCAATAAGTGTATAAAGAAAAACAAGAACCTTAAGCGGTCGGAAGAAGGATCAATCAAGTAACAAAGCACTCACTATTACTAAGAAGCACTCAACTCACCATGGAGCTCACGATACCATGTTAAACTTAAGGTTCAACTCAAAAATAATTGTTATGTTATAAATCAATCTCTAAAAGATATATATATATGTGTTACAAGAGAAGAAAGTCTTCTACAAAGAAAATAAGAAAGGGAGGAAGAAAATAAGAAGGGAGGAAGAAAATAAGGAAGGGAGGAAGAAAAACAAGCCATCCTACAAGCCACCCTATAACACTTACAGTAGGTTGAATATAACCAAATCACCATCTAGCTGTCCACCACTTTTAGAATTGACAAACAAAATCACTTGACATACTGGTATACGAGAAGCAATTTCTGTTTCTGAGCCACATTCCCCTATAAGTATGTAATCAGGGATATAAAATTCCATCAAGAAATTATCCGATTCCGATTTGCCTTCATCGATTTCAGCCATGACTAACTGCACAGTTACATCCAAATATTCAGAAATAGTAAGCTATCATATTCATATATTGTATGCAACTAACTATGATCTTAAGCATCAAATAAACTCCCTTAGAGAACCAATGACAAACATATAGTATTCATGCATTGAAACAGAGAAATTTGTTGGATCCAATTGAAAATGAAAGCTAAAACATGCCCCACTCTCATAATTGGATCCCAATTGCATTACAGAACATTTTGACTTAAGAAAATTTCATAAGTTTTCAACACATCGACAAATTTCAACACATCGACAAATTTCATAAGTTTTCTCTCACCTGCTACAATATCAGTTTTTCCCTGTAGCAACCATCCAGGAGCCTTTTTTTTCGTTTTTTTTTTTGAATTTTGTTATTCACAAAACATGATTTCTTACTTGTGATTCGGTTATTCGTTCCATTTGGGATTCGATGTTTATGTGATTCTATATGTTTGGGTTTCAACACGTTTGTGATTCTATCCGTTTGTGATTCTATACGTTTGAGTTTCCGTGAGTTGTTTAACGCACGGAAGGTGTTTGATAAAAATTCTGAATCAAATGAGCAACGGCAGGGAGCTTGTTGTGAGCTGCATTTCGGCTCCTTTGGTCTTGACAAGGGAAGGACAACCATCTTCTCCCTTACAAGACACTTCTTCTCCTTCGGCCGTTATTAATCCCTTGGATGACTCAACTTTCCATTGTCCATTTAGGATTTTTGGTGGTTGCCGGGATGGGGTTAGAGGTAGAGGCTTCACTCGAAGTTCTCTAATTAGCCATATTCACGATCAACATTTTGGTTCTGCTGAGAGCAGGGGTGTATGCAGAGCACGTATTGGTAATGATGCGAGACATTTATGATGCTTGGGAGGTTGGTTTAAGACACCTAAAGATGTGGTTGTGCCGGTGAGTGTATGCACCTTCGTGCTGGAGCCGTCCTGTCGTGATCACGGTGATACTATTGCTGGTCCCCTGGATGGTAACAATGCAACATTTTTGATTCTGACATTATCAAACCTTACATAGGTTCCCTGGACTGACTGCCAATGTAGCCATTGATGATGAAGCGAATGTTCGACCTTGGAAGTGCTAGATGCAATTTTTAAGAAAGCAGTGCAGACATTGCTAGCATTCCTCCATCGTGTAGGCTAAACTTCTCCGAACTCAAAGCGAAGATTGACAAGATTCTTGCTAAGCCTGCGAGTTAACATCTTGGATCAAATTGTTGTTATTGCTTGACTGCACTCTAACTTTGTACAACCCCAAGAATACCAATGAAGCGAGATCTGCTAATAGAAGGAGATTACAAGCTAATAGCATAAATCGGGCCTTGACTGTGTGGAGGGAGACAAATGGCTGCCTTATCTTAGCTCGGAAATTGTTGGATCCATCGGGACGAGAGAGTAGGCAATCTACTAAAGGCACCAAGAGGAAAAAAACAAATCTTCAAGCTTGTAAGAGAAAGTTGGCTTCAGGGCACTATGGAGCGGCTGTGCGTATTCTATCTTCCAGTGGTGTCGCACCAACTACATCGAAACTTTGAACGATTTGGCGTATGCACCCACGGTTGAACCACGACATACCTTCAGAACCCATTAACGGGGCGGCTGTTTACGTGGATGCTAAGGAAGTTTTAGGCACGATTAGGAGTTTCCCAAGGGGGACGTCTTGTGGGAGGGACGGTCTGAGAGCCCAACACTTGGCAGATGCTCTTAGTGGGGCTGCGACGGTGGTTGCTGACGACCTACTAGCTTCTATGGCTGGGGTCGTTAACTTATTGTTGGCAGAGTAGATGCCCATCGGTTAAGGTGAGTTTGTGGCCATCGCTCCTTTAAATCCTTTGATCAAGCCAGGTGGTGGACTTAGGCCAATAGCGGTAGGCACGGTTTGGAGGAGGATGTGTTCAAAGTTGGCTGCGTCGGCGGTGGGAAAGGAAATGGCGGTCTACTTGGGTAATCATCAATTCGGAGTGGGTATCCCAGGAAGAGGAAAAGCAATTCTGCACTCGGCCAATAGGTTACTTGAGTCGAAAGGGAGGCAGGGGAATATGACCATGTTGTTAGTTGATTTCACAAACGCCTTTAATTTAGTTGATGAAGCACTCTTATCAAGGAGGTGCGGAGCAAATGCCCAGGTATCGCTAGGTGGGTAGAGTTTTGTTATGCTAAGCCCGCAAGGCTTTATTATAACGATTTCAATTTATCTTCGGCAAAGGGGGTTCAAAGAAGGTGATCCTTTGGGACCCTTATTATTTGCTCTAGCTTTACATCCGATGGTTCGTATGATTTCTTCGCAATGCAAGCTTGACCTACAAGCGTGGTACTTGGATGATGGCACTTTGGTAGGGGATACCTTTGGAAGTGTCAAAGGCTTTAGGCATTATTCGGTCGGAAGGAGACAGCAGAGGGCTTCATCTTAACATCAAGAAGGCGAGATTTTCCGCGGTGGTTGACCCTAGGAGTTTAGCCGATAACGTGTTCCCCTCGGAAATCGGTAGGCCTTCTAGAGGGGTGAAAGCTGCTGGGTGGCTCGGTTAGCCTAGATCTTAACTTCAGCAGACGATCTAATACAAGCTAGAGTTGACAAAACAATTTATCTAATGGAAAGTGTGAAGAAAGCTGCAAGATCCACAAAGAGAGCTTCTTCTATTACGCGGTTGCGGCTTGAGGTGTCAAGATTATATTTTTCTATGAGGACTGCCAGCCCCTTGGCACTGCTTCAAGCTAAATCCTTGTTTGATCAACGTTTGATGCTTTTTTTGAGACACATTGTCACGGGAGATGGCGCTGGCTTCGGACCACTGCAACAATGTCTCTCCACCTTTCCAATGAAGGATGGGGGTCTCGGTGTCTACACAATGGAAGATACTAGCCAGTATTGTTATATCGCTTCTTTTTTCCAGACTAGGGCCTTACAACAAACCATGCTTAATGTTTCCTCTGAGGAGGTGACTAGCGCGTGCTTCAAGCAAGCTTTGAATAATTTCCTACAGGTATGTGGATTGTCCTTTTCTACCTTCAACATTAATAATATTGCCCCACATCCAATGCGTTCGTTGGCAGTGTTATATTTTGATGTTGTAAAGAAGCGGATTAAAGTCACAAGTACTCCATGTCAGTCGAGATTCGGTTTATGGCAAAGCAACAGGATGCCACATGCTTTGGATTTTCTTAAGGCGATTCCCATTTCTGGTTTAAATCAAAGTATCGGACCGAGGCAATTTAGGTCGGTGTTAAGTTATAGATTGGGAATACCTCTTTTCGGGGAAGATAGTACATGCTCAAGCTGCAACAAAAATATGGATATTTTCGGAGATCATGCGGTGCATTGCGCTAATGATGTTGGCAACAAATTCCGCCATGACTTTGCAAGGGATGTTTTTATCTGATATTTTTTACAAGGCTGGTGTACATGTGAGGAAGGAGGTGGATCTTGGATTATTATCAGACAACAATACGCCCTTGAGACTGGCTGATATACTTGTTCACGGTTGGGAGAATGGCCAGGATGTTTGTTTTGATGTTATGGTTATTTCACCGTTCACTGGCGGGGGAGTGCGTACTTTTATACCCGGTCAGGCCATTTCGATAGCTACAACGCGTAAACGAATCAAATACCTTGATAAGTGTTCCACTAACGGGTACGGGTTTGCTGTTTTAGCCTTTACGACTTTAGGGGAGTTGGGCGAAGAGACGATCATTCTCTTGAAGAGGTTGAAGAATTGTATCACCAATTATGATGTTAATTATAAGTTAGGAGGTACCCTTTTTTATAGAATAGGTTTAGCAATCCAAAAGGGTGTTGGTGCCCAGCTTGTTGTCAGGCTACCCACCAACTTATTGTAATCTGACCTTCTAAGGCTTTTTATATACTTAAGAAAATTGACTTGCAATAAATGATTATAAGAATATGATCAACTTTTTGATATCAGTGGATATCTACATAAGCACTTCCAATTCGGATATTTGCAAGGGAGAATCCGAATCGGAAGAATATGAGTATATTGAAGATGAAAAAAAAATGTGGATAATTATTTATACCCGAATGAGACAAATCTGAAGAGAGTTTGTAACCTTATTTCGTTCTTCCTGATCTTCTCAAATCAATTAAAATAAATAAAATATATCCTCAAATTAAACCTTAATGTATCAAATTTCGAAGCTATAACTCAAAATCACAACCAAAAAACAGAAAATTGATATCAAAATGTTACCTGATTGATGATTCTAGGTAACGATATTATGATTCTAGGGTATGGATTAAAACAGAGAAAAAGAATACAAGAAGGATGTTAACGTTGTCGTCGTCGTCCTAGAGTTTCCTTTTTTATATAAAAGTAACTTCCTCTCTCTGTGATAAAATCAGACCTCTAAATTCTTGCCTCTCTTCCTGAAGAAGAAACACAGAACTTTATTTCCATTAGAAAGAAAAAAAACAGAATTTCAGAAAATATGGGCCTCTCATAAATTTGTTTAAGAAAAATTGGGGCGATTGTGAACTTTTTTTTTGAAAGAAAAGAGGTGAACCTCTCAATTTCATTAATATCAGAAGATTGCATACATCAAGATCAAATACATCAAAGATGAAAAACATAATAAAATACAAATGTTTTGTATCACAATAAAATTGCAATACATCATACATAAATACATGAATTTCTGAAAGGAAATTGATGGTATTTGAATAATGGATTTTGAATTAAGATTCTGCCATTTTGATTTTAAGAAATTCTCTTCTTCACTGTCTTCTTCATTAAGACAAAGTTTCCCCAAAATGTAATAATACGCACAGAACACCATTATCACGATTTGTTCCGATAGCCGTTGATGTAGAATCACGTCACAACGGTAGAAATCGTCCTTGTTAACATATTTGAAACGATTATTGAAATCGACGGAGACGCCGTAAAGGCTATAATAAACCTCTGATGGGTATAACACCATTAGAGAAGTGGATGAAATTGATGAAGAAAAACCTAAGACAACCTGCAAATCGCTTATAATAGCGATTGTTTTATTTTCTAACTATTTACTTATTGTGTCCAAATCTGAATAAATCAGATGATTTCCAAACAGATTTGGATTAGGAATATCAAATATTGAAGATCTGATTTAGGGAGAAATTTTAGGAAGAGAGGAAACGGTTATGCAGAGCGTTTTTAGGAAATCAGGCGCGCACCCATTTTTGGAGAAAAAATTACTCACACACCCACATTTTCCTAAATTATGCTTCGTTTTTATTTTTCTTCGTTTCTTTCTTTCCTATTTGCCATTCGACGGAGTCTAAAATCTCGATTAAGATGAGAAATTGCAGCGATCAAGTTGGGTTTGTTCGTCAATTGGATTGGGTGTATTCAAGGGTTCGTTTTTGATTCGAATCATCTACAGTTGAGGTAATGTTTGAGAGGAAGAAGTTAGGGTCTGATATGTTGATGTAATTGATTGTGAATGGAGATGGAGTTTGGGATCTTAGGCACAGATTCAAATGGGGTTTGTTTCGAGAGGAACTAGTTTTGCTGCCATTGATTCATGACTGTAAATGATGGGTTTTTGACTAATTTTGGTGGAGCTAATCAATTACATAAAGCGGATCTGAGGCATGAACTGAATTGGGGATTTTTTATCTGCTATTTCCATCCTCTCAAGGTCGAAAAAATTTCTGAACACTTCACCTTCAAGTACAACAACATTTGAATCCTGCAAATCAGGGTGAAAATTTTTCTATTCGACTGCAAAGGGTTTTACCACTGCCAAACTCTCTGTAGATACAAGTTTGATGCTAACACCCGCATTTCTTAAAACATCCACAGTGGTCCTTATTTCCCCTCGAGACATGACAGAGACACTATTTCCAGTGATAGTTTCCTCACCAACACAGAAGATATCGACCTTCATCGGAATCAATGCTGCTTTATTGATAACGAAACTTGTCACTGAACCCAAAGTTGTAGCTCCAAATGAATCACAAATGGTAACCTGGTAATCTTTTGATATTTTATGGTTTCAGTACGAGAGCGATAAACTGATGGTCATTGGCAACCCCTCATTTAACCCCACCAGCAAAACAACAAAAACATCTGTAAGACTGGCAAAGATTCCTCTTGGGTTTTTGATGAATCTCTCCACAACTTTCATTAACTCTCCGGTTGCAGACAGTTTGCTAATTTGATCGGGGTAACCAATTTCATCATCCATTTTCCCTCGGAAGTAACGGAAGAGCAGCACAAAAAGAATTAGCACTCCCAAGAACAAACCTACATTTTGGAGGTAAGTATTCATCTTATCAATCTGAACTTGAAAGGGTTTCCGTCTTCCATTAGTATCATGAATTACTTTGCTCATCATATTGCCCATTTTGGTGCTCATCCCCACTGATGTAACAAGCATGTGACCAGACCCATGAATCACCTTGGCACCGTAATATAAAAATGGATTATGTGCATGACTAATTGTCAAGTCATCATGCAATACACGTTATGCAGTAACTGGTGATGTTGTTGGGTTGATGGATGAAGTCCCGATGAGCTGAGAAAGAAGTAGTAATTTGTGTTGGTGGTATTTGCAGTTTAAGTAGAGTTATGCAGTCTCGAAAATGTACTCATAATTTGTTATGTTGTCCGAAAAATAGTTGCATAACACGTTATGCAACTATTATTGTAGGTGCATGACAAGTTATGCAACCTTTTTTTGTTTGCATAACTTGTTATGCAGTACAGAGAATGGTTGCATAACACGTTATGCAGCTACGTTTTGTTAGTATTGAAACCAACAAAAAAAAAGGCTGCATAACACGTTATGCACCTATAATAATATCTGCATAACATGTTATGCAGTCAAGAAAATGGATGCATAACCTGTTATGCATCCGAAAATATGACTGTATAATGCGTTATGCATCGAGAAAACTACTACATAATCTTTTATGCATCGAGAAAATAGATGCATAACCTGATATGCATCCGTAAATATGGATGCATACTGCATTATGTATCAATTTTTTTTATGCACGCACTAAAATCAACCAAAACAATGGTTACATAACTTGTTATAGATGCATAACTTTGTTATCCAAATGCATAATTTGTTATGCAGTGGAGAAAATGGTTGCATAATTCGTTATGCGTCTGCAGAATGTGTTATGCATCGTTTTTGGTGACTGCATAATGGTTATTTTTGAAGTTTTCGAAATTTTTCCCTAAAATGAGGATCACCTCCGATTTTTTCGTGAAAAACAAAAATTTGATATTCTTGTTTGTACTCGTTGCGTAGCTCTTCCTCGAGTAGACCTTCCTATTGTTGGAATAAAATCAGGATCACTCTCCTCCAAAAGAAAAGGCAACTGTAAAGCTCCTCCAAGAAAAGGCAATTGTGGATAGCTTTATAATTTGGTGTTTCAGCCATGTCTCCCCCAAAAAGGTAACTGTGTACTACTTATTGGGCCGACCGATCGGACGGTCCGAAGGGAGGAAGTGTCTTTTATGACAATTTTTTTGTAAAATGAAACCTAACAATTTGATAAAAATATTTGATTTGAATTCCATGTGGTTTTTTTTGTTATCTTTTCATTAGACAAGATTATCCCTCCCTTTTAGTCCAATTACTATAACTCTTTATGTATCTTACTTTTTTAGGGGTATAATTGGAAAGCAAACTTTAATATAATATATCTAAAAATCCGTGCCTTGGAATTTTACAAATTTTATCTCGTTGGAAAGGTTATGAAAAAATATATGCAACGAGTACAAACAATAATATCAAATTTAAAGTTTTTTACGGAAAATCGGAAGTATTTATCATTTTAGGCACAATTTTAGAAAATTAAATGTATATCCATTTAGCAAACCACCACAAAGGATACATAATATTTTATGTAGCCATATTTTGGTTTATGCATCAACTAATTTTCCGTTGTAAGTTGCAACTAATAAAACGATTTACTCTCCCCATTTCAAAAAAATTGATACTTTCACTTTAGGCACAATTCTCGAAAATTGAATGCATAGTCGTTACGCAAACCACCACAAAGGATGTCATGCAACCATATTTTGACATATGGGTTGTCTAATCTGTTTCTGAAAAAGTGATACTTTCATTCTGTTTCAGGCGAAAGTATCACTTTTATGAAACGGAGTGAAAGTATCACTTTTTCTGAAACGGGGCGAAAGTATCAATTTTTCTGAAACGGAACGAAAAATATCACTTTTTCTGAAACTGAGGGAAAATATCACTTTTTCTAAAATTGAGCGAAATAATCACTTTTTCTGAAACAAGACAAAAATATCACTTTTTCTGAAACGGGGCGACATTAGTCGCAGAAAAACTCCATCTTCAGATTCTTCTTCGATCGGCCCTCCCACCGTGGCAATGGTTGTACTAGTTTATTTGGCCGATTGAGCGAAGTGAGGGAGGACTTTATTGGGCCGACCGACCGGAGGGCCCAACGGGCCCGTAGGGAGGGAGTCCCTTTTATGGTCACTTTTTTGTCAAATGAAACCTAACAAAATTGAACAATTTCATAAAAAGATTTGATAAAATTCCTTCCGGAAATTTTTGGTTACTTTTTTATTTGACGGAAGTATCCTTCCCTTTTAATCCAATTACTATAATTATTTAAATATCTAATTACAATAATTTAGGGCAAAACTATCACTTTTTATGAAACGGGGCTAAAGTATCACTTTTTCTGAAACGGAGCGAAAGTATTTTTTTTTCTGAAACGGAGCGAAAGTATCACTTTTTCTGAAACGGGGCTAAAGTATCACTTTTTCCGAAACGGGGAGAAAATATCACTTTTTATGAAACAAAGCGAAAGTATCATTTTTTATGAAACAAAGCGAAAGTATCATTTTTTTATGAAACGGAGGAAGTATTACTTTTTCTGAAATGGGGCGAAAGTATCACTTTTTATGAAATGGAGCGAAAGTATCGTTTTTTCTGAAACAAGGCGAAAGTATCACTTTTTATGAAACAGAGGGAAAAAGTATCACTTTTTCTGAAACGGAGCGAAAGTATCACTTTTTCTGAAACGGGGGAAGTAAGACCAACAATATTAAATTTACAGTTTGTATAAAAAAATCGGAGGTGTTTACCCTTTTAGGCACAATTTTTGAAAATTGAATGCAAAGTCATTATGCAAACCACCACTAAGGATGCAAAACACATTATGCATCCATATTTTGGTTTAGGCATCAACTAATTTTCCGTTGCAACAAATAAAACGATGTGCTCTTTCCATTTCAGTAAAATTGATATTTCCATTTTAAGCACAATTTTTAAAAACGGTATCATTATGTAAAATTTAGTTTTGTGCCAATTTTTTTGGCCGGCCATCCCAGCGTGTGGCAGCCGTCATCCAAGTACATAGGTTGTATCTGTGTTAGGATTCAGTTGAAACTATAATAAAAAAATCTCTTTCTCTCTCAAATCAAATTCTTCTTCTCTGGTTCTTGGAGTCGTAACTTAGATTGGTACAATTTGTAAATTTCAGGTAAACCCTAATTTAGTTTTCGTTTTATCAAGGGTTTCTATTTTGTTAACATGAACCATTCTACATTTTTAATCGTTCTTCGGACTAAATTCTCAGATTTAATCAGTCATATGTTCACGAAATTCTTACTCTGGGGTAATTTCTTCACCCGTGTGCGAAATTCAGAAATTAAGAATTTGGGAATTGAAGTTGAAACTGATAATGTGAAGAATCAGGCAATGTTTAAGGATATTAGAGGATTGAAAGGGATTCTGGATGAGTTGAGCAGGGAGATACTTGTTCCACTTCGCCATCCATATATGCCTCGGCTGCTGGAACTTGGAATTAAACCTATCTCTGGGATTTTGTTGCATGGGCCACCTGGATGTGGGAAAACCATGCTTGCTCATGCTATTGCTAATGAAACCGGAATTCCATTTTACAAAATATCTGCGGTTTCTGGTGTCTCAGGTGGTATGAACATACGGGCTATCTTCTCAGAAGCATATGCAACTTCTCCCTCTATTGTATTCATCGATGAGATTGATGCTATCGGAAAACAAATAGTGACACAGCTATTGACTTGCATGAATGAGTCGCTCCATAGGAAAAAACCTGGTTATGTTCTTGTAATTGGAGCCACTAACAGGCCTGATGCTATAGATGCCGCTCTCAGAAGGCGATTTGATCGAGAGTTTGCTTTGGGAATGGCTGATGAAAATGCACGGACTGAAATATTTTCCTTGCTGTTAGGTAATGTTAGATTTGTTGGAGCTGACTTATCAGCATTGAGTAATCTTGCTGGTAATCTTGTAATGAGAAGACGGATTGGCAGCAGGAAACCCAATAATGAAGAGACCAGCATTAACATGGGTGATTTTGAG
The DNA here is from genome assembly GCA_023529315.1 of Papaver bracteatum. Lineage (NCBI taxonomy): Eukaryota > Viridiplantae > Streptophyta > Magnoliopsida > Ranunculales > Papaveraceae > Papaver > Papaver bracteatum. Next base: position 15,054 of record JAJJWX010000094.1, read on the forward strand.
GATGCGGTAAAAATGATTCGACCATCTTCAAGAATTGAAGGATTTTTGGTTATTCCTAATGTTAAGTGGGAGGATGTTGGAGGGCTTGATCTCTTGAGAAAGGAATTTGAAATGTATATCGTTGACCGTATAAAAGACAGCGAGGAAGAACTCGCGGAATTTGGCGTAGATTTGGAGCAAGGATTTCTGCTTTATGGACCTACTTGTGGTAAAACTCTAATAGCCAAGGCTATAGCAAGTGAGTCTGGAGCAAATTTTGTGCACATTAACGGCCCTGAATGTCTGAACAAGCGCGGGAGAGTTCGAATAATATTTAGTCGTGCTCGAACATGTTCTCCATGCATTATTTTCTTTGATCACCTGTATGCTTTGACAAGAAAGCGGGGAGAAGATGGGATGCTGAACAGGGCTGATAAACGGCAACGTGTATTTGTGATTGGTGCAACAGACAAACCCGAGGTGTTGGGCGAAGCCATCAAACGACGAGGTCGGCTAGGGAAACACATGTATGTTCCTCTTCCAGGTCCTAGAGAACGGGGGATGATATTAAAAGCCATTGCCAGGAATAAACCCATCTCTGAGGATGTAGATTTGATTGCAATTGGGAAAGAAGAAGCTTATGAGAATCTAAGTGGAACTGATCTTGCTGCAGTGACCAATGAAGCTGCCATGATTGCGCTAGAGGAGAAGCGAATATCAGGTGAGGGAAGTTTTGAAGGGAAGAAATGGATGATTAACAAAACGCACTTTGATCGAGCAGTTGAGAAGATTGCACCTTCTGTTTGAGAAATTGTCAGGGTTAGGCGGCTGGGATTAAAACAATTGAGAAGAAGAGAATCAATTTTACTCAATCTTGTCTGATCCTTTACATGTACACAGAAATACATAGATGCTGTATACAGCACATAAAAGCAAACAAATAATATCCTGCTTCCTTTAGATATATCTTGCCTAACTTAGTATATACGAATTGACTAATGACGTCAACATGATATGTACAGAATGTTATGTGTATTCCCTAATACTCCCCCTCAAGTTGGAGCATGAGGATCACGAACGCCCAACTTGCGAAGAAGAAACTCGAACTGAGGACGTCCATGTGCCTTAGTGAAAATATCAGCCAGTTGTTCCGTTGTACGAACATGAGAAGTAACCATAGCACCGGACTGAATATGATCACGTATATAGTGACAATCAATCTCGATATGCTTGGTGCGCTCATGAAAAACCGGATTGACAACAATATGCAATCTCGATATGCTTGGTGCGCTCATGAAAAACCGGATTGACATCAATATGAAGTACAGTTTGACTGTCACAATAAGCACGCATCGGTTGCGAGTGGAGAACACCAAGATACTTTAATAAAGCCCTTAACCATGTCAACTCACTACAAGTGAAAGCCATGGACCGATATTTTGCTTCGGCAGAAGATCGTGATACGGTGTGTTGCTTCTTAGTCTTCCATGATATAGGAGAGCCTCCCAAAAATATAAAATATCCCGTAAGAGAACGACGACTAAGAGGACATGAAGCCCAATCAGAATCACAATATGCATTAAGTTGTAGAGCACTATCCCTTCGCAGAAAAATACCTTGACCAGGATGACTTTTGAAATATCGAAGAACCCGAACCGCAATATCCCAATGAGATATACGAGGAGATTGCATAAATTGGGTCAAAATGTTAACTGAATAACAAAGTTCAGGACGAGTAATAGTCAAGTATATCAAGCGCCCAATAAGACTACGATATTGAGATGGATTCGAGCACATAGGCCCGTCCGTCGTCAAGAGCCAGGCGATGATTCTCATCTATGGGAGAGTTAGCCAGCTTTGCTCCAAGAAGTCCTATTTCAGATAGTATATATAATGTATATTTTATCTGTGACAAGCACAATCCATCATGCCCCCGAGAAATCTCAATTCCAAGGGAATACTTGAGGATGCCCAAATCCTTCATATGAAAACATCGACTCAAATAGGCTTTAAAAGAAGCAATAACAGCGGAATTGTTCCCAGAAATAATCAAATCATTAACATAAACCAAAACATGAAGCTCACTATCATGTCGCTTCAATGTGAAAAGTGAGTAATCGGCATATGATCATCAACTATGGAAAGAAAATAATGTGCACCACAAGAAGAAGAAGTACAATAAGCACCCCACACATCACAATGAACTAAACCAAATAAATCATTAGCTTTATTCGTACTGATTGGAAAAAAAATCACGAGTTTGTTTTGCCTTGAAACAAACATCACATGGTTCACCACGAGAATTTTCACAATCGTTTTTATTAACGCTAGGAAGTAATGAAACAATCTTATTAGACGCATGACCTAAACACCTATGCCATAAATAATAAGTATTTCTTGTAGTTACTCGATTTTCCGCAGTTAGTGTTGCACTCCTAAATATATAGACTCCATCCTCTTGCTCACCTACTCCAATGAAGGTCCTCGTAGTACGGTCCTATATAAAACATAGCTTATCAGTCAATGTCACCATGCATTTTATGTCGTTAACCAGACACGCCAAGGAAACTAAATTTCAATTAAGGGTAGGAATAAATAAAACATGATTTAGTTTCAAATTAGGCCCAAACACAACATTTCCCTCGCACTGAGCATGCAAGTAAGTTCCGTTTGGAATTCCAATAGGTGACAAGCCTATCTGCTGCAACTGAAGTAATAAATCCTTACGTCCGGTCATATGTCTGGATGCCCCCGATTCAAGTATCCACTTACCAGATTGTTTCTCTTTCGAACTCTCCTTGTTCGACGGATTAATCATATTTGTTATGGCTATCAGTTGAGAATCTGTGAGAGTATTCATAAGTGTTGTCCGATCTTGTGTTGATAGGGAGATACCACTAAAATTTTCACCTCCACCAGTAGTAAAATTACCGGCATTAGCAACAACAAAACTTGGCTTTCCTTGCCTGTTATTCGATCCTTGCTGCAAACTGTAAGGACCCTCAAGTTCGTTAACGCTATTAAATCAGTCAAGAGACGACTTAACCGCTAATGACTCGATTAGTTAATATAAAATTAATTATTAGAAATTAATCTAACAATAATTTCGATATGAAACTAGTATCATTGAATAGGTCTCGCAAAGTTATGTGCAATGCGCTACTCGAATGTGTCATTCGATTACCGGACGAGGAAGATATCATCAGATCAGTATGAAGGGAAAAATGGTCTCTTTAGACCGACCTGGGATGCCCTTATCCAAATCGATGTGTTTCGTAGTAGAACCATTTGGATTTATCCCTTAACCGTTCGAAGAAGAATTCATTTCTTCTTATCTCTTCTTCTTTCTTCTTCTTTCTGTTCTTCCTCTTCTTCTCTCTGTCAATCTCGATCTCAGAGATTTGAGATTCTCATGTTCGATAAATTCTTGTAGGGATTAATATCGTGTTGAATTGAGGGGGAAGGTGATTTTACTTCTGTCGATTGGGTTTTGGAAGAAGCGGAAAGTTATGGTTTGATGAATAATTGAGTTAGGGTTTTATTTGAGCTTCAAAGAAGAATTAGAAGATGAAGATGATGGTTTAGGGGATTGAAGTAAGTTGGGTTTATCACGAATTAGAATATAAGGTTAAAGAGTGGTTTGAATTTGATATTAGGGTTCCTGTGAATAAGAATTTGGAATTTGGAATTCGTTTTAATGATGATTAAGATGAAATTCAAGGATGGGTTTTGAAGAGTGTGATATGAAGGAAGAGGGTATGGTTTTAATTTGAAGATTGAGTTTGAAACAGGAACAAAATTGGGGAATTAGGGATTTCAACTTAAGGTAATACCTTCTTTGTCAATTCAACTGAATCATGTTCTCTTGAGTTGAATTTGTGTTTATTTAATTACTTATGTATATATAAATTATTGTGTTTAATTATTGAATTTGGAAGTGAAATTGTGAGTTGTTAGGATAAACCAGTGACCTAGAGCTCTTATGTTGTGTTAGTGAGCTTAGATTTTGGTGTAACTGTTGGTAATTTAGAGTTAGGATTTGTGACAAGAAGAGGATGAATATAATTTTTGTTGAGTGAAGAGGATATGGTTGTGTATGTAGTTTAGGTCATGTTGAAATACAGGGGAGATGAAGTTACAAATATTTTGAATGGCTTGGGAAGTTATGGGGGGAATTGGTGATGAATATTGTGCATGTTGAAGTCTTAGATGAATGTTAAGTATTTGTGTTAATGGTGCTGGTCTCAACTGAGTTTGTGGATCTATTAAAGAATGAGGATTTGAAGGAGGTTCTTGAACTGCAGAGTTGGTGATGAAATAGAATTTATAGATGAAATACAACTGAATTATGAAGTGATGTGTTACTGTGAATGGTGATGGGGCTGAAATGGATGTGGATGAATTGTGTTGAAGCGTCGTGTTGTTTTGGAGAAGATTTCTTTTAGATTTAATGTTGAACTGAACTGGAGATGATATTGTTGTTAACATGATTGGTAGTGAAGACATTGAGGTGATGATGATTGAGACTGAAATGAAGTAAAGGGTAACACAGATATGAAGATGATGTAAACTGTGATGAATATAGATGGTGACCGAAATGGAATTGTTTGGCTAAGTGGGTTGGCTCTTGTGATGCACTATCATAGTACAATTAAGTCTTTGGATTGTGCAATGGCTCAGGCCAGTGTTCTGTCCCAGTCAGATGTCTGACTGATTTAATCTTCCTGACTCAGTTGTCTGACTGATTTAACCCTTTGACTTGAATCAGTCTTGTTGACTGAGTTGGCTCACCGATTCTTATTTGACTAGTTGACCATTGACATGACTTGGACTTGACGTAGACTGTTAGTTGACCCTTTGACTGTTATTGACCATTAGTTGACCCTGATGAATCAGGCCTTGGATTATTGGGCTGTGGATTTGGGCTTTTGGCCATAATTCTTAATAAGAGTTTTTGGACCACTTATGGTCTGAACTAACCTTTGGTACATTATGCAAAGTCGTACATCTTTCTAAGACTTATTTAATGGACTATAGAACAAATCCAATTGAATTAATAAACCTTATGTGCTAAAGATTAAATAATAAAAAGGTGCAGAACCATAAATGGGATTAGAACCATAATAAAAAGGTGATAGACATAAATATAAAATTTATTGTAGCTTATTTATTATAGTAACTTCAATTAAATTAAATTAAATTATTATTATTATTTGATTAGAACAATTAGATAGTTCACTTAGTTTATAACTAGAGAATTGTATGAGATTATGTTATGAGCCTTGTTTGAGCCTTTTGTCTAATCTGTTGAAGTGCTTGTGTGATTAATAGTTAGTCTATTTTAACAACGATCGATTCAAATGATAACTAGTGAATCACGGATCTCGAGGTAGACAAGGCTTGTTATCAAATCAGGTGGGAACTCTGTAACCTTCTTGTATTCATTAAGTTTCTTTTATTACGCGAGCATGATGTGGCATTAATTCTTATGAACATATTTGTGTGTAAATTATTGTGTATGTTGCGTAATATGCATTGTGTGGATTCTCCAAATGTTATATCTATTTTTATGATTATTATAGCCCAGATGAGGCAATACCGTTATATAGGGGAATATTACCTTTTAAAATTTCTTGTGAGAATCCAATCGTTTGCATATTATGCTTGATTGCAAAATCTTCGGGACTTATGATGGTAGTTCTTGAATCATGGTTTGTATGGGCACTCTGTGTGGATGGCGCTATCATTCGAGTCTGGAGTTATTCTGCTTTCGCTTTCTCCAATGAGTTTGGCGAGGTCTGGATGACATATTTTATTTGTTCTAGTTTCACTTTTGTAGATTCATCCGGTGGTGGTCTTTCACGGATATTATAATTATGGTATGCAATACCCGAGGAAGTGGAATTAGAATAACATTCTTTCATGAATGATATATTACGATACTTGCTGATTGTTGAGTGAATAATTTTATGTGTGTTTGAGTGAAATCCCCGCGAGGAGTAACTGTGGTCTCCCCACAGCTCCTTGCTAAGTCTTATAGCCCAGATGAGGCGGTACATAGCATGGGAAGTGCATATAATAGCTATCTAGCGCGTAAAGAGAAATAGTATTACTTTTTATTTTATAACCTAATTTATGTCGTTAAGACCCAGATGAGGAAATATTATATCGAGGTATTTGGGGAAATTACTCTTATGCATATTATGCAAGATGATATGTTTATAATACTACTTCTTTAGAACTGTGAAGCATATTAGTGATTACTTGAGAGTTACATGTTTTCATTGAACCCCCATTTTGGGATGATGTGCTCACTCGTTCCCACTTCAGATTCAGTAACCAGAAGCAATGGTGCACATGAAGATATCCATTTTCGTAGATTAAAGCTTTTAGCGATGTTAGAGATGTTGAGGATCTTGAGATATATGTATTCCATATTTATTATGTAAGACAACACATTAATATATTCATATCACTAGAGAGATTTGTTATTTGTATAATATCAGAGAGTTTGGGTTTTTTTTGTTAGCACCTTATGTAATTATGATTATTAGAATCGGTAATTTAGAATTGACTCATCAATTATAGGTTGTAATCTTATTAGCTAAGCTGGTTTAGTACTTGGGGCGTCACACAAACCCCCTCCGTTTCCTTTTCCATGCTTTTCTAGCCACCAATCTGGGTACCCAACGAGTCTAAAACAATTTTCCATTTCATGACCAGATTTTCCACAATTCTTACAAGTTGGTTTATTTGCAGACGTTGTAGACATCCTAGCAATAGGTCCCTTTGCTGCCTTTGGAGCTTGTACTGCAAATCCCACGGCTTCTGCATGTACATCTCGCGTCCTAGCAATAGTTTGGTGTCTTTCCTTCTGAACAACCAATGCATATACACAACTGAGTGACGGGAGAGGATCTTGAGCAATTATATGAGAGCGAACCATCCCGTATATGATATCATCAAGGCCCATCATGATATCATCAAGGCCCATCAAGAACTGATGAACATGTTCTTCTTCTCGTTGTTTGGCACACTGAGCATCAAGCAAACATGTACACTTGTTACAGTTACTCAAAGGAGGTTTAACATGGTTACTAAGTTCTTCCCAAATAACTTTCAGTCGTCCAAAATAAGCAGCAATCGCCTGTCCATCTTGTCTGCATTTGGCTAAATCGGAACGCAATTGCAACATCCTTGGTCCATTCTTAATCGAAAATCGTTTCTTCAAATCATCCCAAAGTTCCTTAGATGTCTTATAATAAGTAATTGTTGATCGCAGATTTGACTCAATGGATGTAGCAATCCATCCAACAAGAATCGAATTAACACTCCACCAGTCTTCAATATCAGGATCATCTTCTTTAGGTTGCGTAATATCCCCATCCAAAAAGGAATATTTCCTTCTGACTCGAAATGCATTACGCATCGATCGAAACCATTCCTCATAGTTATCACCATTCAGTTTCACCGGCGAAATAACCATACCCGTGTGATCCGAAGGATGCAGATAGTACGGTGAAGATGGATCAATTTTCCTTTCACCATTAGATGTCTAATTTTTCCCAGATTCTTTCCCAGTCATGATGCAAAGCTTCGGCACAGACAAAAGAAAGAAAAACTTTGTATAAAAGATTTGATTAATTCATTTTTGGCTCGGATGCCATAAAACAATTGAGAAGAAGAGAATCAATTTTACTCAATCTTGTCTTATCATTTACATGTACACAGAAATATATAGATGCTGTATACATCACATAAAAGCAAACAAATAATATCCTACATCCTTTAGATATATCTTGCCTAACTTAGTATATACGAATTGCCTAATGATGTCAACAGGATATATAGAATATTATGTGTATTCCCTAATATTAACAAAATGCACTTTGATCGAGCAGTTGAGAAGATTGCACCTTCTGTTTGAGAAACTGTCAGGTGTTAGGCGGCTGGGATTAGAACGATAGCAAGTACAAAATATGAACATAAAATTTCTCTTCCTGGTCAAAAACTTTTCATTTTCGATTAGAAAAGCACTGCATAACCTCATACAATCATTATTCAGCAATAACTTTAGAAATTCATATGTAATGTAAAATAATTGCTCAGTTCTAAAAAACAGCTAGAGACCACTAATATTCAGATTTCGGTCTATATTAACAGAAATTAGATTTTGGTGTCCTTACTCAGAAATTAGATTTTCTGTTAATATAGATCCAATAACTTAATTTTGGTCTAATTTGAAGCAATGGAGGGTGAAAGATCCGATTTGTGGGGTATAAGCATAATCCGAGACCCCAAATCTTTAATTATCAAATCAACTTTATGAAAGGATGATCAATGTTGATCCAATTTGATCGAATTAAATAAAACTGTTGCAAATTTGAATAGGCGACGGTTTCCGGAGGTTTTTAGGTCGAAAAAATTGACTACCAATTCGTGTTGTGATCGAGTTGACGGTGTTTACCGGTAGTCGAATGTTGTACCTCTCCAATTACGAAATCAATTTTGAAAATAAATGGTCAATTCCTATTCAATTGGATCGATTAGAAAATACAAAAAAGCGTTGTGTGCAACTACCACACAGTGGCAGTAAAAGGACTCCCTTCGGTCTTCCAATTACAAATGTTCTAACAGATGCAAACAGTATATACTAGTACAACCACCGTTGACACGGTGGGAGGGCTGACCGAAGAAGAATCTGAAGATGAGGTTTGTCCGCGACTACTTTCACATTTTGTTTCAGGAAAAATGATATTTTCTCCCCGTTTAGGAAAAAGTGATACTTTCACCTCGTTTCGGAAAAAGTGATATTTTTGCCTCGTCTCTGAAAAAGTGATACTTTTGCCCCGTTTCAGAAAAAGTGATGCTTTCCCTCTGTTCCAGAAAAAGTACCACTTTTCCCTAAACGGATCAGCGAAAGAATCACTTTTTCCTAAACGGGGCGAAAATATCACTTTGCCCGAAACAGGGCGAAAGTATCACTTTTTCCCGAAACGGGGAGAAATGATCAGTTTTCCTGAAACGGAATGCGAAAGTATTATTTTTTTCAGAAACGGAAAATTAGTCGATCCATAAACCAAAGTATGGTTGCATGATGTGTTATGCATCCTTTGTGCTGGTTTGTATAACGGCTATGCATTCATTTTTCGAGAATTGTGCCTAAAATGAAAGTATCACTTTTCTTGAAACGGAGGGAGTACTTCGTTTTATTAGTTGTAACAGAAAATTAGTTGATGCATAAACCAAAATATGGTCACATAAAGTATTATGTATCCTTTATGGTGGTTTGCATAATCAATATACATTTAATTTTCTAAAATTGTGCATAAAATGATAAAACCTCCGAATTTTTCGTAAAAATTCAAAATTTGATATTGTTATTTGTACTTATTGCATATATTTTTTTATTACCTTTCTAACGAGATAAAATTTATAAAATTCCAAGGCATAAATTTTTAAATATGTTATATTAAAGTTTGTTTTCCAATTATACCTCTAAAAAATAGGATACATAAAGAGTTATAGTAATTGGACTAAAAAGGAGGGTAATTGTGTCAAGTGAAAGAAAGATCAACCATGCACACCAAATCCAATCTTTTTGTATCAATTGATGACTTAGGATTTATAAATAAGTCCCTTATAAAAGTCCTCATTCGCTCGCTCGGTCGTCCCAATGAAATCAATAGGCGACGGTTGATCGAACTACATCTATCTTCGACTGTCTGTACTGAGTCAGCTTCATCCTCTGTATCAATTCGACGCTCGCCCAATGTTGATGGCTAGTATAATGAAAATACCAATAAACATAAACCCAGTCGAAGCAGTTAATATACTGATCTTGAGAGTGTGATGAGAGAAGCTGCCCTGATTACGATTACGCGCTTTACTGTAGCTACGGAATATGCAAACCCACGAGAACCCAATTACGGCCAACACGAAGCTTATGGCAAAGGAAATTTGAGCTGTCAAGTTGAATGATCTGACGATTTTTTCTTGTTTAGTGCCACCTTGATTAAGAGCTATGGCTGCACCAGCTACAATTCCTATAAGGGTAAAGCAAACTCGTTGAAACTCTTCATTAGAAACGAAACCAGTGGTACCCTCGGATATGGCGTCAAGAGCAGCAGACGTATCCTCAATCGTAATGTTGTCTGGAGGAGGTGGAGTGGGCTCATCTTCTGGTATGGAATCAGAAGACGGTGCAGAAGCAGCAGTCGGAATAGTAGCTGTTTCTAGTACTACTCCGACAATGACTTCATGACTTTGAGAAGTGTTCGCAGCAAAATCTTGTGCGGTGTATTCTATTGCTTGCATTAAAGCCCAATTATTTTTTCTTTTCTTTTTTGGAAATAGATCCTGGAAGGATTTTAAAGGGACGTGGGAGTGCATAATGAGAGAGTGAGAGGGGAGGGTATTTATATGGTGAGCGATATAAGGCAATTGGATTAACGTTGAATGTTTTTTTTTCTGTGAACTTTCTTTGATCTAGTATTCTTCATCTATGACCGCCACTTCATTGTGTAAACAAACCCCAGATCTAAAGGTCTACTAGTATTTATAACGTTCCCACAAGATTCAACTACATTAGGTACCTGACTTCATATAAAATTAACTAACAGAGTCTCCTGATATGAGCAATTGACAATAGTGTCAGTAAGCAAACAAAACCCCCGTCTAATCATCCTATCACATCAGGGACCTCATGTAAAAGAAAGTGATTTATACACTTCGAAGTGTATACTCCGTATGAGAAGGGGTGGGGCCCATGTTGGATCCCCAAATTGCATACACTTCGAAGTGTACGTAGCAAAGCTGAAAAATTAACTATTAGTATCCCCTCCTTCTGTCAGGAAACCTACCACATTAGGGACCTCATGTAAAAATTAACTATTAGTGTCCCCTCCTTCATACCCCTCCTTTGAGACACTGTTGCTCATACCCCTCCTTCGAGATGCTCATATAAAAATTGACTTTTGGTCTTGGCTACGTAGGAATTTTATCTGCTTCTTTTGCATCTTTAGGAATTTTATGGCTGTATATGATGTTAGGTGAAAGATCAAATAATCCAAGAGCAATTCCAACCCTAGTTATTAATTCTCAGAATCATTCCCGAATGATTCGCCAACATATCTGAACTGACCGAATCCGAATTATACTTCTGAACTATTTGAACTCCGAACCTAGTTCCTGGATTATATGGACCTCACGAATAATTCGCGAACGTATCCGAGCTGACCGTATCCGAATGATATTTCCGAACTAGAACTCCCATATGTAACTCTCTCACCAGAGTTCTGTTGATTGGTTTTTGTTTGATTTTGTATATACTTTATATTTAAATGCAATTATTCAATTAAATTTTTCTATTGGTAGTTGTTTAATCAGTATTTTATGTGTTGATTTTTTTTAAAAGTCTATAAGTTTTATAATACATTTATGCGATTAAATTGTTTACTTTTTGTTAAATAATCACGCTAAAATGTTTTTTTCCATCTTATAAATCATATACAAATCAAATTAGTCTCGTAATAAGGTCATATTTAAATACTTATCAATTTATCATATATGATTAAATTGTTTACTTTTTGTTAAATAATTTTAAGTTTTTTTCCATCTTATAAATCATATACAAATCAAATTAGTCTCGAACTCACATTTATAAAACGAACTCACATTTATAAAGTCATAATACTTATCAATTTATCATATATATTCGAATTTTAAAATTAATAAAACTCCCAATAAGCGAATGCACGTACGTATGCCATTCCGAAATACTGTTCGAACAACGAACCGTTGACCGGATTTTTGACCGAATCCGATCTATCTGAATCCGTATAATTCTCGTACGTATGCCATCCCGAACTACTACTCGTACCCCGATTTGCTAATTAGGAATCCAACAAAGAACATCTCCGATAAAGGGTGAAAATATTATTGTTTCATGACTAATAGGATTTTAGACCGCTATTTAACATAAATTCATCTTCAATAGTTAAGTTCTACAAATTAGGAGGGATAAAATACTAAATACAAAGAGGTTAAAGAAAATCTTAACTACACATTTGGATGTATCTCTATTCCATGTCATAGTTTTCATTATTTATCCATTTTAATAATTTTTTCAATAACTATTTTTGATAAAATGATTTTGATTTATCACATAATATATTCTAAGGGTTAAATCTTATAAACTTGGAGATAGTTTATGAGTGCGACTTTGTGCACCCAAGGGTGCATATTCCGTACCCTGGTATTTGTTGAAAATTGTTGAAGTTCGTTTATATTCAATGGAAGATTCATCCAGAACTCTAATATCAAGCCCGATGATTTATCAGGAACTCTATTTCTCTATTTAAAATACCTGATGATTTTTTCTTTCAAGCCCGATGAACTTTTTTCTCTCCCGGTGAATCTTGATATGTATATACGATGATGATTTCTCGTGCTTATAATCATTGACAATATTACAGTATACTTGGATTGGATTCATGGATAAACACTGAATCATGATGATTACTAAAATTTTACTTGTAACAATGTCTATTAATAATTAATGATCAATGTTCTGGAGAATCATAATAATTAAATAAGAAGTACATATAAATTTTGGGTATAAATCTTGAAAAGAAAAAATAATTTTCAGTACTAGTTAAGGTTGTTAGAGCATTGCTCTGTTAAACCCAAAAGTTTTGTTATCTGAAGCTTGTTGTCAATGTTAGATTTCTAATCTACTAAGTTAAGTCTCGGGCTAGGTTAGAATTTGATAGTTTAGTATCAGACATCACCCTTGAAGACTGAAGATCGGCGAAGACATTAGAAGAACTTATGTATCAGGTATGTGAAGACTTAACCATTCTATTTTACTCACTATCTTATCGTTCTATTTGTTGAGACGATGTTGTATGACTTCTAGTAGATTTACAAAAAAGAAGTTTCGAGTCAATCTTGTCTTGTTAAAAACCTCAAAATATGACTTTAGCATAGATGTTCAACGATTCTTAACAATATTAGTTTTAAGCAATTTAGTGTTGAATTAATTTGTGGATCAATTAAAAATTTCCCATGCAAATGATTTTATCATGTGGGAATATTTCAAACATCATAAGAGAGAAATATTGAAATATATGATATTTCCACTCATGGTAAGTTGACGAACCAGTTCACAAACCATGGATATCTCATTTTCAGAAATACAGTAAGGTTGACGAACGAGTTCGCAAACCGTGAGTTCGGTCAGCAACAGTTCACGAACCGTTGTGAATTGAATTCTATAAGTTGGTATTATAGGCTAGTAGTTGGCGAACCCGGTTTACGAACGGTGGTCAATTGAGTACGGTAGCCTTGTAGGGTTGGCGAATCCGGTTCACAAACCATTACACACTGACTCGTGAACAAGCCTAACGGTTGACGAACCGTTGTACCAACCATCACATTAGATTTCAGCAGATGCTCAAAGACTTATTTTCTAAATATGTTAGCTTTGCTATAACTCTCCCAAACACTTCCAATGATTTAAACACTCATGTATGTGCATCATGATTAAATTCTTAGGTGTTTAAATGAATATAAAATTTCTTTTAGTCCTTTGGCATACTTGCCAAAACGAACAGTCATTATACATGGTTCCAGAACCGGTCCATATATAGTGTATATTCTTCTATTGTATTTTCAAGACCTAAAAGTGTTTGCTTGATTCTCAAGTTATCTTATCTTGAATTCGAAACAACCTATAGTCTTTAAAAACAATGAATAGAGATGCTCTTTAAACTGGGAAAATCAATCCTAGGTTTTCCCTGAGAAACATAATTAGGTCTACGACTAAAAGACTTTGCTTTAGGGATTCGTAAAGCGAGGTCCGAACATTTTTGCATTGATAGTATATATATGTATCCATATTTTTCTTTTCTGTTAGCGAGGTTTTTCGTAATCTATTTCAAGAAAGATATATGGTAATCGTAAAGTTCTATTCGTCTCATACTTTGTGATTCCTCAAGATAGATATCTAAAAACAAATCTTAATTGATCTTTTGAAGATTGTTCTTGAGAGGTGGTTAAGAATCTAGGCTGCTCTTCGGGAGTCGTAAGTTCCGTATTTGTGAGGTTTGCTAGCTTTGTGCATTGCCAACATATTTCCTCACCTTGATCTTTTGATTTAAACGAAAATCAAATAGGCTTATATGTTAGAGGAAGATTGGTATCAAAAGTTTTCACTTCGGCTGAAGAAACTCTTACGATATAAAGGATGTCAGCTAAGGGAATCAATTGCGTTGAGCGTTGTGAGGTTCGATAGACGTAAGGAGAGCGACTATAACTGAATCGCTTGGAGGTTGGATTCAACTTCAACTACATTCCAGCCAAAAGTATGATGGTAGGTGTTGATGGTGGATTTTCATTTAAAGGATAAAATTGTAAAATCCAAAAAATTGTGCGCTAACATCTTGTAAAAGATAAAGCCATTAATGAGTGATGGATACTCCTTCACTTTATTAATTCACTTAGGATGGAGCATGTGGAAACAATCCCATTCTGTGAATAAAATACGAAATTCATCCAGGTTGGAGCATGTAGCAACAATCCCATATACCCTGTGAATTTCCATCATTATTAATTAATGCGCAACAGCCTTGTATTTCCTGTACTCATTATCAGTTCGGCATGACGACTGAGTGTTGATCTTAGCGGAGCAACACGAACCTTCAAGAATTATAATGAAACCATGTACGAAATACCCATACAGGCTGAACTCTCGGTGTGTTATACTAGACCGATTGAGCCCATATCGGTGTGTTATACTAGCCCGATTGAGCATCCATACTGACCGTATCAGTCTGGATATGATCACGACCATCCAACTCCACCAGCCTGATTGGATGGCCCAGATCGATTCCATCACCCCAAGCAGGTATGGAATACCTGCCGAACCAACGCGGAACCCGCATGGTAGGCCTCCCTTGGCCTAGATTGCCAAAACGTCCAAACCATAGCAGTATGGATGGAAAACCCTAAATTAGGGTTTGTGGCACATTACATGTGTCGCAAAATAGCCTCAACCATCCATATTCGAAGGTATAGATGGAGGGTGCATATGTAGATTCAAAGGGCACGGAGTATGTCAATACAATCACCGCAGGCCCGCCTACATACCTGACCAATCGGTCAGGACCAACCATGGTTGGTCATTCCAAATCGTGCGCCTGAATGGAGCATGACGCACAGCTTTGAAACCCAAAAATTAGGGTTTTGAATCACGAGATTAGATCAAAGCAGGTCTGGTCATGTCAACATGACCACCGTGGACCCATCTATCCCCTCACCTAATCGGCCAAGGCATTCCATGCCTGGCTATCCCCAAATCGCCCGCTCCAACATGCGTGGTCGCACCTCCCAAGCTGCAAATTAATCTCAACCACTCGATTTCTCTGGAAGAATTGGGTGGCTTAGATCGCGTTTTCATGGGACGGTAAGACATAGGCGTGAACACCAGCCTACCACCTACACGTTGGACCATTCGACCATGAACGACCAAGCCTGGTCATTTTGGAACGCCCGCACGGAAGTTGGTATGGGATACGGCTTTTGCGGCACTAATCTACTGTTTCAATTCGATCTCGACCACTCAACTTCGCCGGACGAATTGGGTGGCCCCGATCACGTTTTTATGGGACGGTAGGTATAAGCGCCTATACTGTCACGCCATCTACACACACGTATGATCGGCCAGTCCAGGATAGTTCCCTAAGTCTGGTTTCGGTCAGGGTGAAGAGCAGTGCTTGCGCACCTCCTTCGAAACCCTAATTCCACCAAGTGTCGCAGATGAGTGTCTTAAAGATCATCTCATCCATCCAACTTTACCAGCTCGGTTATATAGCCCTGGTCAGGAGTTAACTAGTCAGTGCGGAGTCATGGTGATCACCATCCACCACTCTACCACACCATGTGGTCGGTCAAGGGAGGGTTTGCATGCACAACTTCCAAACCATGCTGGATATACTCAATGCAGTACCTGCATAGTATACACACAATACTTCACAAGTATCAATTTCCTTCCTGGGTTTTGCTTTCGAGCTGTTTTCTCCTCCAAACGAGCTTAAAACCTAAATACTCCCGAGTTGGGAGATAGGAAATTCTTTTCCGTATGGAATGGAGGGGCGGACCATCAAAATCCGAGTCCGTACTAGAATTCTAAAACTATTCTAGTAAGGGGCGGCAATTAGGGTTTCTAGTGCAAAAATCAACGGTTGCCCCTCCTCTCAAGATGCAAAATCTCGATCGTCGAAGGTCACCAAGCTAGCAAGTTTCTCGAGCCTGACTTTCCAAGCCACAACAACATTCAACATGTTTTCCAAAAACATTCGAGATATCAATCATGTCACAAACTGGGGGATACATACTGGGGTATTGGTCTGGCGGTTTACAGCGTGCAGCGCACAACGCGCCATCACAAGAACATGTCAGGAAGTCATGGACGGTTTGTGATGATGGGAGAAGTGGGAAAGCCTGGTCGTGTGACACCAACACACTACTCTACTATTCCATCACTCCACTTTCTCCACTTCCCACGAGATACGAAGGTTAGGCTAAAGGACTTGTATAAATAGGTTCTATGCCATATTTTAAACAACAACACAAGTCCAGACAACAGAAGCAAGTGTTGATACAATCGTATTCAAACACCGGAACTGATAGCTTACATCCTGCAATCCAGTTCAGTTTTCTGATACAAGTCCTGCATAGACAACACCTTCACATTCTCAGCACCTTCTTCGCTTCCCTCCCTAAGATCAACCCAATCTCTTTCACTTTGTGACCGAAACAAGTCTGGAATGGACATTTCTTGGTTTAGGCCGGACTTGCACAGATTGATCTCTCGAATCTACAAGCACTCACCGCGCAGTGCATTTGTTTTAGGTTTAGATTCATTCCTCATCCACACCCCAAATTACCAAAATTAGCAGGAATAGTTTTCACCCATAAACAGTAGGCTAGTGTCTTTAGCGGCTTAATACAGTTTGGTGTTCAAATCTAGACGAGGTACCAGGGATTTCTGTAGTTGTGATTTCCTTGTTAACAAAATTCTAGTGTCTTGTGATTTTCCTTTTCCACATTATATGGTTTATCTTTATAATTGTATTTATGCAAGTTGTACGTATTCAATCTTAGTAGATACATCCATCTAATTGTGATCGATTACGAGACTCATATCTCGTAAAATTCGGATCTTGAAAGACAGATAACAAGTTTAATTACTTGGAAAAATTATGATTGGATTAGTTGGATATGACTAGATTGATCTTGGATATTGATTTTTGAGATCGTCCAAGTACTCTTCTTAACATTCAGGTTCAAGGAATATTTTCTATATATATATATAATGATTCAGAAGAGGTTAGAGATATAATATTTATGTACATATTGTCTAGGATCATTCAATTAGTCTACTTGCAATTGTATTAGGTTTTTCTCATATCGGTTTTGAACGAAAAATTTGATGGTGTACTTGGTACTCCTGTGTTTTCGAAGGCTGAATGAGATCATGATTTTATATGGATCACAATTAATTTATATCTATCCAATTTTTCTAATTTTGTAAACCCAATAGACATGGATTTTGAATCTAAATTTCTTAATATTGAAAATCTTAGTTCCCCCTTAATAATCTTTAAAGGTAGTCTATCCATTATAGAAACACAATACTCTATAACATCCCCTTAGATACAATTTAAGGTCTTGCAGTTTCTGGATAAAGGGAAACAACAATATGCAGAAAGGAGTTCATGAGAATACGAAGATGTATATATATTTGTTATCAGGAAAATACGAAGCAAGTTTCAATGAATAATGACCAAAAGTAATTTTAAAAAAAGTTCAAGGTTTTACACGAATAAGCATGCGAAGAATGTGAACCCTCGTTAACACGGGGTGCACAAAGTCGCACTTATTGTTTATTGGCTATGAGGTCATATATTTGCTACATGTGTAAACTCGCATGAAAAAATGACTTAATAAGACTTTCACATAAAAAAAGAATTACACCCGATATTGGAGATGCTATAAGGGAGTGGAAGAATCACATAATAAAATGTGATATAAAAGAATGAAGATGAAGATCTACTGATTTCTTGAGGAGGATTATTCGGCCAAATTTTAGCAGTCTACACCATCTTCTGTTAGATGTTTCCCTAGTGGACGTATGTGAGGATAAATGTCTAATTCCACATAGGTTGCACATCCATTTTTCCTAAATTCCTTCATTGACCCTAAATTCTTAAATCGATGTTTAGATGATGTGGTACTTTTGGGTTGACATCTAGAACTAGACATTCACTTAGAGGATAATAACCCATCCTAGTCATCTTTTACTTAACTACATTTGATACTAATATATTAAATAACTATTTTTAGCTCTAATAAAATTATTGAAAATAAAATTTACTCTAATCAAAATAAGAGGTCAAATATGATATGGTTAGAGATGAATATAATTTTCTCCTTAATTTTAACGAAAAATAAGTATAATGATGTCTTGTTTGTGTTTCCACAATGGTCGTTGGAGAAGCTCTAAAAAATGAAAATATTTTGATCCTTTTAAGATTTTTCCGTTGTTGGTAGTTGAAGTTGAAAAGGAGAGGGTACCAAGTACACCACCAACTTTTTCGTTCGGACCTATAAGACAAAATCTAGTACTATCAACAAGTACACTTTTACAAAAGATCCTTGTATATGATTGTATATATGGTTTATCTTTCTTGTACAATCAGTAGTTTAGATCAAACATCTGCGAGTGCTCTTGGACAATCTCAAAGATCAATATCCAAGATCAACCTAGTATGTAATGGAACAATACACGAACAGAATTCCAACAAGAACAAGTCTTGTAATATGTATTTCAAGATTCGAATTCACAAGAACAAGCCTTGTAGTTTTTATAAAGTTTTAATCAAAAACTATCTAGGTTGTTTACCAAATCAATTTATTTTACTTTAATTATATCAAACAAAAATATAATGCAGAAGTAAAAAGCAAAACAAGAAAAAAAAGAATTTTGTTAACGAGGAAAACTGCACCTGCAGTCTTGAACATTAAACTGTATCAAAAAAAAAAAAACTTGTAAAACTAGAGTTTATACTCTTCAAAACTTGTAGAGAAAGTGGGGGTCTAAAAACCATACCCAATATTTCGTTTGGCAATATGAATAGACAAACTCCAATATATTTTCAAGAGAATCAACTAGACAGTCAGACTCAATCTAGAGAAAAATATATCAAAGAGTTTATATCTCTACTCTTAATTCAATCAGCAATCAGCAAATAGGAATTTGCGAGCCAGATTGAATATAAGAGAAATAACTTGAACGGTACCAAAGACCAATATTCAAGGATCAATCAACAATCAAAGGTTGGATTTCCCAATTGATCGATTCAACGCACAACCTGTGATATTTCAATTATATAACAAAATATAATGCGGAAAAGAAATAACACATACACCAGAAGTTTTGTTAACGAGGAAACCGCAAATGCAGAAAAACCCTGGGACCTAGTCCATCTTTCAACACCACATTGTATTAAGCCGCTAAAGATACTATCCTACTACTAATGAACTTCAGACTGGAATGTAGTTGATCCCTAATCAATTTCACATTGATCAAGGTAAAATTGCGCTCCTTACATATCTGAACCCCGGTAGGATTCTACGCACTTGATTCCCTTAGATGATCTCACCCACAACCAAGAGTTCCTACGATCCAAAGTTGAGGACTTGATAAAAAATATGTCTCACACAGAGAGTTTATTCGAATGGATAAATATGTCTCCCACAGAAATACCTACGAGTTTTGTTCCGTCTTTTGATAAATCAAGGTGAACATGAACCAATTGATATAACAGAATTATATTCCCGAAGAATAGCCTAGAAATATCAATCACCTCTCAATAATATTAATCGATTAACTAAACAATATATTGTGGAATCACAAAGGATGAGACGAAAATATTTGTGACTACTTTTCAATCTTACCTATCGTAAATAAATCTCAAGAAAATCTTGAAAAAGATAATACTCAATCATGATAGTAAAAATAAGATCATAACACGCAACTGCAGAGAAAATAATTGGGTCTGGCTTCAGAATCCCAATGAAGTCTTTAAGTCGTTAACCTATAGTGTTTCTTGAAAAACCTAAGGTTGGTGTGGGGATTAAGTTTCCCAGTTGCTAGAGTTCTCCTTTATATAGTTTTCAAATCAGGGTTTGCAATCTAAGTTACCTTGGTAACAAAGCATTCAATATTCACCATTAGATGAAATCCTGATTAGATTCAAGCTAATATCTTTCAACCGTTAAATCGAACTTATATTGTTATGCACAAATAAAATGTACCCTTATTTAGGTTTATGTAACCGTACCTAAACATGTACACCATGTTGGCTCAACAGTAGTTAATCGAGGTTAGCTATATGAACACGCTCATATCAACCTTATTCATCTTAATCATAACTAGTTCAAATGACTCAAATGAAACTGGTTAAAGAGTATTTCAATTGTTATATTCTCATAGAAGTATACAAGAACACAATTGAAGCAAAATTGGTTTGATTCACTCGAATCAATTCATGAAAATTATAGCCACGATTTGCAAAGAATGCATTCCTTATTATATAAATGTATTTTTTCTGGACAAAACCGATTTTAGAACTTTAACCATTCAAGTATTGCAAACATGTACGCATACTTGAATAAGCGGACCAAGTTTTGTTTTCGCCAGTATGCGAAGAGGTACACATACCTCTAAACCCAACAGAAATTTCCGGTCATAAACCTACACTAGTATGCGTACGGGTATGCGCACTTAGGTTCCCAGACTTCACAAACCAAAAGGGACTCATATGGGTATGCATACTATGGTTCCCGGACATGGATCACATATATGCAAGAGTGCACAACAAATGATTGTATCACACAAATAATGTAAGATGTTACTCGGCGATTTTCATATGATTATCTTTTGACTTTCGTTAAGAATATAAGATGAACTTGGTTGAAGTGAAAGCTTACTAACACATATTTCGAGAAATATGTAAGCGAGTTAAACTCATCTCGAAATCTCAAATGTGCATAATCAAAAACCATATAGTAATACTACTTATGTCTCAATATAGGAGATAGAGTAGAAATAGACTTTCCAAGTGATAGATGAGTTTTAGTCTCCATATACCTTTTTTTGATGAAGTTCCGCAAGATCGCCTTAGTAGTTCTTCGTCTTCTATTAATGAATTTTGTGAAGTCTAATGCTCAACTACATAATCTATCCTAGTCTGAGACATCACTATAAGTAGATTAGAAATCACGACTTATAGTTTTGATCACTAACATTGACAAACAAGCTTGAGATAGCAACTCTTGTGAGTTTGACCGAGAAGTTCTCTTGTAATCTCCCCCTTTGTCAATTTTAGTGACAAAACAACCAATACATATGGATTACAAAATAAATAAACTTTGTAGATTCTCATCCAAATTCTTGATCTCCTTGGTTATTCAACATTACTCGAAATCTTCGTCACTTCCAAGTACTCCAACGATTCCAAATGTGTTCAATTCCGCATCATCGTTGTTCAAGATCCGTAGCTATAACAATGTGAAAAAAATTTCTCTTAATCATTGTTATACAGTGTCATAGTGATGAGTGCCAAATATTGCATATTCATACACCTTTTCATTGGCACTTAACTCATCTTTCAAACTTCAAAGTCATATATTATCCCAAATTCTGCATTTTTACCATTTTCAAGAATAAATATTTGTATTAATTAATTTTGTGTTTTTAAGTACTAAATAAAGCTTGGAAGAATTGAGAAGACAAAAGAGAAGAAAGTTGGAAGTGTTGCAACCGCTCGCGCATCAGTGGCAACCTGTTTACAAATTCATGGGATTAAACAACCCATGATCCAAAACCCAAGACCCAAATCCATTTCCACCTCACCCCCATTGGATTCTTTCCAAAACATCCACCTCACCCCCATTGGATTCTTTCCAAAACATCCACCTCACCCCCATTGTATTCCATTTCATCCATCAATTAAAGAAAACATGTTTTGTTTAATTGTTGAGTGGTTGCTACTTCTGATAAAATTCGAATCCCAAGTGTGAGAGAATTTTTGTGTATAAATAGAGAGGGTTGTTGTGTTGAAAACTCATCCAAGAATAGCTTGTTCATGTTAGTTTATCAAATTTAAGTTTTGTTGTAATGTTCTTCATGTTCTAGTTTCATTTGCTAGGGTTTAAATGAAGCGTAGTAACTCATTGGTATGTATTCATATCTTGTATCTTGTTCTTGAAAGTTTAGAATTGTTTAAAGATATAATTTAATCCAAGTTTGTCAACATCTTGCTCTCACAATGTATGCCATGTATCCATTGTAGTTAGAATATCTCTTTGTTGATTATGCTACAACTCATGCTTAACCAAATATTGATCCTCAGATTAGTTGTGCTTTAATTAGACAGTTAATGCTTTGGAGAAATACTTTAGTTGTGATTAAATTATCCATTGGAGAAACACCTTAGATATATGGTAGACTTGAATTTGCTGTAAGGACAAGAATAATATTACAAGTTGAATGCATATCATAAGTTAGTGGTGGATTTGAATACCCTAGTATCCATATTCTCAGTATTTATACCTTGATTTAATTGCGTATTTTAATTCAATATTATTTTCTGTTTAAGTCTTTGCCAATATCTCGTCGTATCGACAAAAGCAAACCCCTTTTGGTTACTCTCTGAATCAGTTCTAAGTAAGGATTTAGAATCAACTTCTACACTCTCCAAGTCTCTGTGGTTCGACCTGTGCTTGCCCTGTGTTGCTTGTCAACACTGTGCACTTGCAGTTTATACATAGAAGTAGGTATCTTTCTAAGACTACCACATAGTATCATTATACAATATCAAAGTCCAATTGTATCACAACTTTGACAACAATACTCTGGTGATATGTATCACTCCTCCTTAGTTAATACTTCATCTCACAATAAAAACCACTCCCCCTTACATAATGATCCGTAAACCATATATATTTGTAGTGTGAACTACACATTAATTCTCCCCCTTTTGTCAATATAAATTGGCAAAGGTACGAAAACTAGTGGGATCCTCATGAAATTTTCATAGAGATAATTCATGACCAAAAGAGAACAACATACCAACTTGTTTCGATGATTTCAGATAGTCGAAACTTAGTGAATCCATCAAGGAGTTTATAAAGATACAAGATAATTCCTATAATATTCCACATCCGCACTCCCCACAAAGATTTGGAACTTAAGCACAAGTTCAATTAAGAACTCCCCCCCATAAAATGTCATTCCCGAAAGAACAACAAGAGAAACCTTACTTTCACAAAAAAAAAAAAAAAAAAAAGATTTATTTGGACATTAACAAATCACATGAAATATGAATTGTATCCAAAAATCACAATTGAATTAACCACAAGGAAAATGATCAATTCAATTGGTCATGCTCAACATAAGAAAACTTACGGAGCAACACAGTACATACACAAAGATGTGGATCAGGGAAAGACCAATACTGCGGAATGATCAAATTTGTATTCTATTTTTCATCACTATTTGCACAATGACATTCAATAGACTTAATCTTTGTAAACAAAAGTTCATCCTTTCTTCCATCAATATTTGCATAATGACATAAAAGCCTTAACTTTTGTAGTCAAAAGTTCATTCTATCTTTTATCAATACTTTCATACCGACATATAATAGATTTAACTTTTGAACAAATATGGGATAGTCAAGCTTCATGGACGTAAACAACATATCCCATAACAATTTGCAACATATAAAACCATAAAAATTAATACTCCAAAAATCATCTTCCAAATAAACTTTAGAATTTAAACAAATAAATCTAAAAATATTGCAAGATGAAAACGTTGGAAATAGCTATGTATACTCACAATAATGGTTATTCCAAACCCTAGTTATCCTTCTTAAAACACAAGAATAAATTCTCATAAGAAGTTTTCTAGACATTTATTAAAAAGAAACCACTCCCACAAAGAATTTCACTTACCTTGAATGCTCTTCTCATATTCCCTATATTCGTCAAGATCATCTTCGATTTGATCAATCCTGGATTCAAGGTTATCCATCTTTTCTTCAAGTCTTTTGGAAGAAGATTTAAGTTCACTCTCCAGGGCACTTACTTGTTCCAAGACAAGATTCATGGTTAAAGAGAGCTTGTCAAAAGGAGAGACAGGGAGATTCCCATCAAGAGAGGAATCACGTTTGTCAGGGAACATCTCACTATCAGAAGAATCAAAACGAATCTTCTTAGAGGAAAAAAAAAGAGTCCATACATCACTTTCTTTGCTTGAAAGACTTGATGAGGATATGATAGAAGAGATAAATTAAATCCTCTCTCTTAGGTGAAATATTCAACTTAAAAGAAGGAAGATAGGAGATAAGTTTCCAAAAAGACATTTGACCAAAACCCTAACAAAAATTTGGTTATCCCGGGGAAAAATATGTTACCTCAAAAGGGGGTCAAACGAAGAACATAAACAAACTAGAGAACCAACATAAATATTTCCTCACAACCCTCTTGAAGATTAAGGTTCTTGTTCAAGAGAGGAAACTACAAGAACCATCTTAAACCTTATTACAGATTTTAACTTCTCAAATTCAAAGAAGGACTGTGAGGTTTCTTATGGGGAGAAGAAGTATCTGTTATTCGTTATTTCTGTCTTGTCTTTAAGAAAGAAGAGTTATGTGCATCATTCTTTCTTTTCAGCACAGTTTTGAATATCTTGTTTGTTGATTTTATTAAACTATGAATGATTTTGGAAATCTCTTTTGAATGAAAAGGTTTCTAATTAGGAGATTTCCTTTTCATCTTCTGAAAACAAGGTTTAACATATGAGATATTTTCTTGATGCTTTGTGCACATAGAATCTAGATGATACTGATTTTTACACAAGAGAACCAAACCATTTGGTATGTCCTTGTATTTTTCTATATCATCAGAATGACTTGAGAATGATATAGATTCAGGAATAACTTGCTAAAAATGCCTAGAAGAATTATTAGAAGAGGTTCGATGTATCTTAGGAGGATCATAATTGCAAGAGACAACAATTTCTTGTCTTAAAATCCGCATTTGACATTCCGGATCATCAATCCTTTAAATTAAGGTTTCCTTTTCCAGTTGAAACTCTTCTAGAGAAGTAAGATTGTATATCATGGAATAATCAGGACTTTTAGGAGGACAAAGTGATTATCAACAAGGAAGTTAAGAGAATCTTTATAGATATTTTCCTCAGGATAGTAGTCAAAATAGTATCCATCCATGCATGCTTTAGTTAACTCACTAAATTTCTCATCAGAATATTTGGAAGTATCATGGACACTTCTATAACACTTGGAACAAGTTTCATTAACATAGTTTTCTAGAACTATTCTATCCCTTTTATTGATTGAGTGATCTTTCTTTGGAGACTTTCTTTTACTCTGTCTGAGAGTCTTATTTAACTGTTGTATAAACAGTGAAAGAGTAGAATTAAATCAATTCTCATCTCTTGCATCAATCAATTTAGGATGTCGAGACTTTTTATCAGTTGCAACAACAGAGTTGGCTAGCAAGTGATGATTTTCGATCTTGTTTTTCTCTTTGACATAGTTCAAGATCGAAAATCTTTAGCTTTCCAACAAGAGTATTTTTGGAAAGAGTTGCAAGGTGATAGGAGCTTAAAATACGTCATTTGAATATCAATTTTGTATACTTTTCTTTACTATTTTTTCTTGTATATTCGGGTATTATGCTTGATTTGTATTTTGTAGGTATTTTGGAGTCATGTGATGAGAAAGAAGAGAAATGGAGTGGCATAGTTCACCAGTTAGAGACGTTGGCGTCGATGGACTCAAAGCAGAGAAGGATTGAAGGCTTTAAAGTGTTGGAACCAATTATTTCGGCACATTGTCATCAGTTCAGGAGCATTCATTTCAGACCATAAGATACGGGTCATGGTCAGCGACCAATCTCAATACAACTGGCAGAAGCAACTGGCAGAAGCTCCCCACCCCTACCGCCCCCCACCCCACCACCCCTACACTGCTTGTTCAGCGACCAAGACCAATTCAGCTGCACCTCCATTCATTTCCGGCTAACCAAGATCCCAGTGGCTCGATGGGAAGAATACAGGTCAGTACCACAAGTATACTGTTATTTTGGACGAGAAGAAAGCCGAGAATATAGGGAAGAAAGGTGAGCCATTGATAAACGAAGGAGATTGGGACATGAATAAGAGCTTACATGGGTTTACGAAAGTGGGTTTATGATTGAAGTGCCGGAAAATCAGTTAAGCTAATGATGCAGTGAACTTCTGCCGTACAGAGAGGAAACACAAGCTGCTGTTACTGCCATTGAAAACGGTGATGGATAGAGAAGATTGAAGAGATGCTCGAGACTTTGTTTTATATCTGTGAATGGTTTATGAGAATGGGTTTGCTTTGTATGAATTTTTCTTAGCAGGGAAGGAGTTGATTTGTGTTCCTCAAAATATAATCAGTGCATAGCCATCGTTAGCCATCTGAATACACAACAAATGTTCGATTAAATTCCTGAGAGGTCAGTTCTTCACAATTCAAAGCTCAATTGCTACTAGTTGCCTGAATCAGCATTACCCTCAGCTAGACAATGGTTTTGGTGGGTATTTGAAACGAAATTGGAGGTAATAAAGTAGCGGAAGAACAAGGCAGAAGTGGCTTGAATTTGTGGTGGTTCTAGCTGAGTTCGTAGGAGCCAAGGAACGACAACAGTGGCTCGAGACAGTGGCATCAAGTCAAGGCAAGTTTTGCTGCCGGAAAATCAGCTAAGTTATGATGTTTTTGAGGTTGGATGGCAAGGAATGAGCGCAGGCTGTAGGTGCTGGTAATACGGGTTAGTCTTGGGCAGAGTTTGTAAATCTAAAATATCCGAAAGAAGAGGAGTTATTGCCAAGGTCCAGTGAGGGCTGCCACGGGTTTTAGACAGGATTTTGAAGCCAGGAAAGAAAAAGCGACAAGTCAGGGAGAAGTGGTACTTGTTTGGGCAGAGATTCCCTGGCCGAGAAACCAGCTGAAGAAGTGAGCTACAGCCGTTAGTTTCAGTGATGGATGGAAGGGATTGAGACCTGTTTATAGAAGTCTTAATGATTTAGGAATGTGTGTTGTCTACTCGATTCGAAATTGTAGGAATACAGAGGAAGAACTTGAACCATAAAAATAAGGCTTAAGTCTACAGAATCAAATCCAATTCCCCCTCTGTGACTGTTTTCACCTCCAACAGGGAGGAGCTCTGCTCCTCTCATCATCACCACCACCAGTTCCATTCATATCACTTGCATCTCCACCTGCATACTACTTCCACATCCATCAACTGCATACCACCTTCCACCAGTGCATACCACCACTACACCTGCATACACTCATCACCATTCCATCCCATACCACCTGCATACATCCATCGCCAGTTCGCAGAACCATCAATCATTCATATCAGTCTGCAGTAATACAAGTACCTGAACCGGACCTGACATACACAGCAGCACCTTCACAGACCGCAACCACCAGTCCGCTTTCCAGAATCAGTCCGCAACGTCACCATCACAGCTGCAGTTTGCCAACAGTCCAGCTCGGGGAGTTTTCTGCACCATTCTGTTACCACCAGGCCTCATATCAATTGCTCGCTTGATGTCCTTCATACTTTATATTGCCATGAACTCCGTTATGTGTAGCTAAATTCTTGTTTGATTAGGGATGTTTCGAAGCTATGTGACTTGTTGCCGAAGGCGATTTTGCTCTCGCAGCGTTTGAACTAGCAGCGTTGTGGCCGTTGGATGCTCTAGATGTGATGTCACAAAATGTTTTTCTCTTCTGCTGACATCACATTTATAGTATCCAACGGCCACAATGCTGCTAGTTCAAAAAAATGCTCTAGTGCTGCTAGAGCAAAATAATTTCCCTTGTCTTTGATATTTTATCAAGTTTGATCTTTCTTTTGAATAACGTTTTATTGCTTGTCTTTTACCGTTCTTATGACCATGGATTGTGTTCAAGTTGTTTGAGTGGCCAATTAGATGACTTATTTGC
Organism: Papaver bracteatum; assembly: GCA_023529315.1. Classification (NCBI taxonomy): domain Eukaryota; kingdom Viridiplantae; phylum Streptophyta; class Magnoliopsida; order Ranunculales; family Papaveraceae; genus Papaver; species Papaver bracteatum. Next base: position 43,175 of record JAJJWX010000094.1, read on the forward strand.
AATACTAATGCTAGATTATTGAGCCGTAATCCGTAATTGTTATGGTGATTTAATTTTAAGTAGCAAAGCATCAACGTTGCAATGGGATGTTGTGGATTTTGATGTGTATTTGACAACCCTAAGTTAACATGTCGAACTTACGAGCATGTGGTTAGGATCAATCCAACTCATAGAACATACCTGTTAGTTAAGTTACACTAGAAAGCTTATTCAAAGTGGCTTGATTAACAAGACACGAGTAGAGAACTTATTCTACAAAGTGACTTTGGAGTTTAAATGACTTGTTGAACTTATAACTTGTCTAGGATTGTTAATAAGCGTATTTTGAAGAAGATTCATGTTCACTAGTGGAGAAAAACCCCTAATCATTCTCATCTTCATTGTTTACATTCATATTTGTTTTGTAGTTCTTGCATAATTCATACTTTCAGAAATTAAATCGACAACTTTAGTTCAACTCTCCCTTAGGAACGAACCTGCTTATCCTTGTGCTACTTGTTAGTGTAAGAAGAGTAAGGAATGTTTTTTTTTGTGAGTTCCTTCAATGATGGCATGCTTCTTAAAATCGTATCTGGATGGAAAAGATCTGAGATTCATCACAATGTCCTTTTCAGGAATAGTCTTACCCAATGCAAAAGATGCATTAACAATTTCATACACTTTGTGATTAAACTCATCAAATGAAACCTGCCATATGAAGGTTTTCCCAATCAGAATTTAGGTTTTGAAGCCTAGCTTCCTTTTCACAGGTATTCCCTTCAAATATGGTTTTTAAGATATCACAAGCATCTTTAGACCATGTGCAAGTAGTCACATGATGCTAGAGCTCTAGGGTAATGGCATGGATGATAGTATTTAATCCGTCAGAATTTTTCTTTGCAGCAAGAATCTCGGTAGCATCATATTTACCAATATCCTTTGGAACTGCTACGTCGCCTTTTGTAACTTCTGGAGGATCATAGCCATTAACCACATAAACCAATGATTGAAAATCACGCACTTGTAAGGCACGCATAGCAATTTCCCACCATAAGTAATTTAAGTCATCGAAGACTGGTGGTACGTTTATAGAGATAACTCTTCTATCCATATTCAGATCTCTACAAACACAAACTTATTAGGTATTAAATGTGTTTGCCTTCTCTGATACTAATTGAAAAAGCAGGGGTCTAACAACCACACCCAATATTTCGTTTGGCAATCTGAATAGACAAACTCCAATATACTTTCAAGAGAATGAACTAGACAATAAGACTCAATCTAGAGAAAAGTATATCAAAGATTTTATATCTCTATCTCTTAATTCAATCAGCAATCAGCAAATAGGAATTTGCGATCCCGATTGAATATAATAGAAATAATTTGAACGGTACCAAAGACCAATGTTCAAGGATCAATCAATTTCAATCAACAACCAAAGGTTGGATTTACCAATTGATCGATTCAACGAACAACCTGTGATATTTCAATTATATAACAAAATATAATGCGGAAAAGAAATAACACGGACACCAGAAGTTTTGTTAACGAGAAAACCGCAAATGCAGAAAAACCCCGGGACCTAGTCCATCTTTGAACACCACACTGTATTAAGCCGCTATAGACACTAGCCTACTACCAATGAACTTCGGACTGGAATGTAGTTGATCCCTAATGATCAATATCTCATTGATCAAGGTACGATTGCGCTCCTTACGTCTCTGAACCCCAGCAGGATTCTATGCACTAGGTTCCCTTAGATAATCTCACCCACAACCAAGAGTTTCTATGACCGAAAGTCGAAAACTTGATAAACAAATCAGTCTCACACAGAAAGTCTATTGGAATGGATAAATTTGTCTCCCACAGAAATACCTATGAGTTTTGTTCCGTATTTTGATAAATCAAGGTGAACATGAACCAATTGATAAACCGGATTTATATTCCCGAAGAACAGCCTAGAAATATCAATCACCTCACAATAATCTTAATCGATTAATGAAACAAGATATTTTGGAATCACAAGAGATGAGACGAAGATGTTTGTGACTACTTTTCAATCTTACCTATCGGAGATAAATCTCAAGAAAATCTTAGAAAAGATAACACTCAATCACGATAGTAAAAATAAGATCAGAACACACAACTACAAACAATATAGTTGGGTCTGGATTCATAATCCCAATGAAGTCTTTAAGTCGTTAACCTACAGGGTTTCGTGGAAAAGCTAAGGTTAAAGGAGAATCGACTCTAGTCGCAACTAGTATCACACAGAAGGTGTGAGGATTACGTTTCCCAGTTTCTAGAGTTCTCCTTTATATAGTTTTCAAATCAGGGTTTGCAATCTAAGTTACCTTGGTAACAAAGGATTCAATATTCACCGTTAAATAAAATTCTTATTAGATTCAAGCTAATATCTTTCAACTGTTAGATCGAACTTAGCTTATTATACACAAATGAAATGTACCCTCATTTAGGTTTATGTAATCGTACCTAAACGTGTACACCATGTTGTCCCAACAGTAGTTAGCCGAGGTTATCTATATGAACACACTCATATCAACCTTATTCATCTTAACCATAACTGGTTGAAATGACTCAAATGAAACTAGTTAAAGAGTTGTTCAATTGCTATATTCTCATATAAGCATATGTTTGTACCCAAAATAATTTTAGGCAGTAAACACGATGATTTGATGATGATTAGGGTTAAAATACGATCAAAAATAAATAAAGAGACAAGAATTTATGTGGTTCGGCAAGTGTTGCATACATCCACGGATGAACGGAGATATTCTTTATTGATTATGATGATACAAAGGATTTTCTCCCGGTTAGCTAACCTAAAATTCCATATCTCATTATGGTTTAGGATACATGTATTTATAGTGTTTATGCAACCCTAAATTAGGTAAACTTCATGTGCAAGCAACTTGGGCAACACGACTTCTGGAAGCTTCTGGAATCTTCACGGGTAGACGGGCTTGAATAACGGGCCTTTCGTGTATTTTATACACGGTAGAAACATCGCCCCCTCTTAAGCTCCAACTTGTTGGGGGTTAAGAAATTTGCTTTTCCTTATGCGTCGATTGTTAATGACATAACTCTCCCCCAAGCATGAGTAGAGACATTACAAAGACACCCCCAACTGTGATAACCTGCAATAAAATTTGCTCACGTGTTATGCGAGACTTTTTTCCACGTGGTGGACTTGTGATGCTCGATAGATAGTCGATTCTTGAGGAGAATGTAGTGTGTGCTTGCGGCTGTGGTAAGGCTTTTTGCTCGCAACGTAACAAAGATAGCACTTGTCGCTCGGGGAGATTGGATGTTGCTTGTGTTGAGTACGAGTCTTTGGATCAATATCGGGCATTGGGTTCATGGTTCGACGAGACTTTGGACCAACATCGTGCGTTGGGCTCGTGGTCGAGACGAGACTTTGTACTTACCAAGGTGCAAGTCTTATATTCTCGCATGCAAGACGAGATTTTATGATTGCGATAAGAGAAAGACTTATGTGCTCACGTGCAAGGTGAGGATTTAGATGCTTACGAAGTGATGCAAGGCTAAATATTTAAGGGTCTAAGCAATCCTCATCTCCAACTCGGTCATGTCTCCATCCGCGATCCTCGAACTCGATCATGTCGCTATACACGAACCTCGAACTCGATCATGTTGCTGGACCAAGTGAAAATAAAAGTTTCTCGAACAAGGAATTTTTTGTTTCTATATTGTAGGGAATTGAAAGACGATTCAAACGAGCTAAAATTCACTCAATTCGGACTTCAAACGAAGAAGTTATTGACAAAACAAGATTTGAACGAAATGCGCGTGTTGTTGCATACGTGGCAGTGCTAACTGGATCAACAGGATGACGTGGCATTGCTGACTGAGCAACGTTTCTGACATGGCAGATGACTGAATGCTGAATGGAAGATGACTCGATGATGACGTGGAAACCTTGCTGACTTGACCAAAGCTGATGATGTGGCACCTTTCGCTGACTATGCACAAATTGCTGAGGTGGCAGGTGACTGGATGGACCCGAATGGTCCGAACCTGGTTGGACTGAAGCTGAACTAGACCGTCTGAACTAGATTGGATCTGAACTGAACCAGTTGTTGAACCGGAAGTTGGACCATAGGCTGGACAGATCATATGGCTTGGATCTTATGCATCTGGCGGATATGATTTGCTGGATCTGGAGTTGTACGAGAGGTTAGATGTATATGGATGTACAAGAGAAAATCTTTGTGCTTTGTAATTTGTCAGCAACGCTTATATCTGTTACTCTCTTTGTAACGCTCTCCATTATAGTTTCTTCAACGTATCACAATAGTTTCTTCATCTATTTGCAACGATTTTTCAACCTTTTTGCAACACTTACGTTAGAATCCTTTTTTTTTTCATGTTGGTTTTTGCATGGAATCTCGTGCATGATTTCTTCCACACTTCTCTCAATGATAAAACACGATTCTTTCACTCGAATCCCCTTAGTCGGCGCCAATGTTTGTACCCAAAATAATTTTAGGCACTAAACACGATGATTTGATGATGATTAGGGTTAAAAGACGATCAAAAATAAATAAAGAGACAAGAATTTACGTGGTTAGGCAAGTGTTGCCTACATCCACGGACCAACGGAGATATGCTTTATTGATTATGATGATACAAAGGATTTTCTCCGGGTTAGCTAACCTAAAATTCTATATCCCATTAGGGTTTAGGATACATGTATTTATAGTGTTTATGCAACCCTAGATTAGGTAAACTTCATGTGCAAGCAACTTGGGCAACAAGACTTCTGGAAGCTTCTGGAATCTTCACGGGTAGACGAGCTTGAATAATGGGCCTTTCGTGTATTTTATACATGGTACAAACCGCATACAAGAACACAATTGAAGCAAAATCATTTTGATTCACTCGAATCAATTCATGAATATTATAGCCACGGTTTTCAAAGAATGCATTCCTTATTATATAAATGTATTTTTTCATGACAAAATCGATTTTAGAACTTTAACCATTCAAGTATGCAAACAGGTATGCATACTTGAATTGCCGGACCAAGTTTGGTTTTCGCCAGTAGGCGAACGGGTATGCATACCTCGAAACCCAGCAGAAATTTTCGGTCATAAACCTACGCCAATATGCACACGGATACGCGCACTTAGGTTCCCGGACTTCTCAAACCAACAGGTACGCATACGGGTATGCATACTATGGTTCCCAGACATGGATCACGTATATGCAAGAGTGCACAACATGTTTAAAATCCAATGTTGGTTAAGTGTTCTAAACTCATATTTCAATCATTGAATCTTTCTTATAGGATGGCAATAGCCGTTTTCATACATTATTAGCATCAAAGCAATTATCAAGTTATTTATATAATCATATCGAAACATTCCAAGTCTACACCAAATGATTGTATCACACAAACCATGTAAGATGTTACTAGGCAATTTTCATTTGATCATCTTTTGACTTTCGTCAAGAATATAAGACAAACTTGGTTGAAGCGAAAGCTTACCAACACATATTTCGAAAAATATATAAGTGGGTTAAAATCAACTCGAAATCTCAAATGTGCATAATCGAAAACCATATAGTAATACGACTTATGTCTCAATATATGAGATAGATTAAAAATATATTTTCCAAGTGATAGATGAGTTTTAGTCTCCATATACCTTTTGTTGATGAAGTTCCACAAGCTTGCCATAGTAGTTCTTCATATTCTATTAATAAACATCGTGAAGTCTAATACTCAACTATACAATCTATCCTAGTTCGAGACATCACTATAAGTAGACTAGAAATCAAGACTTTTTTAATCACTAACATTGATAAACAAGCTTGAGATAGAAACGCTTTCGAGTTTGACCGAGCATTGCTCTAACAGATACCTAATCTATTCTACAACATGAAAAACTAGAATAAATCTAGAGATATATTGTAAAACTTCTTAAGGAATTTATGAGACACCTTATATGAAGTTTTCTTTCTAATCCATATTTCGACCAACTAGTGTCGTTATACGATCTTAGATTGAAATCTATCAAATGTTAATGATCAACAATCCTTGAATGGCCTTATATTGGAAGAAAATGACCTTAGAAATAAACAAGGATTATTGAATTAACCTAGATACAAGTTTTGTAACTATCTAAGAAAATTATTACCAACTTGTGCTTTGTGATCCCTAAACAAAGTCTTTATTGTCTCACTCTTATTCATGAAGAATAGAAGTAGTGGAAAACAACCTTATGAAGCACATATAACTTTTCCAACGGATAAATTGCATAATCTACATGAACCCTTTATTATAGTGAATGGTATCTTGAATATTAAGCAAGTTCATGAGCTATTTTCGTTTTTCAAGACTCTCCTTATTTTGAGAGTCTTTCATAAGTTACAACTCTAACATAAATTGTATTTTTGTAATTATATCTAAATAAATAAGATAAATCACAATTTAACTTAGGAAGGAGTATAAAACATCACACACTTTAGTATAGTAATCAATTGTTCGTGGAAGAGTCCTCATCTTTCCTAGAAGTGGAAGTCTCAAAAACTTTACTAAGAAAGGTATCTAGTCACATTTTTGCGGTTTAGTCTATGAACCGTTACAAAAATTTCGTGGACTATTTCCTATTTACGAACTGCCTTAGCAACATATATATAAAATAAGTGTTGCTTTAATAACTCACTCATAACTTCTTCACTTTAACTCGGAATTGAGTGGTTCTTGGATCGTTGAATTTTTATTTTTTTACACGATCAGCGCGGGAATTGAACCCGCAACCTATAGGTTTGGATCCCAACCCATGGCCAACTAGGCTAATGCCAGTTGGTTGGCTCGTTGAATTTTTCCTATTTACTAAAAAATGATGACCTATCAAGGGATAAAGGTCATTCTCACTAAAGTCTTGGGATTAAATATCCTTGAGTGTGTACATAAATGTATATTTACCATCATATGCATCGTTCCATAGAGTGAGCACTTGTTTCGATAGATTATAAAGGTAAAATTAAACCATAGTTCAAAATGAAATCAATATCCACATACCTTTGTTGATGAAGTCCTTGTTGATGTCTTTGTTATCGTTCAGTTTTCAATCTTCAAGGGTGTGATTTTCGATACTTAACTACCATATTCTAATCTTAGTCCGAGACTTGACTTTAGTATATTATAAATCAAAATATATTTTTTTTGCATATAACATTGACGACAATCTTGAGATAACAAAACTTGCGAGTTCGACGGAGAAGATCTCTAACAGAAGTAGTATACGATCTAAGGGAGGGGAAGATTTTCATTATTCTAGGCAGATATAGAGGGTCGAGATAAAGATACATGTCATTTTTAGAGAAGGAAAACGTGGGAAGAATCCCTCCATCTTCTTATATATAAGGAGGATTTACAGATAATCTCAATTCTCTCTTTAGTTATTTTTTTAGTTTCTTTTCAGTTCTCTAGTCTTAATGAGTTATCAAATTTAAGTTTTTTTGGCCCATGTGTCGGTTTTAGTGTTGAGTTCTAAAGGAAATTGTGTAATTGAAGAGTAGGTCTAGTGTTTTTCTTTGCTCAATAATGTTGGAAAATTACAGTGAGAAAAAATATATTTCTTTCATTTAAATCCATGATTATTATTGAAAATGTTGATTTAGGACTGTGATTTGAATTTTGTTGGCGAGTGAGTGAATTCTCAAGTTCACCATTTGTTTTATAAAATGGTAAGTAGTACTATAGGATGTATTAGGTTTTTATGCTTTGTATTTTTGAGCAGTTGTATGTTTGATTAAAAACATACACTTAAAATCACAATATGGGCATGAGAATGAAGCTCGAATAACATTTTTCACTAGATTTTTTTTTTATATATACAAGATCAGTTGATTCTTTTTTAATGGATACTTAATCCGTCATAGTCGATATATTTGGCTATTCAAGGTGGAATTTTATGGATATTCACTTTCCATAAACTAAGTTATTCGGAAAAATTCCAAAATGTATAGTTGTAATGTGAAAAGAAGAGGGTACCAAGTAACCAACTTTATCGTTTAGAAACCGTATTGACTAACTTGCTACAATCAGTAGTGTAGATCAACATATGAGATTTGTACATAAGTTGTATAACAAGTTTAGTTGGACGATCTAACAAATCAATATCCAAGTAACAACCTAGTATGTAACCAAATGGTTGTAAGAACCGAATTACAACAAAAACAACTCTTGTAATCTTTCTTTAAAGATACAAATTCTCAAGATAAAATCTTATAGGTTCTACATAGTCTTTTAGGCTTAAAAAATTTCTAGGTTGATTAACATACTACTTGTGATATTTATATTATAAAGATAAACAACATAATGCGAAAAGAAATAACGCAAGACACCAGAAATTTCGTTAATGAGGAAAAATACAATGCGTAGTGAAAAAGCGTGGGTACAACAACCACACCCAATATTTCATTCGGCAATCTGTATGGAATAAATCCAATATAATTCCAAGAGAATCAACTAGATAGTCAGACTCAATCAAGGAAAATATATCCAAGAGTTATATCTTTGTTTCTCAATGTAATCAGAAAATTAAACATACATGAATCCGTGAGCCTGATTATTATGAGAAACAACTTGAACGGTACCAAAACCAATGTTCAAGTGTCAATCAATTTTAATCAACAACCAAAGGTTGGATTTACCAATTGCTTGAACTACGCAGAACCTGTGATATTTAAATTATATAGAAAATATAATGCGAAAAATAAATAACACAGACACCAGAAGTTTTGTTAATGAGAAAACCGCAAATGCAGAAAACCCATGGGACCTAGTTCATATTTGAACACCATACTGTATTAGTCCGCTACATATTCTAGCGTACTACAAGTTAACTTTGGAATAGAATGTAGTTGATCCCTAACTAAGTATCACATCGATTAAGGTACAGTCACGTTCCTTATGTCTCTAAATCCCAGCAGGACTGTACGCACTTGATTCCCTTAACTGATCTCACCCACAACAAAGATTTGATATGACCCAAAGTAAAAGACTTTATAAACAAATTTGTCTCCCACATAAAAGTCTATTCTGATAGATAAATCTGTCTCCCACAGAAATACCTACGAATTTTTTGTTCCATCTTTTAATAAATTAAGGTGAACATAAACCAATTGATAATCCGTTCTTATATTCTCGAAGAACAGCCTAGAAATATCAATCATATCACAATAGCTTTACCATATGGTAGTAGAACAAGTTATTATGGAATCACAAATGAAAAAGCGGAGGTCTAACAACCACATCCAATATTTCTATTAGCAATCTGTATGGACAATCTCCGAGTTACTTTTTAAAGAATCAACTAGACAGTTAGACTCAATCAATAGAAAATATCTCAAGGAGTTACTGTCTCAATCTCTCAATTTGATCTAGACTCAAGCAAATAGAATCTGCGAGTCCTTATCAAAGAGAGATAACTTGGATGGTACCAAAGACCAATATCCAAGTCTCAATTAATTTAAATCAACAACCAAAATGGTCGGATATTCTAATTGATTGAATAACACACAACATGTAGTATTTCAATTATATGAGAAAATATAATGCGGAAGAGAAATAACACAGACGACACCAGAATTTTGTTGACGAGAAAACTGCAAATGCCGAAAAATCTCGGGACCTAGTCCAGATTAAACATACACTTTATTAAGCTGTTACAGACATTATCCTACTCCAAGCTAACTTCGGTTTGGACTGTAGTTGAACCCAAATCAATCTCACACTGATCCAAGGTACAGTTATGCTCCTACGCCTCTGATCCCAGCAGGATACTGCGCACTTTATTCCCTTAACTGATCTCACCCACAACCAAGAGTTGCTACGACCCAAAGTCGAAGACTTAGATAAACAAATCTGCATCACACAGAAAAGTCTATAGTAATAGATAAATTCGTCTCCCACGAATAAACCTACAAGATTTTGTTCCGTATTTTGATAAATTAAGGTGAACAGGAACCAATTGATAAAACCAGACTTATATTCCCGAAGAACATCTCAACTTTGTCGATCACCTCACAATAGTCTTAATCGACGCAGCGAAAAAAGATATTGTGGAATCACAAACGATGAGACGAAGTGTTTGTGACTACTTTTATATCTTGCCCATCGGAGATAGAAATCTCAAGCCAATTATTACAATTGTACTCGTACAATAGAAATATCAAGATCATATCACACACCTACGATAAAAGTAGCATCGGTATGGATTTACAATCCCAATAAAGTCTTTAAGTCGTTAACCTGGTTTTAGAAGAAGAAAACCAAAGGTTAAAGGAGAATCAACTCTAGATTAGCAAACTAGTATCACAAAGAATGTGTGGGGATTAGGTTTCCCAGTTGCTAGAGTTCTCCCTTATACAGTCTCTTAAATCAGGGTTTGCAATCAATGTTAGCTTAGTAACAAAGCATTCAATATTCACCGTTAGATGAAAACCTGATAAGATTCAAGATAATATTTATCAACTGTTAGATCGAAAACATAGCTTGTTACACACACATTAAATGCACATATGTAGGCTTGTGAAAACCGTACCCAAACTTGTACATTAGTTGGTTCAATAATATTTAACCAAATGGTTATCCATATGAGCACTTTCATATCAACCATATTCTTCTTCGCCATAACTAGTTCAAATGACTCAAATGAACTAGTTAGAGATTTGTTCAATTGTTTAGATCTTTATGTACTACACAAGACAAAATTGAAGCAAACACGATGTGATTCACTCGAATCGATTCATGAACTATAAAACCACGGTTTGCAATAGCATTCCATAGTTTATTAAGATAAGTTCACAAACATCGTTTTTAGACATAACCTACTCAAGTTAGCGGACTGGGTTCGCGAACTTAAGTTCCCGGACGGAGTTCACAAACTCCAGCAGAAATTCTAGGCTTCGAGAACTTCGTCAGTTCGTGGACTAGGTTCGTGGACTGAGTTTGTATGATGAGTTCGCGGACTGAGCTCACACACTACACCGGCTTCACTTGATCAACAAAGTTCGCAAACTTTGGTTCAAGCACTAAGTACTTATACATATATGTGTTTCCACAACAATGCTTATATCCTCCAATGGTTATATTATCTAAACTCTCATTTCAATCATTGAAATTTTTTCATAGGGCGTTATATAGTTGTTATTCACAAACTATTTTTCGTCAGAGAGTTTTCTAAAATGATTGAAACATAACATAACTTTCGTCACTAGGTAAAGATGAACTTGGATAAATCGAAAGCTTTACCAACACATATTTCGAGAAATAGATAAGAGAGATACACTCAGATCGAAATATAACATGTGTATATTGTTAGTCTATATAGTAATACGACTTTTGTCTCAAGATAGTAGATAGAGTAGATAGACTTTTGAGTGATAGATAAGTTCAAGCCTCCACATACCTTTTAGTCGATGAAGATCCACTGGTTCCTTGACTAGTCCTTCGTCTTGTATGATGATTTCCATGGAGTTCTTGATCTCAACTACACTTTCTATCCTAGTTTGAGACCTTATCTATAGTAGACTAGAAATCAAGACTTTATAGTTTTGATCACTAACATTGACAAACATGCTTGAGATAGCAACGCATGCGAGTTCGACCGAGCAGTACTCTAACAATCTCCCCTTTTGTCAATTTTAGTGACAAAACTACTAATACATATGGAATACAAAAAATATATAAATAAACTTTGTAGTTCCTATTCCACATGTCTAATCTTCAACATTACTCGAAATCTTCGTCACTTCCAAGTACTCCAATGATCCCAAAGGTTGTAAGTTTAACATCATCGTTGTTGAAAATCCATAGCTATAACAACGAGAAAACAAGAGTTCTTAATCATTGTTATACAGTGTCATAGTATCATTACACAATGTCAAAGTCCAATTGCATCACAACTTTAACAACAAAACTATGGTGATCCTTCACTCCCCCTTAGTCAATACTCCATCTCACATGGAAACCACTCCCCCTTACATAATGATCCGAAAACCATATGTATTTGTAGTGTGAAATGCATATTAATTCTCCCCCTTTTTGTCAATAAAATTGGCAAAGATACAAGAATGGGATCCAAATGAAATTTCCGTAACATACGGTTTATGACCAAAGGTAAATGTATATCATCTTGTTTAGATGCAATCATAAATCCGAAGCTAAATGCATTTATCAAGGAGTTCATAAAGATACAAGATAACCCCTATAATATTCCACAGCCGCACTCCCCACAAAGATTTGGAAATTAAGCACAAGTTCAAAAGAACTCTCCCCCATAAAATGTCATTCCCAAGGGAACAACAAGAGAGACCTTAATTTCAAAAGAAATGAAGTATTTCTTTGGACTCAACAAAATTATACAAGTATGAATTTGGAATCCAAAAAGAAATATTTAACCAAATTAACCGTAACTGAACCATGACTAAATATGCTCAACAAAAGTAAACTTATGGAGAATTAATAATTCGATTAGATTAATCACAAGAGAACCCATAACTAATCTAACCGGGATACACAATTAAACTAATCACAAAAGTAATCAATTTAATCGTTTATACTCTCATACGAAAAATCTATGGTGCGATGACTAAGTTAATCATAAAAACAACCAAACCAGTCGAAAATGCTCAAACATAGGACAAACTTACGAAGTCATAACTAAATAATCACACAAGATAATTAATTTAGTTCAATATACTTGACGTAAAGTACCTTACGGAATACAACTAAGCTAATCACAAAGATAATAAACTAGGTTGTCTAGTGCTCAAAATAAGACACAATACGGAGTCTCACAGTAATACACAAAAAATGGATCAGGGAAGATCAATTACTGCGGAATACACAAGGATTCATTCTATGTTTCCATCACTATTTGCACAATGACACACAATAGACATAATCCTTGAATCACAAAAGATTTTAACTTATCTTACATCAATATTTAACAATATAGGCTTAAATTTTGTGTTTGTCAAAAGTCTATTCATTCTTTTATCAATATGCGCATATCGATTCACGAACGATTTTACTTTTGACAAGGTATGGGACAATCAAGTTCACAGACGTAAACACACATATCACATAACAATATTGCAATATATAAAACCATGAGGATTAATACTGCAAAAATCATCTTCCAAACAAGTTTAGAATTTAAACCAATAAATCTAAGAACAAGAAGATGAAAACTTTGGTCATAGCTATGTGTAATCACAATAATGGCTATTCCAAACACTAATTATTCTTCTAAAAAAACAAGAAAACTAGAAGATTTACGAGGAAAACTAAACTCGGTTTGCAACTAAAGATCGAACAAGAATAAGTTCATCAGATGCTTTCTTCAGTTCGTTCTTTAGAAACTTAAGATTCCTTGTTGCTATTCAGAGTTGTTCACGAATGACTTCAAAATATCGAAGAAAATTTCCTACCAGTTGTGAAGACATATGAACTGGTAGATTGTTTTCATGATCAATATCTTGATGACAAATAATAAAAACATGATCTTTATGGAACTCTATAGTCTTGCCCTCCTTGATCACATCTTTGTTGCCTCTCTTCATTGTGCTAAAAATTCAGTAGAATCTTTTTAACCTTATAGGATAAAGTGTCAATTAATGACATATATATATAAGGAAGTTCATATAAAACCCTAGGCAACAAGATGTTCGTGTGGGTCTTGTGAACGCCCACAAGTATTCATAGATGACCAAAACATGGAGAAGCAAACAAACAATGGAGGGACGGTTCAACAAGGAATTCTCTTCTATAAACATTAGAATATCCTTAAAAAAGAAACTCAAAATAATTTTTTGAGATCAACAAGAGAAAGGCATACACCTTTGAAAGCTTTCTCAAGACCCTTTCTTGAGAACACATAGCATCCTTCTTATTATAAAAGAAGGATGCTACAAGAAGCAGTCATGGTGTATTAGGATGAGAATTTTGCTCATCATTATTGACTTCTACAGAGAGAGACAAGTAGCTTGAACCTTTCTTCTTTCTCATGTACCTTTTTCTGTTTTCAGTGTTTTTAGGGAAATCAGTTACCCTTCGACTACTGAATACATTTTTTGTTTCAAAGTCACGTTTAGTAATTGATTTACCACGAATGTTGACTGTGTCTTTTACTCCAATGAAATGAGAAACAGGTTTGATAACTTCTTTATACATCCATTCAAGAATGTTATGAAGTTTTTTATTCCTTAATCAAAGACGACATTTATGCTCAGAATGTCCCTTGATCCCACAATAGTGGCAAATATAAGGAATATTCTTACCTCAATTGGCATGTACTGGCTTTGGAGGTTGATAGACTCTGCTCACTTTGTATTAAACTGTCGGTGAAGGTCTTTCACTTTTGCCATTAATGGAAACCTTTTGTTGAGAAGAATCACTAGCCTTGACAAATTTTACCTCTTTGCTAATACTTGGAGCATCTATTCCCTTATATCCTAATCTTCGTGTATCACGATGATTTTTACTTGCTCCTAGAATAGTGGTTAAATTTCTTGAACTAGTATTGAAATTTTTCAAGTCATATTCCAACCTCCTGATTCTATCAAGAGCAGCAGTTAAGTCAGCCTCAAGGCTTTTTTATCGGGAAAGACACGCACTTTCTCTGTCATCAAAACATGTTTGCTGGGAGATAATATTTGCTTCAGATTTTGAAAGTTTCTCTTCCAACAAAAAATACTTTTGATAAAGATTATCACATTCAAGTGATTTCATACGTAGGTTTTCTTCTAAATACTTGAGGATCGATTCATTAGAACGATTTGAAGAATAAACACCTATGTAACATCTTCTCGGTTTCTTGTTTTCTCGACAGAGAGGAGTCAGAAGAGGTGAGATATGAGAAGTTATAATTTTCTTCATATTCCAAGAATCCAAAAACTTGACATACTCTGAGACTCCCTCATCAACATCTCTATCAATATCTGAATCACCTACATCAGAAATTTCATCCAATTGTTCTTCTAGGAGAGTTTCCCAATCAATAGTTTTTTCATTGAGAGAATGTTTAGATACCGATTTAGAAGTGACGGTTTTCTCAGGTGAATCCAAGATTTTACGCTCATCTAGTAATTTCTGAACTGGTATGTTATTATAGATACTACTCTTTTCCATAGAGTCAGATCGCTACAAACACAGACTTATAAGGTCTTAAACGTCTTTGCCTGCTCTGATACCAATTGAAAAAGAGGGGGTCTAAAACCACACCCAATATTTCGATTAGAAATCTGTATGGACAAACTCCGAGTTATTTTCTAGAAAATCAACTAGACTATTAGACTCAATCAATAGAAAATATCTCAATGAGTTATTATCTCAATCTCTCAATTTGATCTTTACTCAAGTAAATAGAATCTGTGAGTCTTTCTCAAAGAGAGATAACTTCGATGGTACCAAAGACCAATATCCAAGTCTCAATCAATTTAAATCAACAACCAAAATAGTCGGATATTCTAATTGATTGAAGAACGCACAACCTGTATTATTTCAATTATATAACAAAATATAATGCTGAAAAAAAATAACACAGACACCATAATTTTGTTAACGAGGAAACCGCAAATGCAGAAAAACCCTGGGACCTAGTCCAGATTAAACATACACTGTATTAAGCCACTTTAGACACTAGCCTACTCCAACCTAACTTCGGTATGGAATGTAGTTAAACCCAAATCAATCTCACACTGATCCAAGGTACATTTATGCTCCTACACATCTGATCCCAGCAGGATACTGCGCAATTAATTCCCTTAGCTGATCTCACCCACAACCAAGAGTTGCTACGACCCAAATTCGAAGAATTTAATAAACAAATTTGTATCACACATAAAAGTCTACAGTGATAGATAAATTCGTCTCCCACGAATAAACCTACAAGTTTTTGTTCCGTCTTTTGATAAATGAAGGTGAACATGAACCAATTGATAAAATCAGACTTATATTCCCGAAGAACAGCTCAGCTTTATCAATCACCTCACAATAGTCTTAATCGACGCAGCAAAAAATGATATTGTGGAATCACAAACGATGAGACGAAGTCTTTGTGACTACTTTTATATATTGCCTATCGGAGATATAAATCTTAAGACAATTATTATAATTGTACTTGTACGATAGAAACAACAAGATCAGATCACACAACTATGATAAAAGTAGTATCGGTTTGGCTTCACAATCCCAATGAAGTCTTTAAGTCGTTAACCTAGTTTCAGAAGAAGAAAACAAAAGGTTAAAGGAGAATCGACTCTAGCTTAGCAAACTAGTATCACACAGATTGTGTGGGGATTAGGTTTCCCAGTTGTTAGAGTTCTACCTTATATAGTCTCTCAAATCTGGGTTTGCAATCAATGTTAACTTAGTAACAAAGAATTCAATATTCACCGTTAGATGAAAACCTGATTAGATTCAAGCTACTATTTGTCAACCGTTAGATTGAAAACATAGCTTGTTATACACACATGAAATTCACGTCTGTAGGCTTGTGCAAACCATACCCAAACTTGTACATTAGTTGGTTCAACAATAGTTAACCAAATGGTTAGCCATATGATAACTTTCATATCAACCATATTCTTCTTCACCATAACTAGTCCAAATGACTCAAATGAACTAGTTAGAGAGTTGTTCAATTGCTTAGATAATTATGTACTACACAAGACACAATTGAAACAAAAACGATGTGAGTCACTCGAGTCAATTCATGAACTATAAAGCCACGTTTGCAATAGCATTCATTAGTTTATTAAGATAAGTTCACAAACATTGTTTTTATACATAACCTACTCAAGTTCGCGGACTGGATTCACGAACTTAAGTTCCCGTACGGAGTTCACAAACTTTAGAATAAATTTTCGGGTTCGAGAACTTTGTCAGTTCACGGACTGAGCTCACGCACAACACTGGTTTCACTTGATCAACAAAGTTCGCAAACTTTGGTTCAAGCACTAAGGACTTATTCATATATGTGTTTCTACAACAATGCTTATATCCTCCAATGGTTATATTGTCTAAACTCTCATTTGAATCATTGAAAAATTCTCATAGGGCGTTATATAGTTGTTATTCACAAACTATTTTTCGTTAGAGCAATTTCCAAAATGATTGAAACATAACATGACTTTCTTCACTAGGTAAAGATGAACTTGGATAAAGCGATAGCTTTACAAACACATATTTAGAGAAATAAATAAGCGAGATATACTCATCTCGAAATATCACATGTGTATAATCTTAGTCTATATAGTAATACTACTTTTGTCTCAAGATAGGAGATAGAGTAGATAGACTTTTGAGTGATAGATAAGTTCAAGTCTCCACATACCTTTTAGTCGATGAAGATCCACTGGTTCCTTGAGTAGTCCTTCGTCTTGTATGATGATCGCCATGGAATTCTTGATCCAAGACCTTAGATATAGTAGACTAGAAATCAAGACTTTATAGTTTTGATCACTAACATTGACAAACATGCTTGAGATAGCAACAAACGCGAGTTCGACCGAGCAGTGCTCTAACAACAAAGAATAAGGAGAAGAGATTTGTGATTACTTTTTATATCTTACCTATTGGAGATAAATAATACTCATTTCGATAGAACGAGTAAGATCAAAACACGCAACTACAGAGAAAATCTTTGGGTCTGGCTTCAGAATCCCAATGAAGTCTTTAAGTCGTTAAACTATAATGGTTTTAGGACTAGGTTAAAGGAGAATTGACTCTAGTTGGAACTAGTATCACACATGAGCTGTAGGGATTAGGTTTCCCAGTTGCTAGAGTTCTCCCTTATATAGTCTTCAAATTAGGGTTTGATAGCTTTGAAACAAAGCAATCAATATTCACCGTTATATGAAAACCTGATTTAAGATTCAAGCTAAGTTTGCTTAAAACTAAAGGACTATTTCTCCAATGTTAGATGGTCTTATCTTGTTACACACAAATGAAATATACCTTCATTTAGATAGGGGTAACCGTAACTAAACGTGTATATTGAGTTGGCTCAATAACAGTTAACCGAAGTTATCCATATGAACACTTTTTTATTAACCACATTCATCTTAACACTTCTAGATCAAATGAATCTAATTGTGTTACTCATAAAGGTGTTTAATATTTATATTCTCATAGAAGTATACAAGACACAATTGAAGCAAAATCGGATGTGATTCAAAAGAATCAATTCATGAACATTTAGCCACGGTTTGCAAAGATTGCATTCCTTAATATATAAATGTATTTTTTCATGAGTATGAAATCATACTTAACCAATTTTAGAACTTAAACCACTTAGTTTGCAAACGGGTATGCAAACTTAAGTTCCGGACTTTGGTTATGTCCGAAATTTTGCAAACGGGCGCGTATACTGTCTTACCGGATCTAACTCAGGTGAAACAGTTTGCAAACGGGTACACAAACTTAGTTCCCGGACTTTGACAGTTAAAACCGTTCACATAATGGTATGCATACTTGGTTCCCGGACCTGAATCATGCTACAATAGTTTGCATACTGGTATGCATACTGTGCTATATCCAGACAATGGTTAATTGTTCTAAGCTCCAATTTCAATCATTGAAACATCCTTAGAAGACGACAATAGCTGTCTCACACAAACTATTAACTTATAAGTAATTTTCAAGTGATCGAATGGTCAATACGAAATATTCTGAGTCTACATCAAATGAATGTGTTACACAAATCATGTAAGATGTTTCAAGGCAATTTTCATATGATCATCTTTTGACTCATTAGTTAGATTCCAATAAATAAATTGTTTCCAACTAAACCCGTCAAGAATAATGATGAACTAGTTAAAGCAAAAATATTTCCAACACATATTTCGAGAAATAGATACGCGAGATAAACTCGTCTCAAAATATCAAATGTGTATAACATAAAGTCTATATAGATATACGACTTAGTCTCAATAGGATATAGAATAGAATAGACTTTTGAGTGATACATAAGTTTTAGTCCCCACATACCTTTTGTTGATGAAGTTCCTCCAAGATTCCTAAGTAGATCTTCGTCTTCAATCAATGAACTCCGTGAAGTATAAATATCAACCACATTCTATCCTAATCCGAGACATAACTATAAGTAGACTAGAAATCAAGACTCATAGTTTTGATAACCTAAACTTAATAAACAAGCTTGAGATAACAACACTTGCGAGTTTGATCCAGCAGTGCTCTAACAATCTCCTCTTTTGTCAATTTTAGTGATAAAACTATCAATACATATGGATTACAAAATAAATAAACTTTGTAGATTCTCATCCAAATGCTTGATTTCCTTGGTTCTTCAACATTCCTTGAATTCTCCGTCACTCCAAGTACTCCGGTGATTCTGAACATGTTCAACTCAACATCATAGTTGTTGAAGATCCGTAGACATAACAATAAGAAACCAGATGTCCTCAATTATTGTTATACAATGTCATAGTATTATTATACAACATCAAAGTTCAAATGTATCACAACTTTGAAAATAATACTACGGTGATATGTATCACTCCCCCTTAGTCAATACTTCATCTCATAATGAAAACCACTCCCCTTTACATAATGATCCATAAACCATATGCATGTAGCATGAACTATAAAATAATTCTCCCCTTTTTGTCAATATAAATTGGCAAAGGTACGAAAACTAGCGGGATCATAATGAAATTGTCAAAGAGATTATTTATGACTAAAAGAGAACATATCAACTTTGTTTCGATGGTTTCACATAGTCGAAACTTAGTTTATTCATCAAGGAGTTTATAAAGATACAAGATAACTCCTTCAATATTAATCCACAACCGCACTCCCCACAAATATTTGGAAATTAAGAACAAGTTTAATTAAGAACTCTCCCTCATAAAATGTCATTCCCGAAAGAACAACAAGAACGACCTTACTTTTACGTGAAAATAAGGATTACTTTGGACATTTTGATACCTGATAGAAACAAACTACAACTACTAGAAACAAATGAGGAATTAAAACAACACTTCACTAAAACTTCAAGCTTTTATTTCCCAAAAGATATAGATATACCAAGGGGAATGGAAAAATCTAGAAATATAATGACCAAAACAACACCAATAGATTGTCGTAAGTGTTGAAATGTAGAAGTATCTAGAGGTTTGGTGAGAATATCATCCAATTGTTGTTCGGAAGGCACAAATTCCATGTTAATGATACCATTTTCATAGAGGTCTCTAATAAAATGATACATGATGTCGATATGCTTAGTTCTTGAGTGCTCAACATGATTTTTAGTGATGTGAATCGCGCTTGAGTTATCATAAAAGATTTTCATTATTTCAGTGTTAATTCCATAATCAACAAGCATTTGTTTCATCCATAGAAGTTGAGTACAACATGAACCTACGACAATATATTCTGTTTCACATGTTGAAAGGGATTGTGAGTTTTGTTTCTTGCTATGCCAAGCCACAAGATTCAACCCTACATAGTAGAAACTCCCATATGTACTCTTCCTGTCTTCCACATATCCCGCCCAATCAGCATCTGAATAGGCAGTAATATTAGTATTAGTATCAAAAGTATAAGATAGACTATACCTGATAGTGTGTTGAATGTATCACATGATATTTTTTTGCAGTTGCAATATGAGATTCCTTTGGATTAGCCTGAAACCTATCATAACAAGCAACACTAAAAGTAATATCAGGTCTAGTAGATGTGAGATATAAAAGACTTCCAACGATAAATCGATAAAGTTTTTGATCTACATTTAATTCTTTCTCATCTCGATGTAGTTTACCAGTGGTGTGCATAAGAGTCATCTTTGGAGTTGACTTATCAAGACCGAACCTTGTTACAAGATCCTTAGCATATTTTTCTTGAGATAAGTAATTCCATCCTTGTGTTATTGAAATTTTAATCCTAAAAAGAATTTTAATTCACCAACATTGCTCATTTCAAATATTCCCTTCCAAGAGAGACTTGAAAATCTTTAGCAAGTTTCTCGGAAGTCGATCCATAAACTTGAGCAATGACCACATATTTCCCACACTATTTGGTAAATAATGTTTTATCAGCTCCACCACTCGAAAAACCTTTCCTAAGAAGGTAAGTAGTTAGTTTTTCGAACCAGGCACGAGGTGTTTGTTTTAACCCATGTGTTTCCTTTTTGATCTTAAAGACATGATCTGGAAAGTATAGACTTTCAAATCCTTTAGGTTGAGCAACATAGACCTCTTTCTTTAAATATCCGTTTAAGAATGTGGATTTTACGTCCATTTGAAATAGCTTAATCTTGAGAAAATAAGCATGAGCTAATAACAATCGAATGGACTCAAGGCGTGACAGAGGAGCAAAGGTTTTGTCAAATTCGATACCTTCAATCTGTGAATATCCCAGAGCGACAAGTCTGGATTTGTTTCTGACAATGGTTCCAAATTCGTCTGACTTGTTCTTGAATATCCATTTGGTACCAACAATATTGATATTGGAGGGACAAGGTACGAGATCCCATACATCTTGTCTTTGAAATTGATTTAACTCTTCATGCATTGCATTCACCCATGATGGATCACTAAGAGCTTCATCAATATTCTTCGGTTATACTTGCGATAAATAACAACCAAAATTGCAAATATTTGGAAGTTGTCCTCTTGTCTTGGCCGTAGAATCTTTATCTCCAATAATATTGAAAAAGCGGGGGTCTAACAACCACACCCAATATTTTGCTTAGAATATGTATGGACTAACTCCAATATATTTTCAAGAGAATCAACTAGACAGTCAGACTCAATCAATTGAAAATATCTCAAGGATTTATTATCTCAATCTCTCAATTTGATCTATACTCAAGCAAATAGAATATGTGAGTCTTTATCAAAGAGAGATAACTTGGATGGTACCAAATACCAATATCCAAGTGTCAATCAATTTAAATCAACAACCAAAATGGTCAGATATTCTAATTGATTGAATAACGCACAACCTATATTATTTCAATTATATAACAAAATATAATGCAAAAAAAAAAAAATAACACAGACACCATAATTTTGTTAACGAGGAAACCGCAAATGCAGAAAAATCCTAGGACCTAGTCCAGATTAAACATACATTGTATTAATCCGCTACATACACTAGCCTACTCCAAGCTAACTTCGGTCTGGACTGTAGTTGAACCCCAATCAATCTCACACTGATCCGAGGTACAGTTATACTCCTACGCCTCTGATCCCAGCAGAATACTGCGCACTTGATTCCCTTAGCTGATCTCACCCACAACCAAGAGTTGTTACGACCCAAAGTCGAAGATTTTAATAAACAAATCTGTATCACACATAAAAGTCTACAGTAATAGATAAATTCGTCTCCCATGAATAAACCTACAAGTTTTTGTTCCGTATTTTGATAAACCAAGGTGAACATGAACCAATTGATAAAACCAGACTTATATTCCCTAAAAACATCTCAGCTTTATCAATCACCTCACAATAGTCTTAATCAACGCTGCGAAAAATGATATTGTGGAATCACAAACGATGAGACAAAGTGTTTGTGACTACTTTTATATCTTGAGTATCAGAGATAGAAATATCAAGCCAATTATTACAATTGTACTCATACGATAGAAACAACAAGATCAGATCACACAACTACGATAAAAGTAGTATCGGTCTTACTTCACAATCCCGATGAAGTCTTTAAGTCGTTAACCTGGTTTTAGAAGAAGAAAACCAAAGGTTAAAGGAGAATCGACTCTAGCTTAGCAAACTAGTATCACACAGAATGTGTGGGGATTAGGTTTCCCAGTTGCTAGAGTTATCCCTTATATATAGTCTTCAAATCAGGGTTTGCAATCAATGTTAGCTTAGTAACAAAGTATTCAATATTCACCGTTAGATGAAAACCTGATTAGATTCAAGATAATGTTTATCAACCGTTAGATCTAAAACATAGCTTGTTACACACATATTAAATGCATGTATGTAGGCTTGTGAAAACCGTATCCAAACTTTTACATTAGTTGGTTCAATAATAGTTAACCAAATGGTTATCCATATGAGCACTTTCATATCAACCATATTCTTATTCACTATAACTAGTTCAAATGACTCAAATGAACTAGTTAAAGATTTGTTCAATTGTTTAGATCTTTATGTACTACACAAGACACAATTGAAACAAACATGATGTGATTCACTCGAATCGATTCATGAACTATAAAGCCACGATTTGCAATAGCATTCCTTAGTTTATTAAGATAAGTTCACTAACATCATTTTTAGACATAACCTACTCAAGTTCGTGGACTGGGTTCGCAAACTTAAGTTCCCGGACGGAGTTCACAAACTCCACCAGAAATTCTCGGCTTCGAGAACTTCGTCAGTTCTCGGAATGAGTTTGTATGATGAGTTCGCGGACTGAGCTCACGCACTACACCGGCTTCACTTGATCAAAAAAGTTCACAAACTTTGGATCAAGCACTAAGGACTTATACATATATGTGTTTCCACAACAATGCTTATATCCTCCAATGGTTATATTGTCTAAACTCTCATTTCAATCATTGAAACATTTTCATAGGGTGTTATATAGTTTTTATTCACAAACTATTTTTCGTCAGAGCGATTTCTAAAATGATTGAAGCATAACATAACTTTCTCCACTAGGTAAAGATGAACTTGGCTAAAGTGAAAGCTTTACCAACACATATTTCGAGAAATATATAAGCGAGATATACTCAGCTCGAGATATCACATGTGTATAATCTTAGTCTATATAGTAATATGACTTTTGTCTCAAGATAGTAGATAGAGTAGATAGACTTTTGAGTGATAGATAAGTTCAAGTCTCCACATACCTTTTAGTCGATGAAGATCCACTGGTTCCTTGAGTAGTCGTTCGTCTTGTATGATAATTTCCATGGAGTTCTTGAGCTCAACTACACTTTCTATCCTAGTCCGAGACCTTAGCTATAGTAGACTAGAAATCAAGACTTTATATTTTTGATCACTAACATTGACAAACATGCTTGACATAGCAACAAATGCGAGTTCGACCGAGCAGTACTCTAACAATCTCCCCTTTTTTCAATTTTAGTGACAAAACTACTAATATATATGAAATACAAAAAATATATAAATAAACTTTGTAGTTCCTATTCCACATGTCTAATCTTCAAAATTACTCGAAATCTTCGTCACTTCCAAGTACTCCAATGATCCCAAAGGTTGTAAGTTTAGCATCATCGTTTTTGAAAATCCATAACTATAACAACGAGAAAACAAGAGTTCTTAATCATTGTTATACAGTGTCATAGTATCATTACACGACGTCAAAGTCCAATTACATCACAACTTTAACAACAATACTATGGTGATACTTCACTCCCCCTTAGTCAATACTCCATCTCACATGGAAACCAATCCCCCTTACATAATGATCCGAAAACCATATGTATTTGTAGTGTGAACTGCAAATTAATTCTCCCCCTTTTTGTCAATAAAATTGGCAAAGGTACAAGAATGGGATCCTAATGAAATTTTCGTAAGAGATATTTCATGACCAAAGGTAAATGTATATCATCTTTTTTAGATGCAATCATAAAGAAGAAGCTAAATGCATTCATCAATGAGTCTAAAGATACAAGATAACCCCTATAATATTCCACAGCCGCACTCCCCACTAAGATTTGGCAATTGAGCGCAAACTTCAAAAGAACTCTCCCCCATAAAATGTCATTCCCAAGGGAACAACAAGAGCGACCTTAATTTCAAAAGAAAAAAAGGATTTCTTTGGACTCAACAAATCACATACTAGTATGAATTTGGAATCCAAAAAGAATATTCAATCAAACTAACTGTAAGCGAACCTAAGATTAATTTAACCAAATATGCTCAACACAAGTAAACTTATGGAGACTTAAGAAATAAATTAGATTAATTACAAGAAAACTCGCAAATAATCTAATTGCCATACTCAACCAAACTAATTACAAAAGTAATCAATTTAATTGGTCACACTAGACATAAGAAAAATCTATGGAGCAATGACTAAGTTAATCATGAATAACCAACCCAGTCGAAAATGCTCAAACGTAAGAAAACTTATGGAGTGCTAACTAAATAACCACACAAGATGATTAATTTAGTTCAAAATACTCGATGTAAAGTACCTTAAGGAACACAACTAAGCTAATCACAATAATAATTAATTTGGTTGTCTAGTGCTCGACATAAGACACAATACGGAGTCTCATAGTAATACACAAAAGATAGATTAGGGAAGATTAATTACTGCGGAATACACAAGGATTCATTCTATGTTTCTATTACCATTTGCACAATGACACATAATAGACATAATCCTTGAATCACAAATGATTTTAACCTATCTTATATCAATATTTAACTTTTGTGTTTGTCAAAAGTCTATTCATTCTTTTATCAATACTTGCATATCAATTCACAAACGACTTTATTTTTGACAAAGTATGGAATAATCAAGTTCATGGACGTAAACACACATATCCCATAACAATATTGCAATATATAAAACCATAAAGATTAAAATTGCAAGAATCATCTTCCAAACATGTTTAGAATTAAAACCAATAAATCTAAAAACAAGAAGATGAAAACTTTGGACATAGATATGTGTAATCACAATAATGGCTATTCCAAACACTAGTTATTCTTCTAAACAAAACAAGAAAAATAGAAGATTTACTAGGCAAATAGAAATCAGAGTTCATTAAGAACCTCGTATCTTTCAATGAAACAATCAAATAATATATCGCTGATTTCCTTTATTCTCTTGACCGTAGACACACCATGTTCATGAGTTAGAACACTAAATTTGCGATCAACCACCCCAGCAAGTTGTCTAGCTTTGGGACAGTCCATGATGAGCTTCTTTTGATTCCGTATCAGAATATTCTGATTAATAAGAATTCTGGTCTGACCATCTAGAAGTTGGTTTATTTTCAATTGAAGATTTGCAAATTCGACCTTTGAATCGTTTTGAAAACGAGTTAAATCCTTGACAGAATCATTAATCTAGGAGTTGTGATCCTTTCTTTCAAGCATTGTCTTCAGAAACAGCTCCTGAATTGACTCACATTCCCGATTGTCTTCCTCCATATCAAGATGCACAATCTCTTGAGATCTTGCAGAGTTCCCCATAAAAATTTAGAGAACCGAAAACACAATATATAATAGGTATTGTAGGATCATAATATTTCCACAATAATACTCTTACGAAATTTATAAACAACATTTCTGTGAGCTCTTCAACAACATGATGCGAGTGTCGCATAATGACTCAAAGAATGACGTAGCACATGATGGTAAGTGAAACACGAGAAGAGCATGATAATCCTGCGAATATTATAGCATCTGCGAGAAATAACATTATAACTACTAAGAGACTACCGCGAGTCAGATCCGAAATTAAAGGACATCATAGTTGTCATCCACTATGTAACTTCCCTATATAAAGAGAACTAATGAACTAAAAAAATGAGAGATCAATTTTAGAGTGTTGAGAAGGTTTTGAGGAGAGAGAAAGTTTAAGAGAGCGGTTGTATTCTTAATTTCTTCCATTTCTTGTAATATTTCTGAGAATTAGTCAATAAAAGTGTTGTTCTTAATCTTCAAATATGTGTTGATTATTATGAATTCTTGTGAGGGGTGTAGTGTAAGAATTCCTGCAACTACATAATGACGCTAGAAACAGGGATGTTTCTGAGCAAAGATTGAGATTGAGATTGTGATTTGTAAGAATTTAAAGAAATTTGGGAAGATTTTTACGTGATTTATAGTAATATATTAAAATTGAAGGAATGGCTAGAAGAAGAAATACATCAAAATAACCAACAACCGTAAGGAGGAGTAAAAGACTTGCTGGAGAAGAGACAAATAAAATAGGAGAATCTTCAAGATTAAGAACAAGGAGCAACAGAACAAGTAATAATGGAGAAAATCAAATTCAACAACCGAATCAGCAAACACCGATAAAATATAGAACTGTGGATTATGACAGAGTGAGCGTGCATACTTGGCGATCAGATTCAATAGAAGAAGCAGAAAATCGACAATTAAGAAATGGAAGGCGAGAGGGAAGAGATCAAGAAGCTGTTGGAGGATTAATTCATGGAGATGACGAAAATGAAGCAGTAGAGGCTTTAAGACAAAGAATACAAGAGGAAAGGAGATTAGAGGCAAGGAACGTGCGAATTTAACAAGACAAAATCACGAGTTAAGAATGGAGAATTTGAGATTACAAATTTAGGAGATCAAGAAGTACTGCAAGATCAAGTTCACGATCATTTAGAGAAGAAGCAAGGCGAAATTCCTATGTAAGAAATGCTGGTAAAAATATTCAAGAGGAAATGCAAAATCCAAATGAAGAGAAGCATTATGGAGAAGAAGAGATGATTAATGATCGCTACATTCCACGTGGTGAAACTTTGGATGATATACTTGATAATAGAAATCAAGAGGGTGGAAATAACCAAGATGGTGAAGAAAATCGAGAAGAAGGTAGGAGAATATTATATGAGAGAGAAATTCAAAGAAACCGAAGAATAATTGAGGATAAAATTGAGAGACATTATGCTGAACAAGCACGTCTAGCTTGTGAAAGAGAAAGATTGAGAGTAGAAGTGGAAGAACAAGAACTTCAAGAAGAAATACGTCAGAATAATCATGACAATCGAGAAAGGAGACGCGTAAGAAATCGCAGTATTGATAATATCAATGAGGAATATGATAGAATATAAAGAAGAATAGAAAGACAGCGAAGAGAAACGGTGAGAAATGAAGAAAATCGCAGAAGAGAAAATAAAAGGCATAATCATTTGCGAATTCAAGAAGGAGGTGAAGAAGAAAATCGCGGGAGAAAGCCAAACGAAGATGCTGAAGAAGAAGAACAAAATCTCGCAGGGCAAAAAAGACATGAATGCAGAAGAAGGGAAGCTGCATTGAAAAGACCAATGGAGCAAAATTCATCTAGGAATGAACAGATCTTGAAAGAGTTAGCAGAAATGATGGGAATGTTAAATAACAGAAGTGAGGGAGGCAGAAGGAAACTTGATGAGGCCATTGAAGAAGCTGCAAAAACTCCATTCACCCAAGAAGTACAATTAGGAGGAATACCCCCAAAATGAAATTTTCCCACGTTAACCAGTATCTTTGATGGAACTACTTATGTTATTCAACACAAAGCTTATGTTAGGTGTATGCTACAGTGGGAAAACCATGATGTTGTATTGTGCAAATATTTCGTATCCATCTTAACAGCGAAATGGCAGGCCGCGTAGATGAGATATTATCATTCATTAATGCAATGTTCACAACCAATCTGTTATATGTGCAAATCTTCAAAATCAAGAACACCATCACAATGACAGATCTGCGAGAATTGCAAGAAGAATACATTGCTTTGGAGGAGAAACAAAATGAGATAGAATCATACCTCATTGTGAATACCAGCTCAATTGCAACAAACGCAAGTCTACTTCCCAGGTTAATAAATACAGTAGCGAGCACTTCGCAGGTGAAGCAAGAAAAGAGTATGGATGATGGACAACAGAAATTAGTAGTTATGAGAAGTAGAGATCAAGAAGAGTTCGAAAGGGAAAGAAATTTTTTCAATGGAGGTGGAAATAATAAGATTCAGAGGCTTGATCATCCACAAGAGACTTATGGGGGTCAAAGACAAAATTATTATAGAGGGCAAGGAAGTCAGAAGATAATATGGGAAGAAATTAAGATGCCACCTCTAAATGCTAGCATAGAGAAAATTTGGGAGGCTATGATTTTGATGGGGACATACCCATATCCTGGAATATGGGAAAAGATCCACACCAAAATAATCGAAGTCAAGAATTTTGTTTTTATCATCAATTTCATGGTCACTAGACAAATGAATGCAGGAATGTAAAGAGAATCATTTTGAGGATGATGGATCAGGGAAAATTAAATCATTTTCTAATAAGACATCCACAGCCTCAGCAATTACCCCCAGCCCCAGAAATTCGCAGAGTGAATACAGCAAAGGAATGAGAAACATTTATAATAGAAGTTGGAGCAAAAGCTAAGAATCTATTATGTAACTCCATCATACATTCGTACAAGACTATAGAGGATTTCCATGAAAATGTTCTAAGCAGAGTTTTCGCGAGAGATGCAGATGGGAGAGAAATAATGAATATTGTGAAAGCCTCGCCATTAGAAGAGTGGAAAAAGCAGATTATTTCTTTCACTGCACAATAAGTACCTGAGCCTGGAAAGATACATGACAATCCACTAGTGGTAAGATTAGAAATAAATCCAAAACAAATAGAAGAAGAAGATGAAGAAAATGAGGATGGTAAAGCTGAAGATTCTTGGGCCATTAACAGAGTTTTAATTGACATGGGAAGCTCAGTGGATATATTATTTTATCATACTTACAAAATCATGGGAGGAAGAGACGAGGATCTAATACCATCAACTTATAAGATCTATGGTTTCAATGGTACTGCCAACAATCCCAAAGGGGAAATTACAATGCAAATTCCATTGAAGGGGATATCGTCCAAGATTCAATTCTGTGTTGTTGACGTAGAATCGCCATATAATTCCTTAATTGGCCGGCCTTGGCTGCATGGGATTCTAGGTATAGCATCAACTTTCCACCAGTGCATTAAGTTTCCTCATCCCAGCGGTGTTGGAGTTATAAAGGGTTATTGGATTGATGGAAAAAAGTGCTATGAAATTGATATGGAATCTTGCGAGGAAAGGGCTGCGAAGAACATAAATTGGAAATATAACATCAAACAAAAGCAAAGAAGTGAAAAGCTGATGGTTGATACAATAGAATAGCGAGAAGAAGGAATGTTGCGAAGTTAACATGAGCTGAAACCAATAGATGGTGAGCGTCTCGATTACGAAGGTCGTTCTCGGTTACGCAAATAAAACAAAGTTCGAAGAATAAAATTTGCGAGTATAACGAAATTTAAAGGAGAAAATGTAGCAAAGAGCAACAAAAAATCGAAGATCTTTAGAAAGGAGAAAAGAAAATTAAGACTTTTTAAAGTAATCTTCTTAAGTAGAAAAGGTAAAATTTCTAAATCGTAAAACACAAGAGATGTATGAATAATTTGTTGAAGAAAATGTTACAAAAGGAATGTTTTGATTCAATGAAAAAGATGAAATTGAAAAATTATACAAGAGCAAAGATTGGCGAAGCAATTCAATTTCTTTTTCCAAATGCAAAAAGAGAAAATCAAAGAAACGAATAAATTCCATCTCGAATTTCGAAAATTTTGCATAAACGCTAATAAAATTTCATTGATAGGAGATTGAAAAGGGTAATGGAGAGACATATTAGAATGGGACAAACCTTTATGGCGTACACCCTAGTTCTTTTGATTCGGATAAAATTTCGATAACAAGAGGCAAATGTAAGATCTAAAGTGCACGTGTCATATAAGGGGGTATCTCTTTGTATGGCTCGATGGGATAAGGTTATACCTGTAACTCATGTTTGGAACCTCGAGTCATGGAGATTTGGGCCCATGAAAGCCTATCCGCGGAGAGGTACCTTGGATTTCCGGATAAAATTCGCAAGAGGCAAATGTAAGATCTAAAGTGCATCATATAAGGGGTATCACTTTGTATGGCTCGGGGAATTATATATATATATGGATTTCCAATTATATATATATATATATATATATATATATATATATTAATAGTTGGACGACCGAGGGTCTCTTCTAAGGAGTGCAGAGTATGACCAAGGCGCCGAGGTACACGGTTGAGACAAGAGTGCCCGGGATGGATGAACCTACCCTGGACATTCTTGGAAAGTCTTGGCTATGATGCACTCGGCCCGAAGAAAACCCCACCTAGGGTGCAGTCTCGTAACTATAAGCCATATAGGCAAAAAGGATAAGAGGCTGCGAAAACAACTGGTTGTTGTTAAGACTGGATGGGAGGAGCGAGTCTTTTATGGACGATGTATGCCTCCTTGAAGGGGAAACCAGGGGGATGATAAGGGCGGCACCCTCCATTAGGGAGATGATAAGTGTCTAAATACGCAAATATCACGAGGCTTTATGTTCGCAAGAATATTTAGGATTGTCATATTTGTGCAACAATTATACAGAGGCAAAAAGCCATGAGAAAAAGGTAAGATGAGATCAATGGGTTTTTACATGAAAGTGTAAAGACGTCCTGCGATTTCATCGCAAGAGGGCAATGCCATGGGGCTTTGTCTTCGCAAGAAAACTTAGGCCTGTCATATTCTCGCAAGAGAAATTGACAACACGCGGATAAGGAAAGATCAATGGGTCTTTACATGCGAGTGTAAGGACGTCCTGCGATTTTGTCGCCAAAAACAAAACGTGGAAAAATAAGACCTTTTACTAGGAAGGCAAAATAAGACCACAAGAGAGCAAGAAATGGCTACGAGATTATGGCTCAAAATTTAAACACAGATCTTATTCAGAAATTAATCTACTTGATTTTTCATATTGCAGATGAATAACAGAGGAAAGTATGGGAATGAACATGATGATAAAATTGTTATTCATCATTATATGACACGCAGATAGTTAAAAATTAATAATCATATTGATTAACCATATTGCAAAAAATAATTGTTTTCTAATGTATGCAGATAGAAACAAAAGAAACCTATACACAAAGGAACGTTAGAAGCTGGAATAATTCACAGAGATATATTACAAGGAGAAAGAAATAAATGTGCAAATATTACAAAGAGATTAATAAAGGAGATGAAATTATTTCTCATTAGATCCTTCATTATCTTCACTAGAATTCTCTTCTTCACCTTCATCTTCATTAAATTCTTCATCTTATTCAGATTCTTCAGGTTCACTGTCAGAGATGACAAGATCAGGAACGTTCTCTGGTATTTCATTCGCGAGATAAGGATACGTAGAATGAGGAATTTTATGATCATCACAGACCATCTTAATGGAAGCATTACGAACACCAACAAGAACATTAATAAAATTCGCCTGGGTAATCTGTAGATTCTTATTGAACTTAGAACATTTCTCACTGTGAGAAGACAAAATTTTTGCTAGTTGTCCTTTTTCATTTTCCAACTCTTCAACTCTTTGGCGAAAATTTCCTTCAGATGCTGCGAGCAAATGACAACAAATTAATAAAACAGTGAAGATTCAGTTAAAAAATGGATTAGTGGAATAACAAGAGTAACAACCTTCTCTTTCAGAGATCATATCTTTAATCAGGGCATAATATTCAGTTTGAAGACTAACATCTACACCTAAGTTATTTCTGGCATTGTCAGGAATCTTC
The DNA here is from genome assembly GCA_023529315.1 of Papaver bracteatum. Taxonomy (NCBI): domain Eukaryota; kingdom Viridiplantae; phylum Streptophyta; class Magnoliopsida; order Ranunculales; family Papaveraceae; genus Papaver; species Papaver bracteatum. Next base: position 75,536 of record JAJJWX010000094.1, read on the forward strand.
GCAGCCCAAGCAAACTCATCATCATTACAAATGAGAAGGAGGGAGAGAATTTGGTTTTCCATTTCAACAAGAGCACTATTCTCGCAGATAAGTCTATCACTTTCAATTTGAACTTCAAGAAGAGTTTTGTGGAATTCCGCTAAAGCTTAAGCACCTTGTCTAGATATGCGATCTCTTTCATCTATGAGATCACTCTTTTGAGCTCTTAGAATATAGATTTCTTCTTTAGAATCAAGATAGTGACGCTTAGATGTATTAGCTTCTCTCAAACTAGACCTGTGGTCAATTTCTAAAAGACGAAGTGTGGATCTAAGGTCATCTATAGACAAAGATTCAATCTTGTCATTTGAATAACTGTTTAAGGAATTATTAAGGCGATCAAGAAGGGTATCCTCATCTATAGGCTCAAGAAAAGAACGGAAGAATGTAGCCTCATCAGTAAGGCCATAAATATCTGGAAAAATGGTTTCTTGAATAAGCTAAAACAATATGGTAAAAGAATTAAGAGAAAAGGGAAAGAATTCATACCATAGAGCTGCTGGTTAGCTTTTTCAAGATCAAATATCTTGCGCTTATCTCTCGAAGCATTAATTTCCATTTGTTTAACCTTCTCACAAAGACTAGCAACTTCAGATTCCATCTATTCATCCTTCTTGCGAAAGCTAGTAGACTCAGATTCTAATTTTTCATTCTTCTCGCGAAGAATATTGTTCTTCTTTTCAAAAGTTGCACGTCTCCTCTCTAAGTCTGAGGCAACAACAAAAGAATCTCTTCCAGCCTGCGAAGTTAAGCAAAAAATTATCAAGACAAATATAAATTAAAACCTTGCGAGGAAATGAGAATACACAAATGTGGAAAAAAAATGTGAAAATACCAGAATGCTGAGTGAATGTAAGAAATTTGGAGATATAGATCTTGAAACCCCGCAAAGAGATTCATTGTTCTCCAAGAGGGGGGCATCACAAATAGATTCCATGGATTTGCAAGCTTCAACAAGAGGAGTATCGCCAATCCCTAACATAGTATCAGAGAATATGCTGGAAAGTTGAGACATAGAAGACTCAGGTTGGGAGGATTCCTTTGCATAAGTGACATCACCATCATCACCATCATCGTCATTATCATCATTACTAGAACTCTCGCTAGACTGAAAAGTTTAAGGAGGAGAGGATTTGACTTTTCTTTTCTTTGAAAGAGGATCACCAAATTTCTCCTTGCGAGAAGCATCAGATTTATCCTTGCGAGCAACACCTTTGCCTTTCCCCTTGGTCTTTGCAACCTCAGTGGGTTCTCTTTCTTCAATAACCTTCAAATACAGATAAAGATAATAAATATAGGCAATAATATATTGTTAAGAATTATAAAGAGATATTTCTTACTTCATCTGTGAATGATCTGAGAGCTAATAAAGTACTGGGTTTCCTTAACTTCTGGTAGCTAGCTTTCAGCCTTTTAATCTGGTAAAATTGGAGCAGTTAGCGAGAATATACATAAAAGCATGAGGAAAATAATAATGGTAGTTCAAGAAAAAGGTTCGAGCACATACCTCTATATCCCCTTCAGGCCATCTGAACACCCATGGTTGGTATTCTTCGAGATTCGCAGGTAAAGCGTGAGAACCAGAGATATATGGGCCTCCTAGAAATAATGAGAAAATACACCATTTGTCATTATTAGAATGGCGAGGAGATGAATTGTTGCCCGGATGCCAGTCAATGTCCAACATAAGAACTCTGTCTCCAGCAATGTCATCCTTCTTTTGTAAACGGACACCCCAACAAGTGCTATCTTTCCTCATGGGGATTATTTCATAATTCGCGAAGAAATTTTCTATAGTATACTTCGCAGGAATAATTGGAACTTTGGAGAATTTAGGGTTCTTCACTGTAGAAAGGTAAATAGATTCCTTACCAGCACCACGAGTAGCAAACTCAAGCATTAAACGAATACAGTCTCCACTCAACTGATATATTGCCCGCGAGAAGCTCGCATGAGAAAGTATTTCATAGAATAAAGGGAGTCCAGGGTCGTAAATAGGAATGGGAAGGCCATCTTCAAGTTGACCTAGTGATACTATGATCTTCTCGCGATTACACGAGTGATCAAAAAATAATTTAACAGAGATCTCAGCCCTAGGGTTTTGATCGGGAATGGTGGATAAAGTAAAACCTCTATCTTAAAGCTTCTTTTGCATCTTTTATAAGGCAATTAGATTTTTACGACCCACTGGAGGCATTTTTAGTATGGGAATGAAGAAAAGAAGATCAAAGGAATAAGAGAAAAATTACAACAACAGCATATGCGGAAGTCACGGAAGAAAAGAAAAATTACAGAGAGAAGGAAAGAGAAAGTAAAAAAGAAGAAAAGAGAAGAATGAAGAAGATATATATAGAAGGTAAGAATTCTCGAGAATATAAGTGCATTTAATGCGAAGAGAAGACATGAACGGTTGAAATGCAGTGGTTGAAAAGGACGTGTCATAAATTGAGTGGAAGAAAAAATACGTATAATAAATCTGGCGAAGATTGCAGAAACATGTCAGAACATAAGAACGTGAAAAGAAGAACAGCTGCAGCGTTTTAAAAAGTTTCAATTCTCATGATATTTTCTCCTTCGAAGAAAAGACATGAGAAGAGGCAAGATGTAAGATCAGAATATCGCCACAATAATACTCTTACGAAATTTATAAACAACATTTGTGAGAGATCTTCAACAACATGCTGCGAGTGTCGCAGAATGACTCAAAGAATGACGTAGAAGATGACGGTAACTGAAGCACTAGAAGAGCATGATAATCATGCGAATATTATATCATCTGCGTGAATTAACATTATAACTGCTGCGAGACTATCGCAAGTCAGACCCGAAATTAAAGGACATTATAGTTGTCATCCACTATGTAACTTCCCTATTGTTTATAGGTGAAAATAGTTTCTGCTGGTTTTGGTAATTACGGGTGTGAAATTGAGAAACAATTTAAACCCTAAATAATGTACTGCAAGGGAGTACTTTAGATTCGAGAGATCAATCTTTACAAGTCCGGCCTAAACCAAGAAATGGTCGTTCCAGACTTGCTTCGGTCATAAAGAGGAGGAGAATGGGTTGGTTTTGGGGATGGAAGCAAAGAGAGTGGTGAGACCAGAATAGATGATTCTAGAAGAGCAATTGGGTTTCCACGACTTTTTGTTAGAGAATTATGAGAGCTCACGAGGAGAGATAGCAGGTAAGTACTTCTGAGTGTTGTGTGGTCCGAATGAACTTGTTGTCCAAATGAAAATAGGTAAGACCTATTTATCCAAGTCGAGGTAGAAACATACCCTGGTCTCATTAAGGAGTGTGGAAGTAAATGTGAGGAGGTGGTAACCGTATGCATGGACTTGGTGTCCCATAAAGTGGTTAACACATGAAATTGGTTTTCATGAAACAGTTAACGTTATGGAATTGATGTTCCATAAATTTTGTTAACTCACACCTTTATGTCCCATGAACATTTACCCAGATAACTCCTGTATTTACTAGGAGCCTCACCCTTATGACACTTCCTTATGAGGGGCGTAGTGTACGCCGCATGCTGTAGACCACCAAAATAATACCCAAAGAGAATCCCCCTGTTTGTGTTGATGTCTTGAATGTTTTGGAAAATATGTAAAACGATGTTGTGGCTTGGCAAGTCGATCTTGGGGAACTTTCTATCCAGGTGACCTTCGACGGTAGAGATGTTTCATCTTGAGAGGATGGGAAACCGTTGATCATTGCACACCTTCGTTTTTGTAGCCGCATAGTGAGGTCCAACAGGTTGGCATGGCTAGGGTGTGTTTGGACCTGGCATGAGGAGCCAAGGGTTCTCCTTGGGAATATGGAATGGCTAGGGCCATGGCGAGGGCGCTTGGCTTGGAATGTCGTGGCTAAGGACAAGGCAAAGAGCGTTTGGCATGGCGCGACTAGCTTGGACTAGGCGCATGACCAAGTTAGGGTTTTGGGACTAAAGTCGTGAGGGGACTTTAGACGGCCAGGATTTTCTCCTGGGATTGAAGGGAAACCATGGAATATCGCCTGGATTCACTTTGGTAGCCGCATAAGGAAGGCCAGTGTGGTGGCATGGCATGAGGGTCCATGGTTTGGTATGGCGCGGCTAGCTTGTCTAGGTGCGTGACCAAGCTAGGGTTTTGGGACTAAAGTCGTGAGGGGACTTTAGACGGCCAGGATTTGCTCCTGGGATTGAAGAGAAACCGTGGATTATCGCTTGGCTTCACTTTGGTAGCCGCATGAGGAAGGCCATCATAGTAGCGCGGCATGAGCGGCCATGGTTTGTCATAGAGCGGCTAGATTGGAAAGGTGTGTGACCAAGCTAGGGTTTTGGGCCTAAAGTCATGAGGGGACTTTAGACGGCCAGGATTTGCTCCTGGGATTTAATGGCAGCCGTGGATTCTTTCTTGGCTTCACTTTGGTAGCCGCATGAGGAAGGCCAGCATGGTGGCGCTGTATGAGGGGCTATGGTTTGGCATGGCGCGTCTAGCTTGGCTAGGTGCGTGACCAAGCTAGGGTTTTGGGCCTAAAGTCGTGAGGGGACTTTAGACGGCCAGGATTTGCACCTAGGATTGAAGTGAAATCGTGGATTCTCGCCTGGCTTCACTTTGGTAAACGCATGAGGAAGGACATCATGGTGGCACGGCATGAGGGGCCATAGTTTGGAATGACGCGGCTAGGGCCAAGGTAGGGGCGTTTGTCTTGGCTTGGTGCGACTAGCATAGCTAGGGCCAAGGTAGAGTGCGTTTGGCATGGCGCGGATATCTTGGGATAGGTGTGGCTAGCATGATTTTCCATTGGCACGGAGGTGCGGCTAGCATGGTTGGCATGCCTTGGCGCGTTGTCAAGGATGTCATGATTTTCCATTGGCACAGAGGTGCGGCTAGCATGGTTGGCATGCCTTGGCGCGGTCGGTGTGGCTAGCATGATTTTCCATTGGCACAGAGGTGCGGATAGCATGGTTGGAATGCCTTGGCGTGGTTGGTGTGGCGGCATAATTTTCCATTGGCACAGAGGTACGGCTAGCATGGTTGGCATGCCTTAGCGCGAGGTCGGTGTGGCTGACATGATTTGCTATTTAGCACACGTGGGAATTAGGGTTTGGTTCGTTGTAACCATAATTTTGAAAAATATACCCGGGTAATTATTTTAGAGACACATTAAAGGTTTCAGTAAATGTGCCTAGTAAATGCTTATTGCTTTAAATGTCGTGACATTACTGTCTGCTAGGGTTTAGTGTTTTACGATTTTATCCCTAAACTAAAAACCACCATCAACATTAAGTCCCATGCTTAGCTCGGAATAGGTGCGTTGTTGCGAGGTAAGCATATGATAGTGATAGACGAGGACGGAATCGAGGTGTAAATCATTGCAAAGATGGTCAAGAGAATCCGATTAACCTTTTTGAGTGGTAAAGAGAGTTTTAGCTTGCGGCCCTGCGTACGTTGTACTAGGAATGGAGACCGTGGAGTTGTGAGGAGAAAGTTACCGTCTTGGTCTGGTCGTACACCTCAAAGGCGAGGGGGGTGCGTTTGTGGAGGGAAAAGCAAGTGGACGGCTTGGATTATAGGGACAAAAGGTGGCGTGGTCCTGGACGCGGAAATGGCATGGTAAAACGTGCAGGGGCGACTAGGCGTGGTGGGGCCGCGGTGATGGAGCGAGGTCTTGGTAGGGGCCGTGGCAATGGCTAGGCATAGTGGGGTCCCGGTGATGGAGCGAGGTCTTGGCCGGGGCCATGGAAATGGCTAGGCATAGTGGGGCCGCGACGATGGAGCGAGGTCTTGTACGAAGCCGTGGTAATGGCTGGGCGTAGTGGGGACGCGGCATGGCGCGAGGTTTTGGACGTGGAGATTGGCCTTTGCTTGGACCGGTTTCCTTTTTTCCCTTCTTGGCTCAAAATAGGAAATCCTTTCTTTGTTCGAACTCCCACATACCATGTGTATATAAAAGGAGGGTCGACCTCTCTTTGTTTCACGCCTAATTATTCCTCCCATCCGTGTGATAGCAGTAAAGCAGAGCGGACTAGTGAATCCCAGGTACGTCTCCAACACTTTTCTTTAACTTTTTTTCTTTTTTCTGGTGTAAACCCTAGTTGTAGGCGCCTCTTTTCATGACTCTGTTGAAATTTTGGCGTGAATCTTAGGTATTTTTTTCCCTAGATTGTCATAACACTTAGGCATGGATACTACAGTAATGTTGACCTCCCTTGCAAGGTAGGCACGTGATAGCAATGGCCCTGTCTTCTCAAGAAACCCTAGCTTTTAGGGGTTGCTCCTTGTTTTGGTATGGCCGTGTGTATGGTTTCCCTGGTGGGTCACTCCTCCTTGGTTAGACAATAATTCTATGCGATAGGGTATGACCTTGAAACAAATTGGCTTGCGTCTTTGTTGAAAAATAATTTTTGTGCACTTTCTGTAATAATGTCCCTTCGCATTGCTCCATTGTAGTTGTTTAAGAAAATCTTCGTTATGATGTCACTTGAGGAGAGTTATGCTGTACCAAAAGACATTTGCAATTCCAAACCAAACGTAGATGATGAATTCTTCACCGCATCGGCCACGGTTAAGAGAAACCATCCCAGCTATGTGTCGATTCTTCTGACTGGCTCGGAAAATGAAGGAGAGGATCGATCGGTTCGTCCAGGAGGAGTAATAAGGTTTTGCCTTCAGAGAGGAATATCGTTATTCTTATATTGATTTTAAAATATCTGCAAGTTCGTTGCGTTCCTTTGAGGAATGGACACAATTTATGATGGACCAGGAACTTGTAAAGTCCAATTTGACCAGGGCGCAGATTATCGGTGTTGTTGAAGCTTCTGTAGTGCTTCAAATTAGGAAAGATATTCCATGGTTGGTTTCTTTTGTTTCCAGATGGTGTCCGGACACCCATACGGCCGTATGCAAGTAGGGAAAAATGACCATTTCTTCCGAAAGCGTGGCTGTACTGATAAACCTTACCGTGGTTGGAAACCTTGATGTCAAGTTGTCCGTCGATGAAGAAGAAATGCATGCCGCTCTAGTTGCGAAATCAAAGGGGTTAGTTCCAAAAGGGAATGAGACGAAGTGCTTCTATGACTGGTGGGTGTGCCAGTGGTTTCCTGTTGCGATAGAGCCAAACCAGAAGAATAATACGCTTCATGTTGCGGCATTCTTGGCCCTTTGGCTATCCAGAGATATTTTTGATGACGACTCGGGCAAGAAAGAGATAAGACATGGACTTATCAAGTTTTCCATAAAATTGGAAAAAAGGTGTCGCTCTTCCCATTAGTGGTTTGTTTCTTGGTTCCCTGTATGCACACTTGGACCAGCTGGTTTTGGACATGCATGCCTCGAATGGTCATATGAAGGTGGATTCGTATGTTCATGCCGCTTTTCTCCAGGCGTGGTTGTGCGAGAATTTCGAGAAGTATGCCCCAAAACCGTTGGCCATACTTTCCGAGTCTTGGGGTGGCTCCAGAATACTGCGTTGGTCGAACAGGCGTCAAAAAACTGGTCTGAAACTGATTAAGTTTCTTGAAAATTCGTATGCAGTTAATTTTTATCCATGGGCTCCGGTGCATGCATCCATAACTCAGGTTAGTACCTTTGCTCCCGCTTCGAACATGTCTTTGTCTTCTGATGGTGAGGGCCTGAGCGTTGGAGAGAGGGTGTTCATGCTTAGTTGCATGCCTGGTCACGTTCCATCTTTTTTCCGAGGAGCTTGCAAAGCGATTTCCTATAATGCTGACAGGGCTGCTCGACATATGGGTTTTGACCAAGGGGTCCCACTTGTTCGTCAGCCGGGTGTTCAAAAGATTCCGTTATCGACTGTTCTCGATGCTAGTGCTCTTATGTCGGGTAAAATTCTCCCTTTTCTCGCGGAACGGAATCCATCAATGACCTCCAAATATAACACATTTTGGCAGTATGAATTTCTTGCCATCCAGGAATTTGTGAAATCCGTGGTGGAGAATACCCGTGGTAGACCTTTTGTCGAGGTTTTAGCAGAGCATCCATTGTTGAAGGATACTTTTTTAATTAAAAGAAAATATGTCGGTCCAGAAGTGTACATTTCCCAGGTAAATGAGCGAAGGTCTAAAAATCGTGCAGGAGGTTTTCAGTCGGGTCTGAAGTCTCTCCCGACTTTTAGCTCCTCCAATATGCGAGTACGTATAATCTTCTCCCTGACTTAGTCTAATTACATATGTCTCTGTCTTATCTTGAGCATCTGACTTTGCGCCTTGCCAGGGTCTCAGTAGTGTGAACGCCTTTGCTAAACTTGCATGGAGTTATAAAATAGCACCTCTTGAGACGGAAGGCAGCGATTCTGAGCCTACCCATAGTGATGAAGAATTTGAGAAGGATGAAAGTTCAGAGTCCAAAGATGGCGGGAGTAGTTCTTCCGATGGCAGTGATGAATCTTCTTCTAGTCAGTCTGAAACCGAATCGGTGAGTCCCCTCTACGTTTTTCTTCTTTCATCTTTTTTTTTTCTTTTTTTTTTTAGTATAATCAAATCTTGATTTTTTTTTTAGGAGGAAACCGTTCCTGGGGATGATCTTGAAGTGGAAGACCACCAGAGTAAAGAAACAATCGTACTTCCTACTATGGAAACTGCACCATCTAACGATTTGGAGATGGAGATTCATCATCCTGAGGGCGTCTCCGTGACTTAGGTGGAGGAGGGCGCTTCTAGGGGTGAAATTGTGGTTAGGGTTCCCCTGCCATTTGCTGATTCAGTTGCAGGTGCCACATTTCGGTCCTCCGCATCTGGCTCCTTTTACATGTCATGTGCTGATTGGTGGATTTAGCGTGCCAGCTAAACATGTGACATTGTACACCAAGATTTTGGAAAACTATGGTCACATTACCACGAATAAGAAGATCACTAGTCGACATGCGTTGGTCAAGCGCGTGGAGGAATTAAGCCTTGTCTTCGGTTGATGAGATGTGAAACGTGACTGGTCATACAGTTTCAGAGGATGTAATCTCGAGCTGGAAGTTCCATCGTTACATGTGCATGGGCTTCGAATTCAACGTTCGTTGGTTCGTTGAAGGTCTCTATGATGTTGAAAGGTCATTGGCCGGAGCAGTTTAAGGTCCTTCCGCAGACACGGTGAAGAAGCAGGAAACGGAATTCAGAAAGTTATGTCGGCAACTTAAATTGAAAAGGGCGGCCCTCCAGAGCACAAAGGATGATTTCTCCAAGAGGAGCAAGCCGTTGTTGGAAAACTTTCCTTGAATATATATCTATCTTTTGGACCTCTTACCTTTAGGTTTATTTTTGAAAGGAAAATGAGACGCCTGGTTTTTGGTTTTGATTTTCTGTTTTTCTTGGGTTAATAGATAAATGCTACCTTGACGGTTTTGGATTATATTTTTTTTTGAATGAGATGTTTAGGATTATTTTTGATTGTGATTGAAAGTAACACAGACGTCCCAGAAAAACCATGGAACCGTGTGTTGGTAGGTGACATGGGGTAAACTATGTATCTTGTCTTGAAACTTGAAATAGAAAACCACGTATCTTGTCTAGGTAAGACTTACTTGGTTTTTAGGTCTCCTGATGAAAAGTGAACCTTCCAGGTGTATGACTAAGTTTATGGGAAACACCGACATGGGAAGTCCCCAGTTGTTACTGAGCCTTCTGATAACCAAGACGTTGATCCTTGGGAGGATCTTCTGCTTCTATCCTCTGGGAAGTCCCCAGTAATCCCTTGTCGTGTCATAACTGATAATTAAGCCGACGGGTAACTGAGTCGAAGTGAATCGCCTTCCCCTACCATCTTGACGCCTGGGTCGAAGAACGAGATCGATAGTCGAAAATTTGACATTGTAACCGATAGATCAATCCTCCAGCTGTGGTCGCCAATTGTTTATAGGTGAAAATAGTTTATGCTGGTTTTGGTAATTGTGGATGTGAAAGTGAGAAATAATTTAAACTCTAAACAATGTACTGCAAGGGAGTACTTTAGATTAGAGAGATCAATCTGTACAAGTCCGGCCTAAACCAAGAAATGGCCGTTCCATACTTGCTTCGGTCACAAAGAGGAGGGGAATGGTTTGGTTTTGGGGAGGGAAGCAAGGAGAGTGGTGAGACCAGAATTATTGATTCTGGAAGAGAAATTGGGTTTCTATGACTTGTTAGAGAAGTATGAGAGCTCACGAGGAGAGCTAGCAGGTAAGTACTTCTGAGTGTGTGTGGTCCGAATAAACTTGTTGTCCAAATGGAAATAGGTAAGACCTATTGTTGATGGTGGATTTTCATTTAAAGGCTAAAATTGTAAAAGCCAAAAAATTGCGCTAACATCTTGTAAAATATAAGGTCATTAATAAGTGATGGATACTCCTTCACTTTAATAATTAACCTAGGATGGAGCATGTGGCAACAATCCCAATATGTGAATTAAATACACGAAATTAATCCAGGTTGGAGCATGTAGCAACAATCCCATATACCCTGTGAATTTCCAGCATTATTAATTAATGCGCAACAGCCTTGTATTTCCTGTACTCATTATCAGTGCGGCATGACGATTGAGTGTTGCTCTTAGTAGAGCAACATGAATCTCCAAGCATTATAATGAAAGCATGTACGAAATACATGTACAGGCTGAACTCTCGGTGTGTTATACTAGCCCAATTAAGCCACTATCGGTGTGTTATACTAGCATGATTGAGCATCCAAACTGACCGTATCAGTCTGGATATGATCACAACCATCCAACTCCACCAGCATGATTGGATGGCCCAGATCGATTCCATAACCCCAAGCAGGTATGGAATATTTGCCAAACCAACGCGGATCCCGCATGGTCGGCCTGCCCTTGTCCTAGCTTTCCAAAACGTCCAAACCATAGCAGTATTGATGGAAAACCCTAAATTAGGGTTTGCGGCACATTATATGTGTCGCAAAACAGTCTCAACCATCCATCTTCGCAGGCATAGATAAAGGGTGCAGATATAGATTCAAAGGGCACGGAGTATGTCAATACAATCACTGTGGGCCCACCTACATACCTGACCAATCGGTCAGGACCAACCATGGTTGGTTATTCCAAATTGTGCGCCTGAATGGAGCATGACACATGACCTTGAAGCCCAAAATTAGGGTTTTGAATCACGAGCGTCCATTTTCTACGGCACGAATGGAGGGTCCAAGATCAGATCAAAGCAGGTCCGGTCATACCAACATGACCACCATGGATCCGTATGTCCCTTTACCTGATCGTCCAATTTCAAACTTGGAAATATGCCTCGGTTCGCACGCCTCCAACATGCATGGTTGCTCCTTCCAAACTGCAAACTAATCTCAACCGCTGGATTTCGCCGGACGAATTGAGCGACTTAGATCATGTTTTCATGGGACGGTAAGGCATAGCGTGAACATCAGCCTGCTATCTGCATACAGGAGCCATCAGCCAAGACCGACCAAGCCTGGTCATCTTGGAACGCCCGCCAGAAGCTGGTACGATATACATCTTTTGCGACACTAATTATCTATCGCAATTCGATCTCGACCACTCAAATTCACCGGACGAATTGAGTGGCCCAGATCACGTTTCCGTGGGGCGGTCAGGTATAGGCGCCTACACCATCGTTCCATATACACACATGTATGATCGTCCAGCCCAAAATAATATCCTAAGCTTGGATTCGATCAGGGAGAAGAGTGGTGCCTACGCACCTCCTTCAAAACCCTAATCTCACCAAGTGTCACAGATGAGTGTCTCAAAGATCATCTGGTTCGTCTAACTTCACCATCTTGGTTATATAGCATTGGTTAGGAGTTAATTGGTCAGTTCGGGGTCATGGTGATCGTCATCCACCACTCTACTACACCATGTAGTCGGCCAAGGGAGGACTTGCTTGTGCAACCTCCAAACCATCACATGAAGTCAGCTCAAACAACGATGCTTCATACATGCTGAATATACTCTATAGGATCAGAATATTGTCACAACAATATTCCTGCGAAATAAACAACAATGATATTCTGCGATAAATCTCAAAGTGACGTAAGGAATTACATATCGGATGAAAACGACAGAAACATGAGAAAAGCGTGATATTTCTGCGATGAATCAATAAAACCTGCGAAAGATTAAGGCGGTGCAAACTGCGATGTATCGCAATAACTCAGATCCAAAACTAAAGGGAATATTAGATGTAAATGAGTTGTCATGAGCTGTAATCCGCTATATAAATGCCTATATAAAGGAAATGAATAGTTCCAGAGAGGGAGAGGAATTTTTGAGTGCTAAGAAAGTTTTTAGGAGAGAGAAAATCTTATTAAGTGAATTGTATTCTTCATTACTGTAATTCTTTTAAGATCATATTAATAAAAGGGTCCTTAATCTTCAAATTGTGTCATAAATATTGATAAATTCTTGAGTAGGGTGTAGTGTGGGAATTCCTTCAACTACATTTTGGCGCCCAGAAACAGAGATGAATAGTTGAAAATCATAGCAAAAGTTAGGTAAAAGAAAGAAATTATTCAAGAGTTAGAAGAATATCAAGAAAATTGGTGGAAGAAAAGATGGTTGAAGTCAAAGATAATCAAAAGAAATTGGAGTGTGATGTAATAACAAAGATGATGATAGATAAGTTCCATGAAGATATTAAAGGAAGGATACACAAGCGAGATTTTGAAGGAAATAAAATCATGACGGTAGATGAGGCATCACCGCTAAAAGATTGGGAAAAACAGAAGATCACATTCACGGCAAAGCGAGAAATTCGAAAGAGAATTTAAGTCATACATCTCCATTGGTGATCACATTGTCTGTTGTACCAACAAGAAAAGAGAAATCAATAAGATCTCTGAGGAAGAGTGGGCTGTGAATAGGACTTTGGTGGACGCATGAAGTTCTGTGGATATAATGTTTTACCACACATTCAAGAAAATTGGATACAAAGATGAAGAAATTCTTAGTCCAACATATCATATTCATGGATTTGGAAAATCTCTAACAAAACCTAAAGGTGAAATTGTAGTGCGAATTCCATTGGGGGAAATAGAGACGCAGATAACTTTGTGCATGGTGGATGTGAAATCACCATATAATATGCTGTTGGGAAGACCATGGATACATGCAATCAAGGTTGTATCATCAACTCTACATTAATGCATAAAGTTTCCTATGCCTAGCGGAATTGGCGAGATTAGAGGAGATGAAGATTATGCAGCGTTGTGTTTACAGAATGAAGTAAGGAATTGTGAAAATCAAATTGCATTGCGAAAACAACGCAGAAAAATGAGGAGAGAAGAAAGGAAAGAAGAAGAATTCAAGATTTACATGATAAGATCAGAAGAAGGAAAAGGAATATTTGACGATGTATCGCAAGAAGGTGATGAACCAGCGGAAGTAATAAAAACACCAACACCAATTGGAGAACATGAAGCCAGTTATACTGCAGCAGAACCAACAAAAGAAGTAAATGTTAGAAGTCAAGAAGACCCAAAAATGCTGAAAATTGGAACTAAGATGGGTGTGGAGGAAGAAGAACAAACTGTAAACCTTCTGCGAGAATACATAGATATTTTTGCGTGGAATATGGATGAGATTCCTGGAATAGATCCATCTGTTGCGTGCCATAGATTGGAGATTAACAAAAATGTGAGACCATTCAAACAAAGAATAAGAAAGATTGTGACCACTTATCATGCCAAGATAGAAGAAGAATTGCAGAAGATGCTTGACGCAGGAATTATAAGGAAAGCAAAATATCCAGAATGGATTGCCAACATGGTAGTAGTTCCCAAGAAAAATAAGGGGATAAGAATTTGCATCGATTTTACTGATCTAAATAAAGCATGTCCCAAAGATAGTTTTCCCTTGCTAGATATCCCGTAGCTGGTGGAATCTGCCGCAGGAAATGATCGAATATATTCGTTGGATGGATACAAGGGATATAATCAAATCCCACTTGAGGAATAAGATCAAGAACATACTGCATTCTTTGCTCCCAGAGGATTATATTGCTACACAAAGATGCCTTTCGGGTTACGAAATGCAGGAGCAACTTACCAAAGAATGGTAGAAAAGGTGTTCTCAAAATGGATACATAAAACTTTAGAGGTATATGTGGATGATATGTTGGTAAAAAGCAAAGAAGCTAAAAATCATGTGCAGGACTTAAGGGAAATTTTTGATTAGATGCGGCTTTTTAATATCAAAGTAAATCCTGAGAAATGTACTTTCGGAGTATCATCTGGGAAATTCTTGGGATATATTGTATCAAAAGAAGGAATACAAGTTGATCCTGAAAAGGTGCAAGCAGTTCGAGATATGCCAACTCCAGCAACAGAAAAAGATGTGCAAAAATTGAATGGACTTTTAGCCTCACTAGGAAGATTTATTTCGCGATCATCAGATAAATGCAAACATTTCTTCAACATACTAAAGAAGGGAACAAAATTTAAATGGACAGATGAATGTGAGAAAGCTTTTCAAGGAATTAAAGAATATTTGATGAACATATCCATTTTATAGAAGGCTGAACCAGGAGAAGAATTGTTTATGTACCTTGCGACAACTCAACATGCTTTAAGCGCAGTACTTTTGCGAAATGACGCAGGAGTTGAAAAACCAATTTACTACATCAGCAAAACATTCAATACTGCGGAGAAAAACTATTCAAAGATTGAAAAGCTAATTCTGGCGTTAGTTTATGCGGCATCTAAACTTCGCATATATTTCCAAGCACAAAAAATCAAAGTACTAACAAAAGTACCAATTGAATCAGTAATGAAAAATTCAAAAAGATCAGGCAGATTTGAAAGATGGAACGCACAAGTGGGGCATTTTGAGATTCAATATGCAATTTTATCCTCGCCAAAATCTCAAATTGTTGCAAATTTTCTCGCAGAATTTCCTTTGGAGGATGATGAAACTGTAGAAGACATGATGGATATAGAAGAAGAGTATGGGGATCCTAGAGATCTTTTAACAGAACCAAATAGGTGGGAGATATTGGTAGATGGGTCATCCAATGGGGAAGTAAATGGAGTGGGATTCGTCTTTATTTCGCCAGAAGGTGCAAAAATGGCGTTTTCATTCCGACTAGAATTTGAATCTACTAATAATGAGACATAATATGAGGCTTTAGTACATGCTCTAAGATTTTCAATAGAGATGAAGGTGGAGAATGCAAGAATTACGAGTGATTCTCAATTGATTATTCTCCAAATTGAAGGGGAATATGCAACTAATGATATATCTTTCAAAAAATATAAGAAACTTGTAGAAGAATTATCTGCGAAAATTCCAAAACTCAAATGGAGGCATATTTCAAGAAGAGATAATAGACTCGCAGATGCTTTTGCGTTTATATCAAGTATGATGGTAGACCCGACTACGAGAAATATAAAAATACAAACACTCATAGCACCTTCAATTAATAAATAAGAGGAAGAGGAGGCTGAGGCAATGATAGTAGAAAATAATGGAGAAGAATCAAGTAGAATTATCGCAGATTGGCGTGCGGAAATTCACGCATATCTAGCAAGGGGAGAGGTACCAAGAAACAGATTGGAAGCACATAAATTAAAAAGTAGAGCAACAAATTATGAGTTAAGAGATGGGATATTGTATCGAAAATCTTTAAATGGGCCTTCCCTTAGATGTTTGACACAAGAAGAAGGAAAACAAATATTAAAAATGTTACATAGTGGGGATGCTGGTAATCACAGCGGTGGAAGATCTTTAGCATACAGAACTAAAATGCAAGGTTATTATTAGCCATATATGCATGAAGATGCAAAGAATTTATCAAGAAGTTGCGAGGAATGTTAGCGATTTTCAAAAAGAATACATGCACCCGGTGAAACATTAACATCCTCAAAAAATGTTTGGCCATTTGGAAAGTGGGGTTTAGATATTGTGGGACCATTTGTACCAGGAACAGGGAAAAAGAGATATTTAATTGTCGCAACAGATTACTTCACAAAATGGGAAGAAGTTAAAGAAGTACAGCATATTCGTGATAAGGATATTTTTACATTTATATTTGAAAACATCATTTGAAGATTCGGAATTCCTGCGCAGTTGGTGTCAGATAATGGAAAACAATTTGAAGGACAAAATATAGAGATGTTACTTAATGCATTAAAGATAAAGTGCGGAAAATCGACTCCTTTATACCCACAAGCTAATGGTCAAGCTGAGGCAACTAACAAAACAATCGCAGATATCCTCAAGAAGAAGTTAGAAGGGCATCATAGAACATGGTGTCAACAAGTCCATAATGCAGTTTGGGATTATAATACAACACGAAGAGAAGCAATTGGGGTATCACCTTTTTGTTTAACATATGGAGTTGAGGCAGTATTACCAACAGAAGTTGCTATTCCTACGACAAAAAGAGAAGCTTGGGAAAAGAATCTTAGTGCTGGTATGATTCTAGACAAACTCGATGAAGTAGAAGAGAAGAGAGAAAAAACATTACAACATATGGAGAATTACCATCGCATATTAGCTCGTGAATATAATAAGCGAGTAAAGAAACGTGAGTTCCAAGTTGGAGATCTAGTTCTGCGAGAAACACCAGAATATCAGCGAGAAAATGGTGGAAAATTAGCGAAAAAATGGGACGGGCCATATATCATCAAAGAAATAATTGGAACTGGAGCATATAAGTTAATGGATCCAGAAGGAAGAGACATGGATCAAAGACTTGGCAGACCATGGAATAGACAATATCTAAGAAAATATTATCAATAAAGGTTTGAAAGACTAGGATGACTGGATTATATGCAAGCAATTGCGAGAGAATAAAAGAGATGTTTCACAAGAATAAAGTTGGCTAAATACAAAGCAATTTTTCGCAATAATTTGCGAGATAATTAAGAATTTTAATGAAAATGCATAAGACGGGCGCAAATCGCCTAAAAACATATAAGAATGGGACGAACCTTTGTGGCGTAAACCCTAGTTCGCGGATTATATTCCGTAAGAGGCAATGTCCTTAAAGTTCGTCATAAGGGGGGTATCTCTTTGCATGGCTATGGGAAAGGCTATACTTCTGCTGGAACCTAGTCATGGAGATTTTGGATTATAGAAAATCCATCCGGGAGAGATAACTTGGATTCCCAACTATATAAGGTTATACCCTGGTTGGGCGCCCGAGAGTTTCTCCTAAGGAATGCAAAGTATGATCAAGGCGCCGAGGTACACGGTTGAGATGTGGGTGCCCGAGATGGATGAACCTACCCTGGCCATCCATGGAAAGTCTTGGCTACGATGTGTTCGGCCCGAAGAAAACCCCACTAGGGTGCAGTCTTGTAACTATAAGCCATATAGGCATAAAGGACAAGGCTGCGAAAACAACTGGTTGTTGGAAAAACCGGATGGGAAAGTGCTAGTCTTGTATGGCCGATGTATAATCCTTGAAGTGGAAACCGGGGGGAGAGATAAGGGCGATACCCTTCATTAGGGAGATGTGTATCAAAAAAGACGGCAATGTCATGGGACTTTATATTCGTAAGAGTATTTAGGCCCGTCATATTGTCGCGTGACATAGACAGCAATGTCATGGGACTTTATATTCGCCAGAATATTTAGGCCCGTCATATTGCCGCATGACTGGCCAAAAAGCCTAAAGAGAAATGTTAAGATGAGATCAATGGGTTTTTGCGATAAGAACAAAAAACGAGATAAATGAAATCAATGATAAAGAGGATATAAATCGCAAAAACGTCCTGCGATTTCATCGCAAAGACGGCAATGTCATAAGTCTTAAAAAGCAAAAAGATATTAATCTCACAAGATGGCTTAGACTTATCATATTGTCGCAGAGATCAAGATAAATGATAAGGAAAGATCAATGGATTATTACATGTGAAAGTAAGAATGTCCTGCGATCTTGTCGCACAAAAGTGGCATAATAAGACCTTTAACTAGGAAGGCAAAATAATACCACAAGAGAGGTTATATTTGCAAAGAATATAACAGATTTTTGCGATACTTCATTTATACTTCGCAGAATTATTTGCGATACTTCATTTATCATATTGCAGATTAACAACAAGAGGCAAGTTTAGGATTTCTTACAATGGTAATATATTAGTACTTCATAAGGAAGATTATGAGGGGCAAATATGGGGATTATAAAACAATATTTCATTATCTTCCTTGTAAAGAGTCAAGATAATAAAAAGAAGACAATCAAGTTACAATAATTTGCGATAGGAGATTCAGGTAAATAAAAATATATAATCAAAATAAGATGATTGAGTTACAAAAATTGCAATATTTCGCAAAAGAAGCAGGAAGAAGAAAGATTCAGAAATTACAATCATTCGCAGGACAAGGAAAAGAACAAGATATTTCACAGGAAGACATGATAAAACAAGATTTAAAACTTCAAAAGAATATTCTTCTTTAATTTCATTATTCTTGTTTGCTACTATTATCTTCACCAGCAATATCTTTTTCAGTTTGAGTTTCTCCATCACCAGCGATTGATTTTTGAGGAGGATTTTGTTCTTCTTCTTCCTTATGAGGGTTTTCTTCTTCTTCTATTTCTCCATCACTAGTGATTTCCCTTTGAAGAGGATTTTGTTGTTCTGCTTCATTGGGAAGGTTTTCTTCCTCTTCTATTTCTTTAGTTGGATTTTGTTCATCTTCGGAAAAATCTTCTTCATCACTTGAATAATTTAGATCTTCATCAATGAGACGGGGAACTTCATTATTATTTATCTCCAAGGGTTTGATCTTTATAGGAGGTAAAGAATGAGACAATAGAATAATGTTTACGAAAACCTCAGCGCCTAAATGAGCCTTGCAGAGGCAATTCTTTTCCCGGTTTCTGATCTCTATATCCTTGAAGTATTCAAGGTAGTCAAATCTTCTCAATGATCTATTGCGAGAGTTAGAAAGCGCGGTATTGTTTTTGCGAAGTTTGGCCAACTTCGTAGACAGATCAGAGATAGAATCTTGAAGATGCTTCTCAGATTCTGCGGAAGAAAAGTTGCATATTAGATGGAATTATCGCAAGAAATAAGATGGGAAAATACAATGAAATAATTAATAAATGAGGCAGTCAAAATGACTACCTTCCTTTTGCGAGGATAAAGTTTGAATTATGTTAAGGAAGCAATTCTTCCATTGATTCATGGTATCATCGAAAGTATCACCAACTTTACCTTTCAAACGAGATTTTACACTTTTCTCTTTAGAAAGAAGATAAGCATTTTCTTCTTTTAAGGAGGAATGGGATTTCTTCAGTTGAGCATAGTCATCTTTGAGATTGTTGACTTTTACACTTAGAGCTAATCTACCTTTTATAAGTTTCTCTTGTTCAGCGGCAGATGATTCAGTTATCTTTTTAATGTCATCTTTCAATACACGAAGAGATTGCTCTTGGCTATTACACAACTTTTGAAGATTGCCCAATTGTTGCGAATAAACCATTGTTTTATTCACAAAGCTACGTTTCTCTTGAGACAAAGTTTTGTTTTCATCTGATAGAGATTCCACCTTCAAATTAATATGGTTTAGCGAATATAAAAGTTGAGTGGCTTCATTACTTAGGCAATCTCGTTCGCAAATTAGTTGGTTATTCTCATTCTTAAGATTATTCATCTCGTCAATTGAATATGTGTGAAGAATATTCAATCTATCAAATTGATTTTTCCAAGACTCTTTCTCAATGCGGGCTTCATCGACGATGGTTTCCCATTCAAGTATCTTCATTAATTGGTTATGTTTTGAAGCTAAATATGCATCAAAAAATAAATAAAGAAAAACTGAGTACATAGAAAAAAAAGATTTATTTAGGCAAAAGCAGAGGAAAGAAGATTATACCTTTCAGATCATCATTTCTGTCCAATTCAGAATTACGAAGCTTATGATCGAGAAGTTCACATTCTAAAGTTTTTGCTTGAAGGTTCTTCTTCAAGGTTTCAACCTCACTTTCTAAAGCAGTTAGCGAAGATGAAGAACCGCAAGATCCGAGATGCTTTCTTAGAATCATATAGACATCCTGTATCGCAGGATCTGTAGAAGATTTCATAGCATCGTTGAAAACTTCAGATAATATTTGAAAAGAAGCTTCAACCCCTGTTGCTATTTCTTGGGAAGAAGGAAGAGAAGTAGAGGAAGAGGTTTTGGTAACATCATTCATCGCAGGAACTTGATTAGAATCATTTGTGGTAGTAGGAGTGGAAAAAGGAACTTGATTAGTCGCAGTTACAGTCTCATTTAACGCAACATCATTCACCACAACTTCATTTATCGTAGTCTCATTTACCGCAACATCATTCACCACAGCTTCATTTACCGTAGTTTCATTCACCACAGCTTCATTTACCGTAGTTTCATTCACCACGGCTTCATTCATCGTAGGTTTATTTATTGATGATTCATTCATCATAGTTCCAACTATCATAGATTCATCTATCATAACTTTTAAAATATTGGGATTATTAGAGATGGAAATATTAGCATCAATAACTTCATTTGGAATTGGTGAAGAAGTAGTATGGGTGTTAATATTAGAATTTACGCAAGGAAAAGCAGAAGATTTATCTTGCGGCGGAACAGGGTCTGCAGGCAAAAAATCAAGAATATCCACTTCATCTGAAATAACTTTAACTTGACGAGAACGCTTAAGAGGTCTAGAAATATTCTCTTCACTCTAAGAATAATTACGTAGATAAGAAACAGAGGAAACAATATTGTTATTTTAAATAAATATATTTTTCTTACTACCTTATCATTCTCAGATCTCTTCGCCTTCCCAACACGCTTTTTCTGAGGACCCTTAGGGTTAGGGTTTTTGATAGTAATCTTAGTCTGAGAAGTAGTGTTACTGAAAAAGATAATAAAATATGGGGATTATAAAGAAAATTGGGCGGTAGAAATGATGTAACATGAGCAAAATAAGATTCAAGATAAGAACCTACCTTTGAGTTTCCATTAGAGCAGCAGCAGGAAGGATAACATGAAAGAAAAAGTTGCAGACAAAAAAGGAAGGAGTTGAAGAAAAGAGAAAAGGTGAAAGAAGACGTATTCTCGAGTGGGACATCTATTTATAGATGAAGAATGGGTAACCGGGCTAATCGGTAGAGAAGTAAGGATTGACATGTGTCAACGGTAAAAACGTAAA
The DNA here is from genome assembly GCA_023529315.1 of Papaver bracteatum. Taxonomy (NCBI): domain Eukaryota; kingdom Viridiplantae; phylum Streptophyta; class Magnoliopsida; order Ranunculales; family Papaveraceae; genus Papaver; species Papaver bracteatum. The sequence goes on from JAJJWX010000094.1 coordinate 96,650, forward strand.
ATAAGGAATTTTATCGGGTAAAAGACAAGGAGTTGCGGCAAATCAAGAAACTCAAATTCTCATGATCTTTATCTTCTTCGAAGAAAATATATGAGAAGAGGCAAGATGTAGGATCAGAATATTGTCACAACAATATTCCTGCGAAATAAACAACAATGATATTCTGCGATAAATCTCAAAGTGACGTAAGGAATGACATATCGGATGAAAACGACAGAAACATGAGAAAAGCGTGACATTTCTGCGATGAATCAATAAAACCTACGAAAGATTAAGGCGGTGCAAACTGCGATGTATCGCAAGAACTCAGATCCGAAACTAAAGGGAATCTTAGCTGTAAATGAGTTGTCATGAGCTGTAATCCACTATATAAAGGAAATGAATAGTTCCAGAGAGGGAGAGGAATTTTTGAGTGCTAAGAAAGTTTTTAGGAGAGAGAAAATCTTATTAAGTGAATTGTATTCTTGATTACTGTAATTCTTTTAAGATCATATTAATAAAAAGGGTCCTTAATCTTCAAATTGTGTCATAAATATTGATAAATTCTTGAGTAGGATGTAGTGTGGGAATTCCTGCAACTACATACTCGATGCAGTACTTGCATAGTATACACAAAATACTTCACAAGTATCAACTTCCTGAATAACGCAGTTATTCAATCTAGCATTACATACTATTTTCTGTGGGTCCCACGATCCACACACTCGAGACATCAGTCATGTCACAAAATGGGGGATACATACGGGGTTAATTGTCTAGCGGTTTACAGCGTGTAACGCACAATGCGCCATCACAAGAACGTGTCACGAAGTCATGGACAGTTAGTGATGATGGGAGAAGTTGGCAAGCCTGGTCGTGTGACACCAACACACTACTCCACTACTCCATCACTCTACTTTCTCCACTTCCCATGAGATACGAGGGTTAGGCTAAAATACATGTATAAATAGGTTCTTCTCCCTATTTTGCAAAGAACAGAACAAGTCCAGACAACAGAGGAAAGTGTTGATTCAATCGTATTCAAACCCTGGAACTGATAGCTTACATCCTGCAAGCCAGTTCATCTTTCTGATACAAGTCCTGCATAGACAACACCTTCACATTCTCAACACCTTCTTCTCTTCCCTCCCTAAGATCAACTCCATCTCCTTCACTTTTGTGACCGAAACAAGTCTGGAACGACCATTTCTTAGTTTAGGCCGGACTTGCACAGATTGATCTCTTGAACCTACAAGCACTCGCCGCACAGTGCATTTGTTTAAGGTTTAGATTCATTCCTCATCCACACCCCAAATTACCAAAATTAGCAGGAATAGTTTTCACCCACAAACAATTGGCGACCATAGTGGGAGGTTAATCTCTCGGTTGTAAAGTTGATTTCTTCGAAATCCGATTCAATTTCATTAATTTCAAAAAGGGTAGATCTTAGAACCAATTCAATCAGCAATTTATTTCAAGATGGTGTGACTCATGTCTGGATCAGCAATCAATTCTGATGGATCTAGTGTGGATAACACTCCCGGTGTCGATGTACATGTCATTGGAGCTACCGTGGTCCATACATCTTGTGGATCTGTCACTTTTATTACCAACGCTAGCGAAGCATGAGATATTCCAGTAGGTGTAACGCCTCCCATCATCAGAGACAGAGCAGACGCAAATCCCGGCATCTCCTCAAGTAACGCCTCCGGTGGTCACCAGAACAACAACTTTCACTCCTTCACCAGGATGAGGAGCCGGAGGGACGATAGGAGGACCATCTCCCATTACCATTGTAGACTTGATGGAGAAGCATGATGTTCTTGCTAAGAATCAAATGGATATGGCCGCAACTCAAAAAGAGGTACTCACTTTTCTTAAGACATTAACTGATCGATTTCCACAAGATACGCGACATCCCCTGGAGCCAACAAGGAACGCATTCAACGCACGGGAGAAGGTACTTCAGCGGCGTAAACCTACATGGACCTGATTAAATAAGCAACATCAGATACGAGCGGTCCTATCATGGAGACTCCTACATTGGGGAATGATCCTCACAATGATCCTCCTCAAGTCAATAGTTTCACTATAAACCATAGGCCGGTGGATCGGGAAGAGGTTTCTCTAGTGGAAAGTTTATGCGAACTTTCGCACCTCTCGAAGAATCAACGCGCAGAGATGTTTTTCTGCAATCAACTAGAGGAAGGTCACAACCGTTCCCTACATGTCACCGCACGCATCAAGGATTCATAGTTCAAGACATCCCTTATCGACACACAGGAGCGTCTTTGAATGTGATTAATCTCAAGACTCTCGGGACATCCAAGGTTCTCCCAGGCAAGGTTGTACGGAAGCCTACCACAATGACGGACTTCAAGGGAAACCAAACCAGTACATACGGGAGAAGCTCCGCGGAAAGAATCATACAAGTTCGTTGCATCCCACTCCCCACGTGGGCGTCAATTAAGGAAGAAGACTAGCTTGCATCATTGAGGGCTAGTACCCACGATGCATCTTTTCTGACGAAGCATTCTTCTCCATCCTGTGAAGCTATGACCCACGTCCACACGAAGAGGGAACGAACTTTTGTGGAGAGTTGTGACCAGAAAGGGAGAACGGTATACCGACGCTTCCATTATCAATTAGCAGGGGAGATTGTTACCCAGTCTCTCCACCCAATCGAATGCTACAACAACAACGAAACACAAAAACAAATGCTAGATGCTCCACAACAGATGCAAGGTGGCACCAACTCCACAACTGATGAGATTGAAATCGTTATAGAATCTCCTAGGCCTATCTCCACCTGCTCAACCTTATGTACGGATAAACACGCGAAGCTCGTGGAACTTCTCAAAGAGTACTAGGATATATTCGCTTGGAGATATGAAGAAATGCTGGATTGGTCACCCATCATCTACATGTCATACATGGATCCAAGTCGGTTAAACATTTATAGTTCAGACACGAGGCAAATGGATAGATCAGGTGCTGCATAGACTTCAGAGACTTAAACAGGTGCTGCTCCAAAAACGATCCTTATCTACCTAACATCGACATGTTAGTAGATACAACCAGCGAACATGGCATGTTCTCCTCCATGGATGGATGTAGCGGCTACAACCATATAAGGATGTACGAGCATGACGCAAGTAAAATAGCTTTTCAAACTCCTCTCTGAAATTTTTATTATACCATACTGCCATTTGGTTTAAAGAATTCCGGTGCAACGTATCAACGCTCTATGACGACAATCTTCCACTGGAGCCGATACCTCAAAGGAGAAACCTCAAGAAGATAACGATGTCCACGCATCATATCGAGCAAGATCCGGGAGAGTCACTCTATATGACAGTGGTCGAACAAGATCCGGGCGATTCACTTTATAAGACAGTGGTACATGTCTATCATGCTAGAATATGCGCTTTTGGTCATCCTCTGGAGATGTTGAATGCTCATCTACAACAACATATGCCCTAATAGAAAGAACCAGGCCTGCCGGTAATGAAGAGCCTCATAATGTTCGTAGGGGCATATATACCACCAACATGCGATACAACCTTCAGCCTTCTGTAAGCAATTTCCTTAAGAAGCAAGAGGAAAACCACCGAGATACAACATCCTGCGCGTCCGCAAACTCCAACTCCAGTACCACATGCACGACTCCCACAATGATAAAACAACGTCCAAGATATGCCATATCTGGAACGACAACAACCACTACGAACAAACCATGTAAACAAAGCTTGGGGACTGAGGCTCAGCATGAAGTTCCTTCACCGTCAGTCAAGGACTTCTTCAACATGAGAGAGATGGTTAGTCAAGAAGCATGGAATTCGCAAGGGTAAATCGAACTGAAGAGGAAGCCACTTCAACGCTCCCTCCAGCAGAAGCTGCTTCAATGGTCTATTCAAGATCCGCATCAACGCTCTCTCCGGGACCCACGTTCACTTCAGAATCCTGCTTCAACACTCTCTCCAGGATCCACCTCAATGTTCGCACCAGAAGCCGCTTTAACATCCTCTCGATCCATTTCAACACTCAAGCTACATAAATAATCTGCGCTTTGGTCAAGTTATCTTTGATGTACTCATTGCTCAACATACGTCTCATCCATCCTTCATGAGATTCCAGCGGAGCATGAGAACCTTGAAGTCGATAGAAGAAGGGTTATCTTGTGGAACAAATATTTTTATATAGTTGAAAGGGCGCGGTGAATTACTCGTCATCAATGTTCAGCATATCTTTGAAGCTTTCAACACCTCCTGACTTGGCACCATCATTATCCCCAGAAGACATCTCAACAAGAGTTCTTTTATTTATTCTACAATAAAAGACAGGAGTCAGTAGTTGTATAAAAGAGTGTGAGATGTGTAGTCACACATGACAGAATACACATTTACATTGGAGTACACAAGTCTAGTACTGCTCAAGTTTCAAGTCCGGTGTTGATCAAGCCACAAGTCCGGATCAATTTTCAAGTCCGGATCAATTTTCAAGTCTGGATCAAGTTTCCAGTCCGGAGTTGATCAAGTTTCAAGTCTGCTCAAGTTTCAAGTCCGGAGTTGATCAAGTCAGAAGTCATGTATTGCTCAAGTTTCAAGTCCAGAGTTGATCAAGTTACAAGTCCGGTATTGCTCCAATTTCAAGTCCTGAGTTGATCAAGTCACAAGTCCGGTATTGCTCAAGTTTCAAGTATGGTATTGATCAAAGTCACAAGGATGGTATTCGAATAAAGTAGCCGTACGCAGCAGGGCCGGTTTGTATTCGAAATACATGGTTGATGTTCAGTCAGGCATGCGGTGGGTCCTACTTAATACCTGCCCCATATTGGTCGAAGCAGGCAAAGCTGGCCCCAAACAAAGCAGGCATGTGGTACGCAGTGGACCCACCTTTAACCGAAGAAGGCGCATGATGAGTTCCACGTTCAACCAAAGTAGGCAAGCAGTGGACCCACGTTTAACCGAAGCAGGCACATCAAGCCCACGTTCGATCAAGCAGGCGCAGCAGCCCCACGAATGAAACAGACATAACAGTCCATCAAAACAGGCAAGACCGACATCATGCTAGAGGAATGATCGCCTGGATGTCTCTTGAATGTGACATGCTCAAAGGACAGGATGACCCGTCTCTCTTGGTAACATCTAACTTTGTCTCGTAAGTTTTATATTTAACTTTCACCATCTCATGCCTACCCCACAATAGTGTAACCATTATGTGCTAGGCAGGGGACTTAATGTTGATGGTGGATTTTCATTTAAAGGCTAAAATTATAAAATCCAAAAAATTAGGCGCTTACAACTTGTAAAAGATAAGGCCATTAATAAGTGATGGATACTCCTTCACTTTAATAATTCACCTAGGATAGAGCATGTGGAAACAATCCCATTTTGTGAATTAAATACACGAAATTCATCCAGGTTGGAGCATGTAGCAACAATCCCATATACCCTGTGAATTTCCAGCATTATTAATTAATGCACAACATCCTTGTATTTCCTGTACTCATTATTAGTGCGGCATGACGACTGAGTGTTGCTCTTAGCAGAGCAACACGAATCTCCAAGCATTATAATGAAAGCATGTACGAAATACCCGTACAGGCTGAACTCTCGGTGTATTATACTATCCCGATTGATCCAATCTCGGTGTGTTATACTAGCCCGATTGAGCATCCGGACTGACCGTATCAGTCTGGATATGATCACAACCATCCAACTCCACCAGCATGATTGGATGGCCCAGATCGATTCCATAACCCCAAGCAGGTATGAAATATCTGCCGAACCAACGCGGATCCCGCATGGTCGGCCTCCCCTTAGCATAGCTTTCCAAAACGTCCAAACCATAGCAGTATGGATGGAAAACCCTAAATTAGGGTTTGCAGCACATTACATGTGTCACAAAATAGTCTCAACCATCCATCTTCGCAGGCATAGATGTAGGGTGCATATATAGATTCAAAGGGCACGGAGTATGTCAACACAATCACCGTGGGCCAACCTACATACCTGACTAATCATTCGGGACCAACCATGGTTGGTAATTCCAAATCGTGCGCCTGAATGGAGCATGACACACGTCCTTGAAGCCCAAAATTAGGGTTTTGAATCACGAGCGTCCATTTTCTTCGGCACGAATGGAGGGTCCAAGATCAGATCAAAGCAGGTCCGGTCATACCAACATGACCACCGTGGACCCTATGTCCCTTTACCTGATTGGCCAAGTCCGAACTTGGAAATATGCCACGGTTCGCGTGCCTCCAACATGCATGGTTTCTCCTTCCAAACTGCAAACTAATCTCAACCACTCGATTTCACCGGACGAATTGAGCGGCTTAGATCATGTTTTCATGGGACGTTCAGGCATAGGCGTGAACATCAGCCTGCCATCTACATGCTGGAGCCATCGGCCAAGACCGACCAAGCCTGGTCGTCCTGGAATGCCCGCCCGAAGATGGTTCGATATGCAGCTTTTGCGGCACTAATTATCCATCGCAATTCGATCTCGACCACTCAACTTCTCCGGACAAATTGAGTGGCCTAGATCACGTTTCCGTGGGGCGATCAGGTATAGGCACCTACACCATCGCGCCATCTACACACATGTATGATCGGCCAGCCCAAAATAATGTCCGAATCTTGGATTCGATCAGGGAGAAAAGTGGTGCTTGCGCACTCCTTCAAAACCCTAATCTCACCAAGTGTCGCAGATGAGTGTCTCAAAGATCATCTCGTCCATCCAACTTCACCAGCTTGGTTATATAGCCCTGGTCAGGAGTTAATTGGTCAGTGTGGAGTCATGGTGATCGTCATACACCACTCTACCACACCATGTGGTCAGCCAAGGGAGAACTTACTTGCGCAACCTCCAAAACATCACATGAAGTCAGCTCAAACAGCGATGCTTCATACATGCTGAATATACTCGATGCAGTACTTGCATAGTATACACACGATACTTCACAAGTATCAACTTCCTGAATAACGCAGTTATTCAATCTAGCATTACATGCTATTTTATGTGGGTCCCACGATCCACACACTCGAGATATCAGTCATGTCACAAACTGGGGTATTGCTCTGGAGGTTTACAACGTGCAGCGCACAACGTGCCATCACAAGAACATGTCAGGAAGTCATGGAATGTTAGTGATGATGGGAGAAGTGGGCAAGCCTGGTCGTGTGACACTAACACACTACTCCACTACTCCATCACTCCACTTTCTCCACTTCCTATGAGATACGAGGGTTATGCGCTAAAAGACTTGTATAAATAGGTTCTCCGCCCTATTTTGTAAAGAACAGAACAAGTCCAGACAACAAAGGAAAGTGTTGATACAATCGTATTCAAACACCGGAACTGATAGCTTACATCCTGCAAGCCATTTCAGCTTTCTAATACAAGTCCTTCATATCCAACACCTTCACATTCTCAACACCTTCTTCGCTTCCCTCCCTAATATCAACTCCATCTCCTTCACTTTTGTGACCGAAACAAGTCTGGAACGGCCATTTCTTGGTTTAGGCCAGACTTGCACAGATTGATCTCTCGAATCTACAGGAACTCACCGTGTATTGTATTTATTTAAGGTTTAGATTCATTCCTCATCCACACCCCAAATTACCAAAATTAGCAGGAATAGTTTTCACCCACAAACACATATTTATACAAGTCGAGGTAGAAACGTACCCTGGTCTCATTAAGGAATGGGGAAGTAAATGTGAGGAGGTGGTAACCATATGCCTGGACTTGATGTCCCATAAAGTGGTTATCGCATGAAATTGGTTTTCGTGAAACTGTTAACGTTATGGAATTGATGTTCCATAAAGTTTGTTAAATCACACCTTTATTTCCCATGAACGTTTTCCCACATAATTATTGTATTTACTAGGTGCCTCACACTTATGACACATCTTTATGAGGGGCGTAGTATACACCGCACGATGTAGACCACCAAACCAATACCCAAAGAGAATCCCCCTATTTGTGTTGATGTCTCGAATGTTTTGGAAAACATGTAAAATGTTGTTGTGGCTTGGAAAGTCGAGCTTGGGGAACTTGCTAGTCAGGTGACCTTCGACGGTCAAGATGTTGCATCTTGAGAGGAGGGGAAACCGTTGATCATTGCACGCCTTCGTTTTGGTAGCCGCGTAGTAAGGTCCAACAGGGTGGCACGGATAGGGTATGTTTGGACCTGGTATGAGGAGCCAAGGCTTCGACATGGGAGTATGGCATGGATAGGGACAAGGCGAGGGCACTTGGCTTGGCATGTCGTTGCTAGGGCCAAGTCAAAGCGCGTTTGGCATGGCGCGGCTAGCTTGGAATTGGCGCGTGACAAAGTTAGGGTTTTGGGCCTAAAGTCGTGAGGGGCCTTTAGACGGCCATGATTTGCTCTTGGGATTGAAGGGAAACGTTGGATTATCGCCTGGATTCACTTTGGTATCCGCATGAGGAAGGCCAGCATGGTGGCGCGGCATGAGGGTCCATGTTTTGTCATGGCGCGGCTAGCATGGCTAGGTGCGTGACCAAGCTAGGGTTTTGGGCCTAAAGTCGTGAGGGGACTGTAGTACCAGAATATCGCCACAACGATATTCTCGTAGTAAAAACAACGCTTTCACGAGAAGGTCAAATATTCCTATAAGTATAAATGACATTGTTCACGAGAATGTCGTAAGGATTCTTCAGCAACATTTGGCGAGCGTCACGGGGAAGCATCATAATAGATGACGATTGAAGAGACATGTTATGAGAGTATTGTTTCACGAGGATTACAAAAGTTGGCTAAGATTAATATTGCAAATACCACGATGAGATCGCAGAATATATCCGAAAGAAGGGGAAAACTTAGTTGTCACCCACTATGTAATTTCCTATATAAAGGGTTCAAGTAAGTCCAGATGAGGAGGATGTATTTTTTAGAGTTGAGAAAACCTTGAGGAGAGAGAAACTCCAGAAAGGAAAGTTGTAATTATGAGTTTGAATATTTTCTGTAAACATTTCTGAGATCTAAATAATAAAAGTGTCGTTTAATTCTTTAATCTTCAACTAGTTTCACTTAGATTTTTATAGGATCTTAATAGGGGTGTAGTGTGGGAAATCTTGCTACTACATTTTGGCGCCGACTAAGGGGACGATGAATTAGCAAAATCGAAGAAAAGGTAAAAAAGAAGATAGGGATTATTCAAGATCAAGGAAACTTTGAAGAAGATTGGAGAAATATTCAGAAGAAAAATGATTAGAATTAAAGAAAATTGTAGGAAATTGAAGTATGAATTAGTGTCAAGAGAAATGATCGATAAATTTCATGAAAATATTAAAGGGAAGATACATAAGCGTAATTTTGAAGGGAGAAAAATTATGATGGTAAAGAAAACATCATTATTAAAGAATTGGGAAAAGCAGGAAATTACATTTACAGCAACAGAAGTTTTAGAAGAAAATCTAGATCATACATCTCCTTTGGTGATTACAGTACCCATGATACCAATAAGGAAGGAAAAGTCAATAAAATATGTAGAAAAATGGGCTATAAATAGAACTCTAGTTGACACAAGAAGTTCTGTGGATATAATATTCTATCATGCTTTTAAGAAAATGGGGTATAAGGATGAAGAAATGTCTATTTCAGCATATCATATTCATGGTTTTGGAAAATCTATAACAAAACCAAGAGGAGAAATAATAGTACGATTACCACTTGGAGAAATTGAAACACAAGTAACATTATGCGTGGTGGATATGAAATCACCATATAACATGATATTTGGAAGACCATGGATACACGCAATTAAAGCTGTAGCGTCAACCTTACATCAACGTATCAAATTCCCTATGCCTAGTGGAATTGGGGAAATTAAAGGAGATACATATCTTGCGAAGATATGCTATAAAATTGAAGTAAAAAAATTATGAAGAACGTCCTAAGCAGCGAAAAGCTCGCAGAAAATTGATGAGAGAAACAAGAAAAGAAGAAGAATTTAAAATTTACATGATAAGAGCAAAAGAGGGAAAAGGAATACCAAATGAATTTTTGCGAGAAGGAGATGAACGTGCGAGAGTCATAAAAACACCAGCACCAGAAGCCAGTTACACTGCAGCTGAACCAACAAAAGAAGTAAATATTTGGAGTGAAGAAGAACCTAAAATATTGAAAATTGGGACTAGAATGGAGATAGACGAGGAAGAAAGAACTATAAATCTTTTGCGAGAATACAAAGACATTTTCGCGTGGAGCATGGATGAAATGCCAGGGATAGATCCATCGGTAGCATGTCATAAATTAGAAATCAACAAAAATGTAAGGCCGTTCAAGCAAAGAATAAGAAAAATCGCAACAACATACCATTCTCGGATAGAAGAAGAATTACAGAAGATGCTTGATGCAGGAATAATAAGGCAAGCCAAGTATCCAGAGTGGATTGCAAATATGGTGGTGGTGCCAAAGAAGAATAAAGGAATAAGAATTTGCATAGATTTTACCGATTTAAATAAAGCTTGTCCTAAAGATAGTTTTCCACTACCAGATATTCCCCAAATGGTTGAGTCAGCAGCGGGAAATGAAAGAATATATTCGTTAGATGGATATAAAGGATACAACCAAATCCCTCTCGCTGAAGAAGATCAAGAACATACTGCATTTTTTGCTCCAAGAGGGTTATATTGTTATACAAAAATGCCATTTGGATTACGAAATGCTGGTGTAACATACCAAAGAATGGCGGAGAAGGTATTTGCAAAGTGGATCCACAAAACACTGGAGGTATATGTAGATGATATGTTAGTCAAGAGCAAGGAAGCTGAAGATCATGTACAAGACTTGAAGGAAATTTTTGAACAAATGCGGCAATTTAATATTAAAGTAAATCCTGACAAGTGTACTTTTGGTGTGACTTCAGGAAAGTTTCTGGGGTATATTGTATCAAAGGAAGGAATACAAGTTGATCCAGAAAAATTGAAAGCGATTCGCGATATGCCCACACCAGCTACAATAAAAGATGTGCAAAAATTGAATGGGCTGTTAGCCTCATTAGGAAGATTCATCTCGCGATCTTCTGATAAATGCAAGCATTTTTTCGATATAATCAAAAAGGGAACAAAATTCAGATGGACAGATGAATGTGAGAAGGCTTTTCAGGGAATAAAAGAGCATTTAATGGATATAACCATTTTACAGAAAAGTGAACCAGGAGAAGAGTTATTAATTTATCTCGCGACAACGGCATATGCGCTAAGTGATGTATTGTCATGAGTAGATCTTTGGGATAGAGAAACCAATTTACTATATTAATAAAACATTCAATTCAGCAGAGAAAAATTATTCAAAGATTGAGAAATTAATCCTAGCATTGGTACATGCAACTTTCAAGCTTCGCATTTACTTTCAAGCACATAAGGTCAAGGTGTTAACAAAAGTGCCAATTGAATCAGTAATGAAGAATTCAAAAATATCAGGAAGAGTAGAAAGATGGAATGCACAAGTGGGACATTTCGATATCAAATATGAAATTCTATCTTCGCCAAAATCCCAAGTCATCGCAAATTTCTTAGCTGAATTTCCTTTGGAAAATGACGAAGTTTCATGGAAGAAATGATGGAGGCAGAAGAAGAACATGGAGATCCAAAAGAATTATTAACAGAACCCAATAGATGGGAGATATTAGTGGATGGATCATCTAATGGAGAAGGAAATGGGATTGGAGTTGTTTTTATTTCACCAGAAGGAGAAAAAACAGCTTTCTCATTCAGGTTAGAATTTAAATCCACTAATAATGAGACAGAATATGAGGCTGCTATCCACGCTTTGAAATTTGCAATAGAAATGAAGTTGTAAAATGCTAGAATCACAAGCAATTCTCAATTGGTTATTCGTCAAATAACTGGAGAATATATAACAAATGAACCTTCTTTAAAGAAATACAAGAGACTCGTGGAAGAATTATCTGCGAGAATTCCAAAGATAAAATGGAGGCACATATCAAGGAAAGATAACCGGCTTGCGGACGCTTTTTCCTTCATATCTAGCATGATGACAAACCCACTTGAGAGATGCATAAAAATTCAAACACTCTTATTACCTTCAGTAAATAAAGAAGACGAAGATGTGGATGGGAATTCCGTCGAAATTGACGAAGAAGGAGAGAAAGATGTGATGATTGTAGAAAATGGAGAAATAGAAGAAAAAGAGAGAAACAAGGATTGGAGAGCGGAACTTCTTGCTTATTTGGCGAAAGGAGAAACTCCAAGAAATAGACTGGAGGCACACAAGCTAAGAAGCAGGGAAACTAATTATGAGATAAGAGACGGAGTGTTATATCGCAGATCTTTTAATGGACCATCCCTAAGATGTTTGACAAGGGAGGAAGGAGAAAAGGTGTTAAAAATGCTGCACATTGGAGATGTTGGTAATCATAGCGAAGGTAGATCTTTGGCATATAGAACGAAGATGCAAGGGTATTACTGTCCTTACATGCATGAAGATGCGAAACAACATTCAAGGAGTTGTGAAGAATGTCAGCGATTTGGAAAAAAGATACATGCACCAGGAGCACCACTATCATCCTCAACAAGTGTATGGCCCTTCGGAAAATGGGGATTAGATATTGTGGGACCATTTTTTCCTGGCTCTGGAAAAAGGAGATACCTCATTGTGGCTATAGATTATTTCACAAAATGGGGAAAATTAAAAGCAGTACAACATATTCGTGATAAAGATATTTTCACATTCATATTCGAGAATATCATCTGCATATTTGGAATACCAGCACAGTTGATGTCTGACAATGGAAAGCAGTTTGAAGGACATAACATAGAGTTACTACTCAATGCATTTAAGATAAAATGTGGAAAATCTACTCCTTTATACCCACAAGCAAATGGTCAAGCTGAGGAAACTAATAAAACGATCACAGATATTCTGAAGAAGAAATTATAAGGGTATCACAAATCATGGTGTGAGCAAGTACATAATGCAATATGGGCCTACAACACCACTAGAAGAGAGGCTACTGGAATGTCACCCTTTTGTTTAACATATGGGGTTGAAGCTGTATTACCAACAGAAGTTGCTATTCCTACAACAAAAAGAGAAGCGTGGGAAAAGAATTTAAGTGCTGGTATGATTTTACATAAACTAGATGAATTGGAAGAAAAAAGGGAGAAGACTCTACAACATATGGAAAACTACCAGCGAAGGTTAGCTCGCGAATACAACAAGTCAAAAAACGAGAATTCCAAATTGGTGATTTAGTTCTGCGAGAGACACCGAGATATCAGCGAGATAATGGTGGAAAATTGGCGAAAAAATGGGACGGACCTTACTTAATTAAAGAAATAATTGGAAATGGGGCATACAAATTAATGGATCCTGAAGGAAGAGATGTTGGCCAACGACTTGATAGACCATGGAATAGACTATTTTTGAAAAGGTATTATCAATGACAAATGCTGTAAAGTAAGAAATATTGGCATAACTAAAGGTTATTATCAGTGACTATTTTTATTTTAAAGATTACGCGAGCAATATCGCGAGAAACGCGAATGAAATTTCGCAGAGATTAAGAGAATAGAACAAACCTTTATGGCGTGCAACTTAGTTCGCGAGTACAATTTCGTAAGAGGCAAATGTAAGACCTACAAGCACGTTGTAAAGGGGGTATCTCTTTATATGATTCAGGGATAAGGTTATACCGCTACTGGAACCTGAGTCATACAGATGTAGGGTTAAAGAAAACCTATCAGGGGAGAGAGATCTTGGATTTCCAACTTTATAAGGTTATACCCTGGTTGGACGACTGAGAGTCTCTTCCAAGAAGTGCAGAGTATGACCAAGGCGCCAAGGTACACAGTTTAGCCAAGGGTGCCCGGGACGGACGAACCTACCCTGGCCATCTTTGGTAAGTCTTGGATACAATGCACTTGGCCTGAAGAAAACCCCACCTAGGGTGCAGTCTTGTAACTATAAGCCATATAGTCATAAAGGACAAGAGGCTGCGAAAACAACTGGTTGTTGGTAAATCTGGATGGGAGGAGCTAGTCTTGTATGGACGATGTTCCCTCCTTGAAGGGGAAACCAGGGGGAAGATAAGGGCAGCACCCTCCATTAGGGAGCTGATAAGTGTCTTAAGACGGCAATGTCATGGGGCTCTAAGATCGCAAGATCATTTATGCCTGTCATATTGTCGCGTAAATTATACAGAGGCAAAAATCCATAAGAGAAAGAAAAAGTTAAGATGAGATCAAGGGGTTTTTACATGCAAATGTGAAGACGTCCTGCGATTTCATCGCAAGACGGCAATGTCATGAGGCTTTATTTTCGCGAGAAAACTTAGACTCGTCATATTGTCGCAATATAATAAAGAAACATATATAAGGCAAGATCAATGGGTCAATACATGAAAATGTAAAGATGTCCTGCGATTTTGTCGCAAAAAGAAAAAATTGGCAAAATAAGACCTTTAATTAGGAAGGCAAAATAAGACCAATAGAATAATCTCAAAAATTAATTCTTCTTTGTTAAGCATGCAGGGAAGATTTCTTTATCACAAGAAACAAGTTGAGTTCAACAAGTCTCAAGAAATTTAATGAGGAGGCAAGCAAAGGAATAAATATGTAGGATTTCATTAAGTTTCTTGAGAATATTATAGTTCAAAAAAGGGTTATATCATTTGCGAGAAAGAAGAAGAAAAAAGAAACTAAAAATAGAACTCAAGCTTCAAGCGGTAGTCTCGCCAGATTTAGAATTGTCAGGATTATTATCATCACCAATATTTCTTTCATCGCGAACATCATCGCCAGAGTTCTTTTTGTTACGATCTTCTCCTTCTTTTGGAGAGTTTTCTTCTTTTCCTTGATCATCTTCTTCTTCAGCGTCTTCTTCAACATCTCCTTCAGAAGATGGGTATTCTAAATCTTTATCCATAGGAAGAGGGACTTCATCATCGTCAACTTTCAAAGGTAGAACGGATACAGGAGAAAGAGAGTTGGAGATTAAAATTTCGTTCACGAGAACTTCAGCACTAAGATGAACTTGGCGAAGGAAACCTTTGTCACGATTTCTGATCTCTATATTCTTGAAATACTCAAGATAATCAAGTCTTCTTTCTGCTTTATCACGAGTTTCTAAAAGGTTGAGAAGAAGAGTCTTGTTTTCTTTGCGAACACTGTCTAGCTCCTTAGTAAGATTGGTGATAGTAATGAATGCTTTTTTCAGATTCTGCGAGCAACAAAATAAATAAAGGTTATAGAAATAAATATATCGTGAGAATATCAACAAGTGAAATATAACATAAATTATGACAAGGGAAATCAACAAGTGAGGCAGTCATAATTGACTACCTTCTTTTTGCGAAGTTAAGTTTTGGATTAATGAAAAGAGGCGGTTCTCCCATTGGTTCATATCATCATCAAATTTGTCGCCAACTATGCCTTTTACACGAGATTTCATGTTCTCTTCTTTGGTGCGTAAATATGAATTTTCTTTTGACAATGAGGAATGAGACTCCTTTAGTTGGGAATATTCATCTCGAAGCTTGCTGGCATTCAAACTAAGAGTTAGTCTACCCTTGATAAGTTTGTCTATTTCATTTGTGAGATGATGATTCAGTTAGTTCGTCAAGTTTATTTTTAAGAGAGCGGAGAGACTGCTTTTGGTCATCACATATCCCTTGAAGATTGTTTACTTTCTGAGAGGAGATCGCCAACAAGCTTGATAATTTGTGTTTCTCTTGAGATAAAGTTCTATTCTTGTCTGACAAAGATTCTATAGACAAATTAGTCTTGGATAACGAATATGAGAGGCGAGTAACCTCGTTGTTTAGAAAACTGTGATTTTGCAATAATTGATTATTCTCATTTGTGAGATTTATTATTTGATCAACTGAATACGTATAAAGATTATCTAATCTACTATGCTGGTCCATCCAAAAATCTCTTTCAATGCGAGCTTCATCAGCTATTGTTTCAGATTTAAGTTTTTCGATGAAACGATTTCGGTTGGAAACTAATATATAAACCAAGAATTTAAAGGGAGGATTAAGTACGAAGAATATGGAAATAGAATAAAAATATAAAAGGACAGAGGCAAAAGAAGCTTACTTTTTAGCTCATCAACCTTTCTAGCGAGATTCTCGCGATCCAGTACAGAGTTATTGAGCTTGTGATTTAGAGTTTCACATTCAGAAGTCTTATCTTGAAGACTTTTTCTCAAAGTAGCATTTTCATTCTCTAGATAATGAAACAGAATTGTCTGAGCCAAAATATTTGAGCAGAGTTTCGCAAACTCCTCTTTGAATAGAATCAGTAGAAGAATCTCTAGCATTATTTAGAATGTTAGATAAAATTTTGAAAGCAACATCAATTCCTGCGATGGTCTCATTTGATGAAGGAAGGGATGTAGAAGATGAAATAGAAGAAGTGAGGACAAGATGATGATTTGAGTCATTAGCAATGGTTGTATCATCAGAAGGAGGAGTTTTCGGGAAAGTAACATTTGAAGGAAGTAAAGGGCTAGAGGGAGTTTCAGTTGTGATGGGTTCTTCAATTTGAATTGGTGGAGGACCAGTAGAGGTAGTGGTAGTGAAAGCGAGCTTCGCGCCATAAGAAGGAGGGAGATCAGATTGCACAGGTGTAGGTGAAGCTTTCGCAGACATTAAGGGAGGAATGACGAAATTACTTCCAAAGGTCTTATTTAATTGGCGAGATCTTTTAGGAGGATTAGCATTACCCTCGTCATTATGCAAACAATAATCTAGATAAGAAACAGAGGAAACAATATTTTTATTAAGAGATGGAATGTGTTTCTTACTACCTTATTGCTCGCAGAATTTTCTTTCCTCTTTCCAGTCGGCCTCTTGTGAATAATAGGTTTTTGAGTCGAGGATTGGGAAATAGATGCAGCTCCGCTGAAGAGAACATAATATGGGGTTATAAAGAATTAAGTAAGAGAAGATCGAAGAATATAAAAAAAAAAGTTTAATCAAAGAAAATATCATGATCAAAAATATACCTCGAGGACTCCATTAATACAGTAGCAGAAGAATGAGAAGGAGAAGAAGTTGCAGAACAAAAAGCAAAGAAACTAAGTAAAGAAGAAAGAGAATTAAGAGAAGAAAACTAGAAATGAAATTCGACTCTTCCTTTTATAGGCAAAGAAGGGAGTAAATTATGTGAGACGTGTCAAATACAAAAGGACGGATTTACAACACGTGTTAACAAGGAAAGCTGAATTAGCGGAATATTGCCGGGGAAAAAAAGTTCAGATATTCTTGCGATATTCAAGGATTCTCATGATCGTTTCTTCTTCACAGAATATACATGAGAAGAGGCAAGATGTAGTACCAGAATATCGCCACAAAGATATTCTCGTAGTAAAAACAACGCTTTCATGAGAAGGTCAAATATTCCTATTGATCGCTGTCGTATGCGTCAAAAATAATTTACACTTTCTTACTACTCAAAATATAAATATAGCAAGGGAAAGAAAGGATCGATCCCACAAAGAGGTCTAGGTTGTCTCGTTGTTTCGGTTTCCTATATAAATAACACCGGGGGTTTTCTGATTTTTATACAAGTAATAAAAGTAAAAGCAAATAAAAAAAATAAGCAAACAAATCAAATAGAAAAGATATTGGTTAAGGATTCATCTTCATTCACTAACATGCTTTCAAAACAATAATTAGAATTGATATATAATCTCAACTTTTATCAAAAGCCCTAGAATATCTTGATCGCAAGAATATCCCGCTAATCTCCTTTTGTCATCAACAAACACATTAAAAGATACGAGTATGAGTTCTATCTAAAAGAACAACCTAACGTGTAAAAGCACTAATCAAGTTTAATTCCCTATATGCATTAAGTTCTATGAAATCAGGCCAATCAAAGCAATTGAACGTGGAAAGCGCACTAATTCAATTTAACAAAGGTTATGATTCACATATGATCATAAGAATATATCACTACAAACTATAATCATATTTATGCTACTTGTATTCAAGGAATATCACTTGTACGTATAATAAACCCTAAACTAGCAATAGATGTGATTAGAGGTTCTACCAATTTGCAACTTGACAAAACAATCAATCAAATCATGTAACTATATTTTCAGAGAATCGTAAACGATAAGTATGAGACAAAACTAATATATTGAATCAAAGAATCATGCTTTTTGAAATCTAACTATTCCATAACCAATAATAAAATTTAAGTACTCATGTTAATGGAGTTCATAACAAGAAGAAAGAGAAACCCTATCATGTTCACAAACCCTAGTAACAAAAGTAGAAATAATGATATAATATCCTTGTCCAAGTAGGATACTTAACCTCATCAAAATCCACCAAAAACCCTAATTTTCACGTCCATAGCAAGCCCAAAACGCATCTCTCCTTTCTCTTTTCGCGCAGGCCCAATAAGGCCCAACAGAAAACCTAATCCAAATTGGTTTCACCATTTTGCTCATAACTTCTTCATACGAACTCGGAATGACCTCATTCTTTTTGCGTTCTTTTCGCGTTTGAATTATCTTCGAGATGGTGATAAGAATTCCTTGAGTTAAATGAGTTAAAATTAGTCTTTGGCCCTTCTTCATCAATAACACTTTACTTGTTTGCTCCTTTTAGCATTTTGTAGCTCCTAATGGCTAATTTCTCCTTCTTTTGCTCCAAACGACTCCAAAACACATAATACACTCAAAAGTAAGCATAAGATACATAATTCACACTAAAACTCGCAAAGAAAGCATAAATACTAGATATAAAATTAGGTGTTTATCACACCTATCAAATTCCCCCACACTTAGACTTTGCTAGTCCTCGAGCAAATCAAACAAAACTAAAATACAACAACTCCGTGACGTCGAGGCTACGGTTAATTTTAGCATAAATAACAAGCCTTTAAACCCCTAGGTGTCCCTAGTGGACGATTTATAGTCTCGTGAAGGTTTAATAGAGATATACCTACAAAACCTATATTTCCAACTCCGTCTATTTGTGACAAATCAATGAACGAATCTAAAATGACTACAGGAGGAGGTACCTTGCAAATTCAATTCAAGTATTAGTAAATAAACTCTAATTAGATAGTCTAACAATCCACAATACTCGGAAACTAACAAACCACAATCACAATGAAAAGATTAAGAAGATGGATATAGATGTAGATGTTGGCGAATGTTCACAAGTGATCGATGTTTCCCATATCTGTCTGAAGGTCACTGCCAAGATGAACCTATGCCTATTGGATTGAGCTACTGGTTTGAATTCTACATCAACTCACTGGCATATACAAGGGAACCAGAAGTGACTTTATTCAACCAAAATAATGATTTCTTTTTCTTTTCACTTTTTTTCTTTTTTTCTAGACAACATGATTGGATCAAACTGGATCCAAGCACATGCTTCTTGTCAGCAAGTACATGATAGTTTCCTTGGATCCTGCATTCCACGCTTGTTTAGGCGACGGAGACAGGGACTACGTTTCACACATACTGCTATTCCCAAGTGTCATTTTATTCCGTTTGGTCTAATTGGTCGGTCTCTTTTGTTTTTCTTTTCTTTCTTTGTTTTCCTTTTTTTTTTAGCAACTCAATCACTCTATTTCATCCTAGCAGTAATAACACGTAGATGTTTAGTGACCCACCAAAACACTTAGAGAACAATAGATAAATATGGAAAAATAAAAATAGAACGTGATATGGTGATATTCCGAGATATGGTAACAACTATCATGGTATTTATGATTTCTGAGCTATGTTCGTCCCTTTTAGTTAATCGGTTCCTCAACTCCTGCAATCAAAATGGTTCCATCCACTAATGGTGTCATCCTAAAGGCACAAGTTTCTAGACTTCGGAGTTCAAAAAGCACAAATTTTTTCTTAGTTTTTTCTATTTTTTTGATTTTTTTTTTTAAAAGCATTAAACAAACTAAAACAAACTATACAAACATATAAATGCTCCCCCACACTTACACTGCACATTGTCCTCAATGTGTAAAACCGAAAGTTCTGAATTCTGACGTAACAGCAGATAAAACGCAAACACTGTGCAAATTGGTAAGGAATTTGGAAAAACTCCATTTCACAAAAGTTGTTCACCTACGTGTTTTCTACGTAGTGTCAAAATTTCAAAGTGTTCTGATAAACGGTCTGACAGTTATTTTCTCTGGACTTAACTACGCGCAGTCTGAAATTTTCTGACGAAAAGGTATTCATCATAATGCTCTTCTAAGATAGATTATGGACTTAATGAAATTAAACATGGGGATACAAATATGATATGAAAACAATAAAAAATAAAAAATGAAACAAAAATAAAATAAAAAGCAAAAGGATAAGAGATACAAAACCGGTGGGTTTCCTCCCACTTAGCGTTTGTTTTAAAGTCGACGACCCGACTTAGCTTCTTGTAAGATTCATTCCCCATACACCAATAATCGGAAAAGTTGGGGATCCACCCATAGCACCTGTTTTGCAAACACTAGCTTCACACAAATATTAGTAATATAAAACAAAAATGAAGCTATGAACCGATAAAAGTTCCCCCCACACTTATTCTTGTCCGCACTTGGAAGTGCATAAAGAATATAAAATGTGGGTACTTCCACGGTTTCTTGTTCACAAACCTTCATAGTATGAGAATCTAATGTTTCTAATGGAGGATATCGAGAAACAAAATCATTCAACAATGTTCTCGAAGCACATACATTCAAACCAATAAGAGGTAAAGGAGAAGAATCAATATGCAAAGGGTTAGACAAACCTCGCACAATCTCTTGTAGCACAAAATCCTCTTCATCCTTGAAAAACTCAAGTGAATTATTCACCTCTTGTGTATCATGGTCCTCTATCAAACCTTGCAACCATTCTTCATCCGTTTCTGCCTTAACCAAAGTCTCGACATCAATATCATCATTACAATCATTCACAAGTTCAATTGGGTCTTCCACAATATTGGTCATAACGGTTTCATTCTCAACATACTCCTCTTTGTTTCCAGGCACATACTCTATTGCAGATCCAAATTTCACTATGAGGAACTTTTTTATAACACTCAAAAATGCTTCATCCTCAAGCTCCGCCCTTTGAATAGGCTCTTGATCATTATTAAGATCAATGCTTGAGAAAGATGCACTAGTGTCATCATATTCCTCTTCGTCTTCATCTTGATCCCAAAAAGATTCCATTGTACACTCCTCATTGTTGTCACCATGAATTGTTTCAAGCAATGTATCATAATCACCGTCACTTCCATAGTTAACATAAGGTTCTTCGTCGCTGAATTTAATGTTGCTAAACTCTAACTCATCCTTTTGAATAGGTGAATTATCATTATTAAGATCAAGAGTTGAGTTAGCTACACAAATATCAACGAAAGTGCCCAAGGATTGGCCTTTTTCAACATTAGCATCAATCAAATATTCATCACGAACCATATGCACATTAGAATCATACATACCTTCCTTACATTGATCAATTCCTCTTCGCAAGTTAGCAATACCTTCACGAAGTTCTTGGAGTTTCTCGTCTCTAGTCTCTTTAGCTTTTTGAAACTCTTGTTGTACAAAGTTGGAAAAATTGTCTAACAAATTAGAGACTTGTTGTTCACGAGCATAAGAATCCTCCAATCCTTGTGGTTGTTCACACCCATACCCGCCATAAGGTTGTTGAGGTAAACCATAAGATTCCATGGAATATTGGTCATAACCAATGAATTGGTTTTGATTATACCCCTGGAATTGTTGGAAGTTGTCATGTTGTTGGGGTTGTTGAAAACCGTATTCGTTGTTCCAATATGCTCCATCCATGAGAAATAAGTACCTGAAATATGATTCTCAAAACAAGGTTAAAACCCAGAAAATAAGAAAAACTAAAAAACAAAACAAAAAAAAACAAAAATAAGAAACCAAAAACAAGTGACAACCGTTGCCTCCCCGGAAACGGCGCCAAAATTTGATCGTTGTCGTATGCGTCAAAAATAATTTACACTTTCTTACTACTCAAAATATAAATATAGCAAGGGCAAGAAAGGATCGATCCCACAGAGAGGTCTAGGTTGTCTCGTTGTTTCGGTTTCCTATATAAATAACACCGGGGGTTTTCTGATTTTTATACAAGTAATAAAAGTAAAAGCAAATAAAAAAAAAGCAAACAAATCAAATAGAAAAGATATTGGTTAAGGATTCATCTTCATTCACTAACAAGCTTTCAAAACAATAATTAGAATTGATATTTAATCTCAACTTTTATCAAAAGCCCTAGAATATATTGATCGCAAGAATATCCCGCTAATCTCCTTTTGTTATCAACAAACACATTAAAAGATGCGAGTATGAGTTCTATCTAAAAGAACAACCTAACGTGTAAAAGCACTAATCAAGTTTAATTCCCTAGATGCATTAAGTTCTATGAAATCAGGCCAATCAAAGCAATTGAACGTGGAAAGCGCACTAATTCAATTTAACAAAGGTTATGATTCACATATGATCATAAGAATATATCACTACAAACTATAATCATATTTATGCTACTTGTATTCAAGGAATATCACTTGTACGTATAATAAACCCTAAACTAGCAATAGATGTGATTAGAGGTTCTACCAATTTGCAACTTGACAAAACAATCAATCAAATCATGTAACTATATTTTCATAGAATCGTAAACGATAAGTATGAGACAAAACTAATATATTGAATCAAAGAATCATGCTTTTTGAAATCTAACTATTCCATAACCAATAATAAAATTTAAATACTCATGTTAATGGAGTTCATAACAAGAAGAAAGAGAAACCCTATCATGTTCACAAACCCTAGTAACAAAAGTAGAAATAATGATATAATATCCTTGTCCAATTAGGATACTTAACCTCATCAAAATCCACTAAAAACCCTAATTTTCACGTCCATAGCAAGCCCAAAACGCATCTCTCCTTTCTCTTTTCGCGCAGGCCCAATAAGGCCCAACAGAAAACCTAATCCAAATTGGTTTCACCATTTTTCTCATAACTTCTTCATACGAACTCGGAATGACCTCATTCTTTTTGCGTTCTTTTCGCGTTTGAATTCTCTTCAAGATGGTGATAATAATTACTTGAGTGAAATGAGTTAAAATTAGTCTTTGGCCCTTCTTCATCAATAAAACTTTACTTGTTTGCTCCTTTTAGCATTTTGTAGCTCCTAATGGCTAATTTCTCCTTCTTTTGCTCCAAACGACTCCAAAACACCTAATACACTCAAAAGTAAGCATAAGATACATAATTCACACTAAAACTCGCAAAGAAAGCATAAATACTAGATATAAAATTAGGTGTTTATCACACCTATCACCTATAAGTATAAATGACATTGTTCACGAGAGTGTCGTAAGGATTCTTCATCAACATTTGGCGAGTGTCACGGGGAAGCATCATAATAGCTGACGATTGAAGATACATGTTATGAGAGTATTGTTTCATGAGGATTACAAAAGTTGGCGAAGATTAATATTGCAAATACCACGATGAGATCGCAGAATATATCTGAAAGAAGGGGAAAACTTAGCTGTCACCCACTATGTAATTTCCTATATAAAAGGTTCAAGTAAGTCCAGATGAGGAGGATGTATTTTTTTTAGAGTTGAGAAAACCTTGAGGAGAGAGAAACTCCGAGAAAGGAAAGTTGTAATTACGAGTTTGAATATTTTCTGTAAACATTTCTGAGATCTAAATAATAAAAGTGTCGTTTAATTCTTTAATCTTCAACTAGTTTCACTTAGATTTTTATAGGATCTTAATATGGGTGTAGTGTGGGAAATCCTGCTACTACAGGGACTTTAGACGGCCAGGATTTGCTCTTAGGATTGAAGGGAAATCGTGGATTGTCACTTGGCTTCACTTTGGTAGCCGCATGAGGAAGGCCAGCATGGTGGCGCGGCATGAGGGGCCATGGTTTGGCATTGCACGGCTAGCTTGGCTAGGTGCGTGACCGAGCTAGGGTTTTGGGCATAAAGTCGTGAGGGGACTTTAGACGACCAGGATTTGCTCATGGGATTGAAGGGCAACCGTGGATTATCTCCTGGCTTCACTTTAGTAGCCGCATGAGGAAGGCCAGCATAGTGGCGCGGCATGAACGTCCATGGTTTGGCATGGCTCGGCTATCTTGGCTAGGTGCGAGACCAAGCTAGGGTTTTGGGCCTAAAGTCATGTGGGGACTTTATACGGCCATGATTTGCTCCTGGGATTGAAGGGCAATCGTGGATTGTCGCCTGGCTTTACTTTGGTATCCATATGAGGAAGGCCAGAATGGTGGCGCGGCATGATGGGCCATGGTTTGGCATGGCGCGTCTAGCTTGGCTTGGTGCGTGACCAAGCTAGGTTTTTGGACCTAAAGTCGTGAGGGGACTTTAGACGGCCAGGATTTTCTCCTAGGATTGAAGGGCAACCGTGGATTATCGCCTGGATTCACTTTGGTAGCCGCATGAGGAAGGCCAGCATAGTGGCGCGTCATGAGCGGCCATGGTTTGGCATGGCGCGTCTAGCTTGGCTAGGTGCGTGACCAAGCTAGGGTTTTGGGCCTAAGGTCGTGCGGGGACTTTAGACGGCCATGATTTGGTCCTGGGATTGAAGGGAAATCGTGGATTGTCGCCTGGCTTCACTTTGGTAGCCACATAAGGAAGGCCAGCATGGTGGCGCAGCATGAGGGGATATGGTTTGGGATGGCGCGGCTAGCTTGGCTAGGTGCGTGACCAAGATAGGGTTTTGGACCTAAAGTCGTGAGGGGACTTTAGACGACCAGGATTTGCTCCTGGGATTGAAGGGCAATCGTCGATTATCGCCTGGCTTCAATTTGGTAGCCGCATGAGGAAGGCCAGCATAGTGGCGCGGCATGAGTGGCCATGGTTTGGCATGGCGCGGCTAGCTTGGCTAGGTGCGTGACCAAGCTAGGATTTTGGGCATAAAGTCATGCGGGGACTTTAGACGGCCATGATTTTCTCCTAGGATTGAAGGGAAACCGTGGATTGTCGCCTGTCTTCACTTTGGTAGCCACATGAGGAAGGCCATCATGGTGGCGCGGCATGAGGGGCCATGGTTTGGCATGGCGCGGCTAGGGCCAAGGTAGGGGTGTTAGGCTTGGCTTGGTGCGACTAGCATAGCTAGGGCCAAGGAAGAGTGTGTTTGGCATGGCGCGGCTAGATTGGACTAGGTGTGGCTGACATGATTTTCCATTGGCACGGAGGTGCGGCTATCATGGTTGGCATGCCTTGGCGCGATTGGTGTGGATGGCATGATTTTCCATTGGAACAGAGGTGCGGCTAGCATGGTTAGCATGCCTTGGCGCGGTCGGCGTGGATGACATGCTTTTCCATTGGCACAGAGGTGCGGCTAGCATGGTTGGCATGCCTTGGCGCGGTTGGTGTAGCTGGCATGATTTTCCATTGGCACAAAGGTGCGGCTAGCATGTTTGGCATGCCTTGGCGCCGTTGGTGTGGCTGGCATGATTTTCCATTGGCACAAAGGTGCGGCTAGCATGGTTGGCATGCCTTGGCGCGGTTGGTGTGTCTGGAATGATTTTCCATTGGCACAGAGGTGCGGCTAGCATGGTTGGCATGCCTTGGCGTGATCGTTGTGGCTAGCATGATTTTCCATTTGGCACACGTGGGAATTAGGGTTTGGTTCTTTGTAACCCTAATTTTGAAAAATATACCCGAGTAATTATTTTAGAGACACATTAAAGGTTTCAGTAAATGTGCCTAGTAAATGCTTATTGCTTTAAATGTCGTGACATTACTGTCTGCTAGGGTTTAGTGTTTTACGATTTTAACCCTAAACTAAAAACCACCATCAACACATATATAAAGAGAACTAATGAACTCAGAAAAGGAGAGATCAATTTTAGAGTGTTGAGAAGGTTTTGAGGAGAGAGAAAGTTTAAGATAGCAGTTGTATACTTAATTTCTTCCATTTCTTGTAATATTTATGAGAATTAATCAATAAAAGTGTTGTTCTTAATCTTCAAATATGTGTTGATTATTATGAATTCTTGTGAGGGGTGTAGTGTAAGAATTCCTACAACTACAAGTATATATATGCGTTTGTGAACATGAGTAAGAAACTCTAGTTCTGAAAAACCCTAGGAGGACACGGACGTTCGTGGACTGTCAACAAAAACTCAAACATAAATAATATACAACATACTTGAGTATTTTCCATTTAATTTCCTTGCACTTCTCAAGTTATAAGCAAGGAAACAAATACCTGGAATAAGGTAGTAGAGTGGAAATTAATTCCACTATGATCATCGAGAAAGGAGTTGTATATATCATCTGACTGTTTGATCTTTGTTTTCTTCGCCTTTCTTCGGTTAACTTTCATCTCTGAAGGATAAGACATGGCACACTTAACAAATCCATCAGATGGCTTTCTCTGAGGACTAAGTCTGGGACCTCTTGCAATTGGTTCAAGAGGATCGGAATAGATAGGAATCCATTTTCGAGACTTAGATTTACCAGAAATATTCTTATAAGTACAGGAAATGCTTTCTTTAGCAACACAAGAATTTATGCCAGAACGCACTTGAGCCATGTGATGATTTATAGAATAGAGATCATTCTTATAAGGTTTCTGGTTTCTTGTGGGCATGCGATTCACTGCATTAGTCGAATGACTATTTTTTCCATTGACAGTGAAGAGAAGCAAATTATGAAGCTTAGAAATTTGTCTCCTTCTTGCAAAACAATGGATAGCATAGTGATTCTTATTCCCACAAAAAGTACAGGTTCGTGGAGGACAAGCAATAATTGGCAGCTGTCTTAGCTTCATAGACATAAGAGAAGATTGTAAGTTACGCAAACCTTTCTTGACACAATCTTCTTCTGGAGAACATTTTGTCTTGTACAAAACATCACGAGAGTTAGTTTGTACAGAGGATTTTCTCCTTAAGACGGAGTTTTCCTTTTCCAAGGATTTGCACTATTCATGGGCTAGAGTAAGCGATGCACTTAGTTTTTATTTTTCGACATGAAGTCTGTTAAGCTCTGATAAATGAGTCTCAATCAAATGTTTTTCCCTAATTGAGTCTTCCTTGACAATATCTTCAAGAGCATTAATCTTTTCATGTTGAAGAGTAGTTTCTTGGAGAAGTTTCTTAATATTCTTAGAGAAGGACTCAATGATGCTATAGAGATCACTTTCTAGATCAAGAGACTTTTAAAATTCATCAATAATCTAATCATGATCCTCAAAATCAACAATCTCAGCTGTATTTTTTAAAATTCTGGTGAGCTCCTTTTCAGCTTTTGCTAGAGTGTCACATACCTCATGAGAGGAAGAGTTGTCAACATCTTTTGAAACCATCTTTTTACCTCGGGATTCGGAAGAATCAACTAAGGAGCAATCCTTTGAGGTATTTCCAAGACACTTGGTGTAATCAAAAGATTTAGAAGATATCCTAGTAGGCGTCAATAAGATTTTGTCCTCAGACTCAGATTGCCACAAACACATACTTGTAAGGCCTTAAACGTGTTTACCTGCTCTGATACCAATTGAAAAAGCGGGGGCTAACAACCACACCCAATATTTCAATTAGCAATCTGTATGGACAAACTCCGAGTTACTTTCTAGAGAATCAAATAGACAGTCAGACTCAATCAATAGAAAATATCTCAAGAAGTAATTATCTTAATCTCTCAATTTGATTTATACTCAAGCAAATAGAATATGCGAGTCTTTATCAAAGAGAGATAACTTGGATGGTACCAAAGACCAATATCCAAGTGTCAATCAATTTAAATCAACAACCAAAGAGGTCGGATATTCTAATTAATTGAACAACGCACAACGTGTATTATTTCAATTATATAACAAAATATAATGCGGAAAAGAAATAACACATATACCAGAATTTTGTTAATGAGGAAACCGCAAATGCAGAAAAACCCCGGGACCTAGTCCAGATTAAACATACAATGTATTAATCCGCTACAGACACTAGCCTACTCCAAGCTAACTTTGGTATGGACTGTAGTTGAACCCTAATCAATCTTACACTCATCCAAGGTACAATTATGCTCCTACACCTCTGATCCCAGCAGGATACTGCGCACTTGATTCCCTTAGCTGATCTCATCCACACCCAAAAGTTTCTACGACCCAAAGTTGAAGACTTTAATAAACAAATCTGTATCACACATAAAAGTCTACAAGGATAGATAAATTCGTCTCCCACGAATAAACCTATGACTTTTGTTCCGTCTTTTAATAAATCAATTTGAACAAGAACCAATTGATAAAACCAGAATTATATTTCCGAAGAACAACTCAGATTTATCAATCACCTCACAATAAACTTAATCGACGCAACGAAAAAGATTATTGAGGAATCACAAACGATGAGACGAAGTGTTTGTGACTACTTTTATATCTTGCCTATTGGAGATAGAAATCTCATGCCAATTATTACAATTGTACTCGTACGATAGAAACAACAAGATCAGATCACACAACTACGATAAAAGTAGTATTGGTCTGGCTTCACAATCCCAATGAAGTCATTAAGTTCTTAACTTGGTTTTAGAAGAAGAAAACCAAAGGTTAAAGGATAATCGACTCTATCTTAGCAAACTAGTATCACACAGAATGTTTGGGGATTATGTTTCCCAGTTGCTAGAGTTCTCCCTTATATAGTCTTCAAATCAGGGTTTGCAATCAATTTTAGCTTAGTAATAAAGCATTTAATATTCACCGTTAGATGAAAACCTGATTAGATTCAAGATAATATTTATCAATCGTTAGATCAAAAACATAGCGTATTACACACACATGAAATGCACATTTATAGGCTTGTGAAAATAGTACCCAAACTTGTACATTAGTTGGTTCAACAATAGTTAACCAAATGGTTAGCCATATGATAACTTTCATATCAACCATATTCTTCTTCACCATAACTAGCCCAAATGACTCAAATGAACTAGTTAGAGAATTGTTCAATTGCTTAGATCTTTATGCACTACACAAGACACAATTGAAGCAAAAATGATGTGATTCACTCGAATCAATTCATGAACTATAAAGCCACGGTTTGCATTAGAATTCCTTAGTTTATTAAGATAAGTTCACAAACATCGTTTTTAGACATAACCTACTCAAGTTCGCGGACTGGGTTCGCGGAATTAAGTTCCCGGTCGGAGTTCACAAACTCCAGCATAAATTATCGGGTTCAAGAACTACGCCAGTTCATGGACTGGGTTCGCGAACTGAGTTTGTAGCTGAGTTCGCGGACTGAAGTTCACGTGCTGCTCCAGTCTCACTTGATCAACAAAGTTTGCAAACTTTGGTTCAAGCAATAAGGACTTATTCGTATATGTGTTTCCACAACAATGCTTATATCCTCCAGTGGTTATATTGTCTAAACTCTCATTTCAATCATTGGAACATCCTCAGAGGGAATTATATAGTTGTTATTCACAAACTATTTTTCGTCAGAGCGATTTCCAAAATGATTGAAACATAACATGACTTTCGTCAGTAGGTAAAGATGAACTTTGCTAAAGTGAAAACTTTACCAACACATATTTTGAGAAATAGATAAGCGAGATATAGTCAGCTCGAAATACCTCATATGGTATAATCTTAGTCTATATAGTAATACGAATTTTGTCTCAAGATAGGAGATATAATAGATAGACTTTTGAGTGATAGATAAGTTCAAGTCTCTACATACATTTTAGTCGATGAAGATCCACTGGTTCCTTGAGTAGTTCTTCGTCTTGTATGATGATCGCCATGGAGATCTTGAGCTAAACTAAAATTTATATCCTAGTCTGAGACCTTAGCTATAGTAGACTAGAAATCAAGACTTTATAGTTTTGATCACTAACATTTACAAACATGCTTGAGATAGCCACACATGCGAGTTCAACCGAGTAGTACTCTAACAATAGCCATTTTTAATCATTTTCAGATCATCAACAAATACACCTTGAACTATTTTCCACAAGTTACTTGCAATACTTGGATGGAGATATGAGTTCCATATAAAATTATGCCCCTGCAACAGTGGTTCTTTATGTTTTATTATGTTAATTGCTGATGAAGTTGAAAAATTACATTTTATATCACCTCTCCAAATCAGATGATCATGCTCTGCTCCAATTTCTGGCAAAATATAGGGTGAAAGAATTTGAATAATTTCCACATACATGTTCCATTCTCCACCAAGAATTATATCTGCAACTTTCATATGTATATGCTCTTTTACATAGTCTGTGTAACCAATCTCCTCAATCAAAAGGAGTATCAATGATCCAAGCATCAAACCATAATGAAACCTTTTTTCCATTTCCTAAAGACCATCTAATATTTTCCTTTAAATGATCCCAAGCCCATTTTAGCCCTGGCCAAATGGATGATAATTGCCAATTGTTCTTCCATTGCCCCTGCTTATCTGGGTACTTTGATTTTATAAATGATGCCCACTCTGCATCAGAATTCATGATTCTCCATAGTAACTTCATAAGCAGTGCTTTATTAAGGACTTCCAATCTTTGAATTCCCAGGCCACCTTCACTATAAGGGGTACATACCTTCTTCCAAGATAAAATTGTATATTTTATGATTTCTCCATATCCATACCATAAGAAATTCTTATAATTTTTCCACAGGTTTTAATCACAGAGGAAGGCCACTTGTATATTGACATGTTATAGATAGGAACACTACATAGCACTAATTTTATTAACACCAACCTGTCATGAAAAGATAACAATTTAATTTCCTTTCCAAGAAGCAAGTTTTTTCTGCATAAATTCAACCATGGGCCAAATGGTAGAAATTTTAACTCTCCCTGAGTGAAGAATAACTCCCAAATATTTGTAAGGAAGATTTCTTAATTCAATGTAAATCAAATTTTGAATGTACCTCTTCCTTTCTTCAGCAGTGCCATCAATGAACAACTTGCTTTTGATTTTATTTATTACTTTCCCTAAACTGACTTGGTAGCAATCTAAAAGTTTCATTAAATTCTCAATATCTTCTTTGCTCCATTGCAGAAGATAAAGACATCACCAGCAAAGAACATATGGGTGAGATGAATTCCATTTATGATCACCATTGGAGCTATCTTTCCTTCCTCAAACATTTTTGAAATATTCCTACTAAGGACATCCTCCATGAGAACAAACAAAGTTGGAGATAATGGGTCCCCCTGTCTGAGTCCCCTTCCAACTGAAAAGAAGCCATTAGGCCCTCTATTAATCAATATAGATAGCTTAGCAGATTCAAACGGAATGCACAACCACTTACATCAAGATTTTGAAAATCCATATTTTAGCAACACTGTACATAAGAAATTCCAGCTGACAGAATCATATGCCTATGAAATATCTAGTTTAAGTCCAATATTACCTCCTCTCCTTTTCTTCTTCTTTTCATTTACCATCTCAGAAGCAAGAGTAATTTGATCTTGGATATTTCTTCCTTTAATGTAAGTAGGTTTTTGAGGGGAAATAAGTTTATTCATTAAAGTAGACATTCTTGAAGAAATGATCTTAGTGAAGATTTTGATATTTACATTGCTGAAACCAATTGGTCTGAATTGATTAGGAGATCTAGCACCTTCAACTTTTGGAATCAAAACAAGGAAATTGGAGTTTAATCATTTTGGGAAGAATCTTCTTCTCCAGCAAAATTGAATTGCATTCACAACATCATCTTGGATTATGTGCCAACAAGCTTTGTAAAAGCTTCCAGAGTATCCATCAGGCCCTAGAGAGCTATCAGGATCCATTTCAAATAAAGTATTCTTAATTTCCTCAGCTGATGGAATAACATCCAACATTTCTTGGCCTTATTCAGTTATAAAATTTGGTATCACTTCAAGCAATGAGTCTGATATTCCCACTTCTTTGAATTTAAATTTCTGCTCAAAATGGTTAATAAGCACCTCAACAATATTTCCTTGTTCTATTATAATATTGTTGTCACCATCCTCCAATTCTCCAATAATTTTTTTTCCTTGCCCGATTTTTAAATTAGTATGGAAAAAACTTGTATTTACAAAACCCTCCTTGATCCATTTAATTGCACTTGCTTGGAATTTAGCTTATTTTCTGCTTCCATTAGATTATTTAGTAATTCCTCATTAAATGGATCTTGATCAGATGCCTCCATAGAATCTTGAACTCTTTTTTCAGATTCTTTTATTTTTATATTAGCATTACCAAAGAAATTCAAATTACAATCAGTTAGATCTTTATTTAGCTTCATTAGTTTACTTTGAAACACATAAGTTGGTGAAAAGGCGAGGGTGCCCCAATATACCTCAAGTTAAAACTTTTCCTTCCTATAAGTCCTTTCTCCGAAAGTGATTGTCTATGGACTAAGTCGAGACAATGTAACTAATCGGTTCACACTTCGTGTGATATTCTATGGATACAAGATCGAGACAATACAACAACGAAGTATTTTTACTTGATACAAAGTTTCGGATTTAACCATACACAATAGGATTCACGTATCAAGTAAATAAGAATTAACGTTTGTGCAATTTACTTTAATTATAATAAAACAATTATAATGCGGAAATATAAAGTAAATGACACAACAAGATTTTTTTGATGAGGAAACCGCAAATGCAGAAAAACCCCAGGACCTTGTCCAGAATTGAATACTCTCAGGATTAAGCCGCTATACAAAATAAACCAACTTCGTATAGTTGAGACCAAGCAACTAAACCTATAGTTCACCTAGTTCCGTCTGTATTACCACGCCTTCAACCTGTAAACAAGTCACGTACTTGGACCAATTCCTTTGGTTCGTATTCCAAACAGTAAAGGAACAACAAATCAGTTTGGTATCAACTCTCTTCAACCAAGTGATATGAGTTGCGCAAAGTTTCCCTTGTTTATCTCAACATAAACTCCTTTGCCAGGTTCCAAGATCTATCTTATGTTCAACCACCCAAATGTAATAATTAAGATTAAGCCAACAACACTCTTCAACCAAGTGATATGTGTTGATGCCGATCTTCCTCAACTATTCTATTAATTAAAATACCCAAAAGGATAAATTAATTATAGTCGGATCCTCTTTTTCCCAAACAAGTATTGTGCACACCAAAGAATGTAAAACCAAGTCAGAAATATTTAATATCTTCTTTGTCTTAAAATCTTCTTAGATATTCAATAAACAACTGCACACAACTACTTGAATCTCTTGTGATCAATCACACATAGAACGGAGTCTGTTAACAATGGATTATCACAAGATCGTCTTTAGATCTAACAACAGTCTAAAGATCCCTATCGAAAACTTGAACTAGTTTGAGTGAATATTATATCAGAAGAGAAGATTCTCAAACATAAACAAACTAGGTGCAATCAAAGTTCAACCACCGTTAGTCAATCAAATCAATACGAAAACTAAAGATAAACCACAATATCTAGTTTCCCACCAACAGGTCGCGCTAGAGCTTCTCAATCCCAAAGAAGACTTTAAATTGAGCGGCCATAAGAGATTTCACCTAATTAGATTACTCTCCTCTCCGATAGGCAGCTTCACCATTAACAAAGACAAAAAAGTAAGTCTAATGTTACGCAGGATTAGTTTGCTATAAATGCAAACTCAAAGTATTAATAGACAAGGAAGTTTGGACACCAAGGAATTTCCAAAACCAAAAATATTCTAAAGATATTTTTCCATATTAACGCAAATTCGGGTTTTCATAATTCTTGTGAATGCACTGTCCAAAAATAATGATCGAAATCTCCTTGGAAAATCTTTAACTAGCAAATGCACATTACTAATTCTTATTTTCCATATATAATTAAAAACCTCAATTAAAAGATTCTTAACTTATTTAAATTCGATCTTGGGATTTACTTCCTTCTTAGTTGTTAAGGAATATCTTTGAACAATAAAAGAATACACATTAATGCGCGTGTTCAAAATGTATCAACATTTTACTGTTGCAAGTCCTTTTTCATAGGATTGGCCCCTCCTTGCCTAAAAACATGTTGCACATTTTCATAGGATCGGTTACTATTAGAGCATTGCTCGGTTGAACCTACTGAGTGTTGGTATGTAAAATTTGGTTGTTATATTTTAGTGAAGTAAAACTCATTTAGGAGTCGCTTGATTTAAATGTACTAGAGTCAACTTCGTATAAGTTAGCTTGAAAGTATTAGGGTGAGACATTACAAGTATTGCGAATACTTGAAGAAGTGCGGAGCTACAACGACAACATCATCCTTCCACTAGAGGTTAGTGATATTTGACTTGAACTGTTTCATTCCCTAGCGTATCTTTCAAGTCGTTCATATTGAAAACATAAAACTGTGAAGCATGAACCCTCTAGATAGACATAGTATTAAGGAATACAATATGAAGTTTCTTGCTTAACCATTAAACTTTGTATATAAGATATCGACATAATCGTATGAATGCTATTGTGATTATGTATGGGTATGAGGTGAGGATTTCATCCTAGGGTACAATGTTTACATGTGTTCTAAGGAAGTAATTTCATAATATGTGTTTTGAACTGAAAAGGAAATCACCAGGCGTTATTGGGGATGTTCTTCATTGCATATCTTATGAACGACCAATATGTGTGATTAGTATAACCGCTCATAACTTGTTTATATTCTTGGTAAAACTATTCACATGAGGCCTGACTTATGTATTGGTATGACTTTTATTAGTGAAACCGATCTTAAGTAATCACCTGGGGTATGATCGGGTTGTGAGTGTCTCAACTTATTACTGGGAAGAGGGGAACCGATCCTAGTAAGCGGTGCAGTACATCACAAGGAAAACTCATCCTTGTATGAGGTGCAGCAAGGTTTATGGAAGAAAGGGGAACCGATCCTATGAACATGTGAAACACGTTTTTGGGAAGGGGGATCCAATCCTATGGACATGTCCAGTACATACAAGTTAGATACGAAATATATGTGGGGAATCGATCCTAGTACCTAGTCATCCGTATATTTGGTAAGCTAGTGTAACTATGCACAGTACTCACATGGAGGTAGAAACGAAACTTGTTTTGGTAGAACCGTAAACCCTTGAGTTGTGATTGAGTGGAACTTGATCAATCACATAGTTCTTGAAAGTCATATGAACCAATTCTAAACTTGTTTGGAAGTGTTGTAAATCTGTTTCAAGTGAGAAAGCATGGAAAAGACTTTCAAGAGTAAGATGTCGCCACACATTGAACACGGTGCATTAATGCTTATTGTATATTGTTCAAAGATATTCCTTAACGTCTAAGAAGGAAGTAAATCCCAAGATCGAATTTAAATAAGTTAAGAATCTTTTTAATTAAGGGTTTTTAATTATATATGGAAAATAAGAATTAGTAATATGCATTTACTAATTAAAGATTTTCCAAGGAGATTTCGATCATTATTTTTGGACAGTGCATTCACATGAATTATGAAAACCGAATTTGGTGGAGTAATGGAAAATATCTTGAGAATATTTTGGGTTTTGGAAATTCCTTGGTGTCCAAACTTTATTGTCTATAAAAACTTTGAGTTTTAATTTCTAGCAAACTAATCCTGCGTAACATTAGACTTACTCTTTTGTCTTTGTTACTGGTGAAGCTGCCTATCGGAGAGAAGAGTAATCTAATTAGGTGAAATCTTTTACGGCATCTCAATTTAAAGTCTTCTTTGGGATTGAGAAGCTATAACGCGACCCGTTGGTGGGAAACTAGATATTGTGGTTTACCTTTAGTTTTCGTATTGATTTGATTGACTAACGGTGGTTGAACTTTGATTGCACCTTGTTTATTTATGCTTGAGAATCTTCTCTTCTGATATAAGATTCACTCAAGCTAGTTCAAGGTTTCGATAAGGATCTTTAGACTATTGTTAGATCGAATGACGATCTTGTGATAATCCATTGTTAACAGACTCCGTTCTGTATGTGATTGATCACAAGAGATTCAAGTAGTTGTGTGCAGTTGTTTATTGGAGAACTAAGAAGATTTGAAGACAAAGAAGATATTGAAGATTTCTGACTTGGTTTTTACATTCTTTGGTGTGCACAATACTTGTTTGGTAAAAATAGGATCCGACTATAATTGATTTATCCTTTTGGTTATTTTAACAGAATAGTTGAGGAAGATCGGCATCAACACATATCACTTGGTTAAAGAGTGTTGTTGGCTTAATCTTATTGATTACATTTGGGTGATTCAACATGTAGTTGCAGGAATTCCCACACTACACCCTATTCAAGAATCTATCAATATTTATGACATAATTTGAAGATTAAGAACACTTTTTCATTAATATGACCTTAAGGAATTACAGAAATCAAGAACACTTAACAAAGATTTTTCTCTCTCCTAAAAAATTTCCTAACACTCAAAAATTTCCTAACACTCAAAAATTCATCACTTCTCTGGAACTATTCACCTCCTTTATATAGGTATTTACATAGTGGATTCTGACTCATGACAATGACTCATTTGACTAAGATTCCATTCAATTTAGGATATGAGTTCTTGCGATAAATCATGGTGCACCGCCTTTATCTTTCGCAGGTTTTATTGATATCATAAACATGTCACACTTTTTTCGTATTTCTTTCGTTTTCGAGTCATTACGTCATTGTTTAAGTCATCTTTGGATGTGTCGTGAGAATATCAGCGATGTCGCATGAGTAATTCGTTTATTATCGATGCATCGCAGAACAATTGTTTATTTCGCAGGAATATTGTTGTGACAATATTCTGCCCCTACATCTTTCCTCTTCTCATATCTTTTCTGCGAAGAAGACAAAGATCATGAGAATTTAAATTTCTTGATTTTCCGCAACTCATATTTTTCGAGAATATCAAATACATATTGTCTTTTCATATTTCCTTTATTTTGACACGTCTCTATATCCATCGCTAAATATCCTACACATGTTTTTCTTTTCTCCATTTATTCCTTGACACGTATTCTTCCAACCGTTGAGTTCTGACCATTCACGTCCTTTCTTCATTGAATGCACATTGATAATCTCGAAAATTTTCTTGTCTTATAAATATCATCTATGCTAATCCCTCTTCTTCTTTTTACTTTCGCTTTTCTTCTCTGCAACTTCACTATTCATCGTCTTCTTCCGCAAATTCCGGATCTCAATTATTCTTTCAGTTTTTCTTCTTTATTCTTCTTTATTCTTCTTCGCCTTAACCATCGTTCCCATATTAAGAAATGGCTCCTGCTAAAAAATTAGGTCAATCCACTTTCAAAAAGCACCAGCGAAGCTTCAATCCTTAGGTTTCACACTTTAAAATCACGATCAATCTTCAGAATCTAATCTCTCCATTGATCTTGTTTCAAAATTTCCTTCTTCTAACGAGAAGATCCTTGTTTCGCTAGGTCAATTAGAAGCTGGCCTTCCTATTCCTCTTTATAACCCAGATCTCCCTCTTTTTTATGAGATTATTTCTCATGCTAAACTTTCGCGAGCAATCTACCAACTAAGTGGAGATTGTATTCGCCTCATTCTTGAATATGCTTCCCATGGAGCTGGTAAAGTATATCTTTATCCTGATGATGCGAAACATCCTGATTATAAGAAAATTCCAATTATTCCAGCGAAATATACTGTGGAAAACTTCTTTGCGAATTATCAAGTGATTCCAATGAAGAAAGAAAGCACGTGTTGGGCTATTCGTTTGAATAGGGATAAAAAAGTTGCGAAAGATAAAATCCTTATGCAAGATATAGACTATCATTCCACAAGAAACAATATTCCACGCTTCTCCAAAGATGATAAATGGTGTAGATTTCTTATCCTCCTTGAAGGTCCATATATTTCTGGTACTCTTAACCTTCCTGCGAATCCTGCATATCTTGTGGCTTATCATCCTTGGATTTTTAATTGGCCTGAAAAGAATTCTGAGGTATATCTCGCGAAGTTAATCATTATTCGCAAATTCAGATAAATATACTATTCTTACTAGTTATTGAATTATTTGTTATCAGATTGGAAAAATGAAGGCTAGCTACATCAGTACTGGGAATCCCAATCTCTTAAATTTTTTGAAAACCTTCACATATGAAGTAAGAAACATTCTCTTATAACTTTTAACAATATATTGTTGCCCCTGTTTCTTATCTTCATGTGTGGTTGTTTTCTAGGAAATACCATTTGTCGCAGTAGTTGAAGCCAAGGATAAAGGCAAAAAAGTAATAATTCCAAATGAGAGTTCTAGCACTTCTCCTCATCGCAATGAGAATCAAACTGCTGAGAGTCCTCCAAAAAAGAGAAGAAAAAACTCAACCACTTAAAGACATTTCTTCTGTCGCTGAAAAAGATAATGAGGTTGAAGAGAGCGGAAGAATAAATAATGATTCTACCATGAGCACATATTCATTACGTTTTTCCTCCGCAAGAGTTAGATCTGCGATGGGTCTTTCTCAAACTAAGACTCCTATGGATCAATTGTCAAATATCTTTAGAAATCCCATGCAAGGTATTGGTGATGACGATATTGCTCACGCTTGCAATTATCTCTCAAAAATCTGCGATGCTTCCATCTTAACCAATAATAAAGATCTTAAAGGAGTCTCGAGATTTATCAATCCATATTTTCTTCATGTACTAGCTTCATTGGTATGCCCCTTTACACTTGTCATGAATTTCGAAGATCTTCTTTTTACCCTTACTTATTTTCTCTTATCTGCCACATTTGCTAGAGCTTCTTTTCCGTTGTTTTAATTAGAAAATAGATTATCATTATCGCAAATAAGGCTTACTTGATTCACAATCGAAATCTGCGAAACTTCGCGAAAAAGAATAAGCAATACGAAGATGAAATATCCACTCTTCGCGAAAAATCTAAACAATTGGAAGTATCTGGGAATACTGAGCTCCTTAACAAGAATAAATCGCTTGAAGTAGATGTTGAAGTTCTTCAACAAAAACTAGCTGACAAGGAGAAGTTCTACAAACAAATTATTGGTTTGATTTATTTTATTTTATTTTTACTTTCTTCTTTCTTGCTATTTTAGCTTATTTAAACAACCATTTTGCAGATGCATATAACCTTACTGATGAATCTCTTATTCTTAATTCTTTTGATGAACCCATAGATGAATCCATTCTTCTTCAGCGTCTTAATGACGCTTTAAATAATTATTCCGATGAAAAAATTAATGCTCTATCTATCGATGAACTTAGATTTCACATTTCCCTTATAAGAATGGATTATAGATCTACTTTGAGTATATCCAATAGTTTTAAGACTTGTAGAGATGAATTTGGAAAAAGAATCAAAACCTTGAAAGCCCAAAAGAAGGAACTTGAGAAGGAGAAAGAACGCATTACTCTTCAAGGCGTTGAAGCTCTATCAAAGTTCCGCAATTCCTTATTGACACTGAACTTGAGAGAGATAGAATTAAGGATGAAAATATTGAACTTCTTAAAAGAGAAAAACAGATCCGTTCTCATCTTATCATTCAAAATGATGATGAATTCGGATGGGTGCATGACGAGTTCTCGATAATGCTAGGAAAAACTTAGCAATAGATGTCAGTCTTCACACCGAACAGGAAACCTTGATACAAGAAATGATTCATGAAAGAGAAGGTTATTTATTGCTCCTCTAACATCTTTATATTTTTTGTAAATTCTTGATAAATTTCTAACTTGTTATTGTGTTATCATGAATCGAAGAAAAACATGCTAAAAGGATCGCAGAACTTGAAGAAGAAAAAAGTGGTCTTGCGAATAATCTTGCTTCCCACAATGATAAGATCACTAGACTTCGAAAGAAGATAAAAATATCTAACTCCAATTTGCATAGTAATCTTCTCATTGTTCGCAATAACGCTATTGAGAAAGTCTGCAATGATAATAACCTCTCTCTTAGCCTATATCGCCTCTTGGAAAGTATCCCGACCAAAGATCCGAAGTACAGTTATTTAACAGTGAGGTGATATAAATGAGAATGAAAGCGAAGATGACGAAGAAGCGATGATGAAGATAATGAAGACAAAGATGAAGATAAATCTCAATAATTTTGCTTCTTATTTTTGATCTTAAATCGTATTTTCTCTTCCTTTCTTGCGATAATTATCTTTGGAAAATTGTATCATCCTTTCCACAAGATACTTGTAACTCCTGATGTTCTTCAATATATATAAATTCCCTTTTTGCTTCTATCCATCCGTTACTTATATGAATTTATCATATAATGATGAATAACAATATTTATCATTCTTATACATCGTTCCCATACTTTCCTCTTGTTATTAATCTGCAATATGATAAATGAATTATCACAAGTATTTCTGCGAACAATTTATTATATGTTTCGCAGACATATCTTTTCTTGTGGTCTTATTTCTCATTCCTAGTTAAAGGTCTTATTATGCCACCTTTATGCAACAAGATCCCAGGATATTCTTACCTTATATGTAATAATCCATTGATCTTGCCTTATCATTATTTTATTTTCTGCGACAATATGATAAATCTAAGCCATCTTGTGAGAGATTAATTATCTCTTTGCTTTTTAAGATTTATTTATGACATTATCGTCTTTGCGATGAAATCGCAGGACGTCTTTGCGATTTATTTCCTCTTATTATTGATTTCATTTATCTCATCTTTTTGATCTTATCGCAAAAACCCATTGACCTCATCTTAACATTTCTCTTTAGGCTTTTTGGCCAGTCATGCGGCAATATGACGGGCCTCAATATTCTTGAGAATATAAAGTCCCATGACATTGTTGTCTCTGTCACGCGACAATATGACGGGCCTAAACATTCTTGCGAATATAAATCCCCATGACATTGCCGTCTTTTTTGATACACAGCTCCCTAATGGAGGGTATCGCCCTTATCTCTCCCCCTGGTTGCCCCTTCAAGGATTATACATCAGCTATACAAGACTAGCACTTTCCCATCCGGTTCTTCAAACAACCAGTTATTTTCGCAGCCTTGTCCTTTATGCCTTATATGGCTTTAAGTTACAAGACTGCACCCTAAGTGGGGTTTTCTTCGGGATGAACACATCGTAAGCCAAGACTTGCCATGGATGGCCAGGGTAGGTTCATCCATCCCGGGCACCCACATCTCAACCGTGTACCTCGGCGCCTTGATCATACGTTGCATTCCTTAGGAGAAACTCTCGGGCGCCCAACCAGGGTATAACCTTATATAGTTGGGAATCCAAGTTATCTCTCCTGGATGGATTTTCTATAATCCCAATCTCCATGACTAGGTTCCAGCAGCGGTATAGCCTTTCCCATAGCCATGCAAAGAGATACCCCCCTTATGACGCACTTTAAGGACATTGCCTCTTACGGAATAGAATCCGCGAACTAAGGTGTACGCCATAAAAGTTCGTCCCGTTATTATATGGTTTTAGGCGATTTGCGCCCGTCTTATGCATTTGCATTAAAAATTCTTATATGATTAGAAATCACCATCTCTTTTTTTTTAATAGAAAAATTTCTCATTTTTGAGCAGAATTTTTCTTTTAATATTCGAAATCATCTTGTTTTTTAATTGTTTGCAAAATGATATTGATGTACTTCTTTTCTTCTGTGACGAATGATTATTCGCAACTTCATCTTTTTGTGCTCCTGCGAAAAATGAATATTTCAACTTTTCCCCATTTTTGTATGATTTATCGCCATTGAATGTTTTGAGACAAACTATTCTTGAAATATACCCTTTCCCCGCAATTCTATATTGTCCACAATCAATTTCTCAGCTCTCTAATTTTGCTTCCTGTTATGTTTCCAATTACGATTTCGAGCATTCCTTTCTTCGCAAGTATTAATGTCAACTTCATAACACTTTTTTCCTTCAAACCAATCACCTTTAATTATCCCAATACCATGAGGATGTGAAAATTTTATGCATTGATGATATGTTGATGCTATGCCCAAGATCCCATGGAGCCATGGCCTTCCAATTAAGGCATTGTAAGGAGATTCTATATCCACTACACAAAACTTGATTTTTGAAGATATCTTGTTCAATGGAATTTCCATAGTAATTTCTCCTTTTGGCTTATTTGCGGTGCCATTAAAACCATAGATCTTGTAAGTTGAAGGGATTAGATCATCATCTCTTCCACCCATTGTGCGATAAGTATGATAAAACAAAATGTCCACCGAGCTACCAGTGTAAATTATAACTTTATCTATTTCCCAGGAATCACTTGTTGCATCATCATCATCATCTTCTTCTCCTCTATATTTTGGATTTATCTCTAATTTCACCACCAATGGATTGTCATGCATCTTCCCAGGCTCTGGTATCTCTTCTCCAGTAAAAGAGATAACTTGTTTCTGCCATTCTTCTAACGGAGAAATCTTCGCAATATTCATCACCTCTCTTCCCTCTATATCCCTTGCAAATACTCTGTTTAGCACATTATCATGGAAATCCTCTATCGTTTTTTGTGAATGTACAATTGAATTGGAAAATAGATTTTTTGTTGTAGCTCCTACTTCAATGACAAATGTTTCTGCTTCTTTCGCAACATTAACTCTGCAATTTAAATTGCTGCGGCAATTCTTTGTGGTTGTAAATATCTTGCTAAAAAATGATTTAATTTTCCTTGTTCGATCATTCGCAAAATGATTCTTTTCACATTCCTACAATTATTCACAGAATGACCATGAAAATGATGATAAGGACAAAATTCTTGATTGTGATTGTTGGGATGTGGTTCCTTCCCCATGTTCCAGGGTGAGGGTATGTTCTCCATTAAAATAATCGCTTCCCAAATCTTATCTATACCAGTATTTAAAGGCGGCAATTTGATATCTTCCCACATATTCCTCTGACCTCTTTGCTCTCTTGAATAATTCTGCCTCTGTCCACCATAAGTTTTTTGCGGTTGATCAAACCGTGGGACCTTATTATTGTTATTGCGATTATAAAAATTTCTCTCTTTTTCTAATTCCTCTTGATCTCTACTCCCCATTGCTACTATCTTAAGTTGATTATCAGTCTCCATTTTCTCTCGCGGATTTTGGGAAGTACTTTCTACTTTATTAATCATCCTTGGTAACAAACTTCCATTTGTTGCGGCTAAACTTGTGCCTATAAGAGTTGGATAAGATTCCATTTCATTTTGTTTTTCCTCTAAAGCAATATATTCCTCTTGCAATTCTCGCAACTCTGTCATAGTGATTGTGTTTTTGACTCTGAAGACCTGGATGTATAATAGATTTGTCGCAAATATAGCATTTATGAAGGACAAAATGAGATATCTTTCATCTACTCTTCCTGCCATTTCACTACACATTGTCCTCCACCTTAAGGTTAAGTGCTTCAAACTCTCACAAACTCTCTGTTTTAATCCAAACACATCTTCAATTCCAGGTCGCGCAGAATTATTGCTGATGTAGGCTCCTAAGAAAGTGGTTTGAAAGTGCATAAATGAAGTTATTGTATTCTTGGGAAGACTTTCGAACCACTTAAATGCTTCTCCAGTTAAACTTGACGCAAAATATTTGCACAAAACGACATCATGGTTCTCCCATTGTAGCATACATCGAATATAAGCTTTGATATGTTGGACAACACACGTAGTTCCATCAAATATACTGCTCAACACCGGTAAATTACATTTTGGAGGTATCCCTCCTAATTGTACCTCTTGAGTAAATGGAGTTTTCGAAGCCTCTTCGATTGCCTTATCAAGTTGTCTTCTTCCTCCTTCTCTTCTGTTATTTATTATTCCTCTCATTTCTGCCAATTCGACAAAATTTGTTCATTCCTATCAGAATTTTGCTCAATTGGTCTTTTCAACACAGCTTCTCTTCGTCTGCGTTCATGCCTTTCTTGTCTTGCGATGTTT
This sequence comes from Papaver bracteatum, assembly GCA_023529315.1. NCBI lineage: Eukaryota > Viridiplantae > Streptophyta > Magnoliopsida > Ranunculales > Papaveraceae > Papaver > Papaver bracteatum. Next base: position 140,443 of record JAJJWX010000094.1, read on the forward strand.
CTCGCTTCTTCTTCAACATCTTGGTTTTGCCTTCTTCTGCGACTTTCTTCTTCTTGCAAGTTTATTTGTCTTTCATTCTCTTCTCCATGAATTTCCTCATCCCTGTTTTTGTTTCTCTTCGTTGCCTTTCTATGTCTCTGCGAACTCTCTCATATTCCTCATTTGAGATTATCATTATTACGATTTTGCGTACGTCGTCTTTCTCGATTGTCATAATTATTCGGCGTCAACGCTGCTTGAATTTCTTGCTCTTCTACTTCTGCTCGCAATCTCTCTCTTTTTCCTGCTAAGCGTACTTGCTCAATATAATGTCTCTCAATATCATCTTTGATAATCCTGCGATTTCTTCGAATCTCTTCATCACGTAACATTCTCCTTCTCTCTTCTTGATTTTCTCCTTCTATCTGATTATGTCTAAAGTTTCATCGCGTGGATCATAACGATCATTTATCAAATTTTCCTCAATATTTTTTATAGGAAGATTTTTCCTTGCTTCTTCTCTATATGATCTTGAATTTGATCTCATGCTGCTTCTTGATCTTCTGTTTTGCAACCTCAAATTTTCCATTCTTAATTCATGATTTTTCCTTGTAAGATTAGCACGTTCTTCTGCCTCTAACCTTCTTTCTTCCTGTATCCTTTGTCTTAAACCATCTTCCACTTCACGTCCTTCATGAATTAATCCTCCCTCCATTTCTTGATTTCTTTCCTCTTCTTGAATTTCCGCCTCTTCTATCGAATCCGACCTCCAAGTATGCACACTTACTCTATCATGATCCATATTTCTATCTTGTGCTCGTATTTGTTGATTTGGTGGTTGGATTGAATTTTCTGCTTCATTTCTCATTCTACTTCTTCCTGATCTGTTCCTTAAAGATCCTTCCAATTCACATGTTCCTTCCACTGCAATTATTTTACTTCTTCTCACCGTTGTTGATGGTTCTGATGTATTTCTCCTCCTTCTAGCCATTTCTCTTCAATTCTAATAATTTCTTCAAATCTTCAAACTGCAATTTGAAATTTCTCAAGCTTGATTCTCCCTGTTTCTGGGCGCCAAAATGTAGTTGCAGGAATTCCCACACTACACCCTATTCAAGAATCTATCAATATTTATGACATAATTTGAAGATTAAGAACACTTTTTCATTAATATGACCTTAAGGAATTACAGAAATCAAGAACACAGAACACTTAACAAAGATTTTTCTCTCTCCTAAAAACTTTCCTAACACTCAAAAATTCATCACTTCTATGGAACTATTCACCTCCTTTATGTAGGTATTTACATAGTGGATTACAGCTCATGACAGCTCATTTACAGCTAAGGTTCCCTTCAATTTCGGATCTGAGTTCTTGCGATAAATCGTTGTTGCACCGCCTTTATCTTTCGCAGTTTTATTGATATACCGCAAACATGTCACACTTTCTTCGTATTTTGTCATTTTCAGTCATTACGTCATTGTTTAAGTTATCTTTGGATGTGTGAGAATATCACGATGTCTTGTAGAGTAATTCGTTTATTATCGATGCATCGCAGAACAATTGTTTATTTCGCAGGAATATTGTTGTGACAATATTCTTCCCCTACACAACATAAGATAGATCTTGGAACCTGGCAAAGGAGTTTATGTTAAGATATATAAACAAGGGAACCTTTGCGCAACTCATATCACTTGGTTGAAGAGAGTTGATACCAAAAATATTTGTTGTTCCTTTACTGTTTGCAATACGATACAAAGGAATTGGTCCAAGTACGTGACTTGTTTACAGGTTGGAGGCGTGGGAATACAGACGGAACTAGGTGAACTATAGGTTTAGTTGCTTGGTCTCAACTATACGAAATTGTCTTATTTTGTATAGCGTCTTAATCCTGAGAGTATTCAATTCTGGACTAGGTCCCGGGGTTTTTCTGCATTTGCGGTTTCCTCGTTAACAAAATCTTACCGTGTCATTTACTTTATATTTCCGCATTATAATTTTTTTATTATAATTAAAGTAAATTGAACAAACGTCAATTCCTATTTACTTGATACGTGAATCCTATTGAGTTTGGTTAAGTCCGAACCTTTGTATCAAGTAAACACATTTTGTTGTTGTATTGTCTTGATCTCGTATCCATAGACGATCACACAAAGTGTGAACCGATTTGTTGTATTGTCTCGACTCAGGCCATAGAAAATCACTTTCGGGAAAGGACTTATAGGAAGGAAAAGTAATAGCTTGAGGTATAATTGGGGTACCCTCGCCTTTTCAATTAGTATCAGAGCAGGAAAACACAAAAATATCTAACAATCTGTGTTTGGTGCGATCCATCCTATATGATATGGGCCAAAGTAAATTCAAGTAAGAGTGAAAGCTTAAGAAAGGCTCAATTAACGAATTGCACAGCATATGCTCAAAAGAAGAATATTCTTCAGACTGCTCAATTGATGAGTTCTCGAAAGAGACATTTTTGAAGTCCATGATTAAGATTTCGAATGAAAGATCAAGTGTGAAAACTTCTGAAAAAAAGGAATTCACCAAACAATGAAATAAAGGAATTCAACAAACAATTTCATTATATCTCTGAAGAACTTCTCTCTACACTTAAGAGAGAACAAGAGTTAACCTTAAAGGTTGAAATTCTCTATAAGGAGAATGAGCTTCTAAAGTAAGAAATCACTCTTGATGAAAATACTTCATTGAGTATCTAGCGAAAACTTAAGTGATCATAAGGAAAGAATGATTACTGAACGTGATCATGATGAAATTTGTAAAAATGATCTGGAGAAATCTCAAGAAAAGATTTGTATGTTAGAAAAAAAGCTTATTAATTCTAAAGCAGAATTGAACTCTCAACAGGAGATCTTCAAAGGAATTAAGAAGAATGACCTTTTTTCCATATCCCTTGACAAGCAAAGAAAAATACTATATTTCCAATCCTTGGTCTACTCAGTTTACACCAAAAAGGTTCAAAAAGGGGTGTAAGAAAAATAACCTTAAGCAGACAAGTTTTGTCTCTCTTCCTTTAAAAGGAAAAATCTCTGAACCACTCTTTGATTGTGATGATATATCATTTTTAAGAACGTGGGACAGAAAAAAAAAGTCGAAAATAATACACTGCTACAAAAGAACAAATTTCTCTATTCCCAAACACATCTGTGTTATAGAAATTTGTTTAAAAATGGGATATTTCTGTTATTCCTTTTTGAAAAGGCCAGGGTACCCCAAATATACCTCAAGCTATAACTTTTCCTTCCTATAAGTTATTTCCCCGAAAGTGATTATCTATGGACTGAGTCGAGACAATACAACAAATCGGTTCATAGTGTGTGTAATCGTCTATGGATACAAGATCGAGACAATACAACAACAAAGTGGGTTTACTTGATACAAAGGTTTGGACTTAACCAAACTCAATAGGATTCACATATCAAGTAAATAGGAATTAACGTTTGTGCAATTTACTTTAATTATAATAAAACAATTATAATGCGGAAATACAAAGTAAATGACACAACAAGATTTTGTTAAGGAGGAAACCGCAAATGCATAAAAACCCCGGGACCTAGTCCAGAATTGAATACTCTCAGGATTAAGCCGTTATACGAAATAAGAAAACTTTGTATAGTTCATACCAAGCAACTAAACCTATAGTTCACCTAGTTCCATCTATATTCCCATGCCTCCAACCTGTAAAAAAGTCACGTACTTGGACCAATTCCATAGAGTAAAGGAACAACAAATCTGTTTGGTATCAACTCTCTTCAACCAAGTGATATGAGTTGCGCAAATGTTCCCTTGTTTATCTTAACATAAACTCCTTTGCCAAGTTCCAAGATCTATCTTATGTTCAAATGCCCAAAATTAATTGTTAAGATTAAGCCAACAAAACTCTTCAACCAAGTGATATGTATTGATGTCGATCTTCCTTAATTAATCAATCCAATCTACCACAAGGATAAACCGATTATTAATTGGATCCTATTTTTCCATAACAAGTATTGTGCACACCAAAGATTATAAAAACACCAAGTAAAAAATCTTCAATATCTTTTTTGTCTTCAAATATTCTTAGATCTTCAATAAACACCTGCACGCAATCACTTGAATCTCTTGTGATTAATCACACACAGAATGGAGTCCGTTAACAATGGATTATCACAAGACCGTCTTTAGATCTAACAACAGTCTAAAGATCCCTATCGAAACCTTGAACTAGTTTGAGTGAATCTTATATCAGAAGAGAACATTTGCAATCATAAACAAACTAGGTGCAATCAAAGTTGAACCACCGTTAGTCAATCAAATCAATATGAAAACTACAGATAAACCACAATATCTAGTTTCCCACCAACGGGTCACGCTAGAGCTTCTCAATCCCAAAGAAGACTTTAAATTGAGCGGCCGTAAGAGATTTCACCTAATTAGATTACTCTCCTCTCCGATAGGAGGCTTCACCAGTAACAAACACAAAATAGTAAGTCTAGGTTACGTAGGATTAGTTTGCTAGAAATTCAAACTCAAAGTATTTATTGACAAGGAAGTTTGGACACCAAGGAATTTCCAAAACCGAAAATATTCTCAAGATATTTTTCATTACTCCACCAAATTCAGTTTTCATAATTCCTGTGAATGTACTGTACAAAAATAATGATATAAATCTCCTTGGAAAATCTTTAATTAGAAAATGCACATTACTAATTCTTATTTTCCATATATAATTAAAACGCCTTAATTAAAAAGATTCTTAAATTATTTAAATTCGATCTTGGGATTTGCTTCCTTCTTAGCCGTTAAGGAATATCTTTGAAAAAAATAGATTAAACATCACCGTGTTCAAAGAGTGACGACATCTTACTCTTGCAAGTCTTTTCCATGCTTGCTCACTTGAAACCGATTTGCCACACTTCCAAACAAGTTTATATTAGTTCATCTGACTTGCAAGAACTATGTGATTGATCAAGTTCCACTCAATCACAACTCATGAGTTTACGGTTCTACCAAAACAAGTTTCGGTTCAACCTCCATGTGAGTACTGTGCATAGTTACACTAGCTTACCAAAGATACGGTTGACTAGGTAATAGGATCGGTTCCCAACATATATTTGGTATCTAACTTGTATGCACTGCACATGTCCATTGGATCGGTTCCCCCTTCCCAAAAACTTGTTGCACATGTTCATAGGATCGGTTCCCCTTTCTTCCATAAACCTTGATGCACTTCATATAAGGATCGGTTAACCTTTTGACGCACTGCACCTCTTACTAGGATCGGTTCCCCTCTTCCCATTAATAAGTTCAAACATACACAACCCGATCATACCCCAGGTGATTAATTAAGATCGGTTTCACTAATAAAAGTCATACCAATACATAAGTCAGGCCTCATGTGAATATTTTTACCAAGAACACAAGAAAGTCGTGAGCGGTTATACTAATTATACATATTGGTCGTTCATAAGATATGCAATGAAGAACATCCCTAATAACGCCTGACGATTTCCTTTTCGGTTCACAACACATATCATGAACTTACTTCCTTAGAACACATGTAAACATTGTTCCCTAGGATGAAATCCTCACCTCATACCCATACATAATCACAATAGCATTGATACAATTATGTCGATGTCTTACAAAGTTTAATGGTTAAGCAAGAAACTTCATATTGTATTCCTTAATACTATGTCTATGTAGAGTGTTCATGCTTCGCAGTTTTATGTTTTCAATATGCATGACTTGAAAGATACGTTAGGGAATGAAACATTTCAAGTCAAATATCACTAACCTCGAGTGGAAGGATGATGTTGTCGTTGTATCTCCGCACTTCTTCACCTCTTCAATTCTTCGCAATACTTGTAATGTCTCACCCTAATATTTTCAAGCTAACCTATATGAAGTTGACTCTAGTACATTTAAATCAAGCGACTCTTAAATGAGTTTTGGTTCACTAAAATATGACAACCAAACTTGACATACCAATGCTTGGTGGGTTCAACCGAGCAATACTCTAACACTTTATGAAAAAGATTTCAAAAATTCTCTGTATAAAAGGTTTCCTTTTATGAGTGGTTAAAATCGAATTATAATTCGAATTCTTCATGAATTCTTACAATGAAGGACTTAGATATTGTTATATAAAATTTGATATACTCCTGTAGATTTCATGATCTTTTAACTAGGAAGATTCATGTAATCCGTTTTACTGAAAATAAAAGATCATACAGTGAATTTGTAGGAGAATAGTGTATCCAGGAAGTGGAAAGTGTTTTGGATTCCTCTAATAAAGGAAGATTCGAGATCTGCTCTAATTTATGTTCATATCAGATCATGACATCTCTCTCTGAGACAAGAACTACAAGCCTATGTGAAGAAGTTCTTGAACTAACAGGAAGGAAGGAACTTCTGAAGAGATTATCTGCTGTTACTTGAAAAGAAATTATATATCATGTTGTCCGCTGGGCATCGTTTAGAGATTTTCATGATCTTTAAAAGATTGGTACTCTTTCTAATAATCTTGAAGTATATGAAGATAACCTTGATGAAATCATGGAAACAGAAGATAATAAGGATGAATAAGTTTAAATTACTTAATCAAGAAAAATAAACATCAATTTTTGATTGCTTTCTTTGATTGAATAAGTCTATTGATTAAAACTATTATGAATAAAGTTATTTGATTTATAATTTTTCTTGTGATAGTTTTTGATATACATAGACGGTACTTTAATTCTTTATTTATTTGCTATGTAAGTGTATGAGATGTTTGATTTCGGTTTTATTACCTTGATATTCGATCTCATAATATGTTGTGTACCCTTATGGTTTGGGTGACTTTTTGATTTAGCAGGATTAAGTTCTATCCCAAGTTGGTAGGCTTTATCAAAGGATCATGATGGATTCCTATAGAAATAATATGTGAAAAAGTCATAATATGTTGAATCGGTTTTGGTTTAGCATAAAAGCATATGTGTTTCGACGGTTTTCAACTTTTGCTTGCAATTGTTAAAACCGATTTTCAACCTTTCTCTGGTAAAGGTTGGTTGTTGTTATTCTTTTGTTTTTGGCATGAGAATGACAACATAATGGTATTTCGATATCAATTTTCCCGGAAGAAGAAAGCGATGGAATCATATTTGGAGAAGTTGGATGCGAAATTGAGGCAACAATCTTGTTAGTTAATTGTTTTCCTGTTTTAAGAAAAGCCTATTTTTATTTGATATATATATATTGCTTTTGCTAAAAAGAAATTATTGGTACAATTGATGTGTTTATTCCATTATGTATGTATGGATGTGTTTGTGATTCAATTGTTTCCGGTTAAGTAATACTCTTGTTATCTTACTTTGTTGTGTGATATCATTAGTTTAGGCTTACACAATTTGGTACAATTGCGGTGCTTTAATGTCTATGTTACTTCAATTGCTTTCAGTTAAGTAAAACAATTGTTATTTGTGCTTTATTGTGTATTATCATTTGTTTAAGCTTACAAAATTTTGGTACAATAGTGAAACTTTGGTTTATGTGTGTTGTTTCAATTATATCCGGTTGAGTTGAATAATTATGCAAGTTGATTTATTGGTTTGTATGAATTATTTATGGCTTAACGAATGAATATGTTTACGGGATGAGTTGTTTAGTCCAATTCGATTCCGGATAAGATAAAATAAGTTAATTCTGATCTTAGTTAGACTTGTCAAAGTGGAGGTTTCGGTTATTCAAGTCTAGCCGAAATCCTAAACAAGGAAATGCTAGTTAACTAACCTAGTATTTGGCTTGTTTGAAATCTAAAGGTCTAAGTTATATGGATAATTAGAACCTGATGAGAAAAATGGAGTTTATCTTTGTTTTGGTCTTATCAAATGAAGCGGTTGTATTTATACAATCGGTTTAGCAAAGGAACTAAGTTTCTTAGTTGATTTTTGGTTTGCTAAACTAGTTGGGAAAATTGCTTCGGGAAATTATTTCCGTGATAACATATCAAAACATAACTACTTGTAGTTTCGGTTTTGATATTGGTTATCAAAAATGGTTCGTGGAACCCTCGTTCTTGACTCAACAAGTTGCAAGTCTATTTTGAGATTTGTAAGATCCTTTTCGTGTTGTCCTTTATTTGTTCGCTTCTTTGTCATTTTTGTGACAAAAAGGGGGAGAAATATATGGAGTAAACAAGTGATGCTAGTATCAATTTATGGTTGATTGGTGTCACTAGGGAAGAGGACAATGGTGCTTGAACGTTTATCTAACGAATGAGGAAAAACACAGATTAAGGGGGAGTAACATATCATATGATTGGGATAACAAAGACGTGCGGATTGAAAATATACCTATCTCACCTTTAGGGGGAGTATCAGCTTTGTTATTATAATGTCAATAGCGGCATTTTAAGGATTGAATTAATGCAGGTTATGTGTTGTTGGATTCGGGAATCAAGCATATGTGTAATGAAATCTTATAATTTGTTTATCCATATGATTGTAAGAGTTTTGTTACTAAAATTGACAAAGGGGGAGATTGTTAGAGCATTGATTGGTTGCACCCACCGAGCGTTGGTATGTCAAGTTTGGTTGTCATATTTCAGTGAAGCAAAACTCTTTTAAGAGTCGCTTTATTTAAATGTACTAGAGTCAACTTAGTATAGGTTAGCTTGAAAGTATTAGGGTGAGACATTACAAGTATTGCGAAGACTTGAAGAAGTGCGGAGCTACAATGATAACATCATCCTTCCACCTGAGATTAGTGATATTTGAATTGAACTGTTTCATTCCCTAACGTATCTTTCAAGTCGTGCATATTGAAAACATAAAACCGCGAAGCATGAACACTCTAGATAAACATAGTATTAAGGAATACAATATGAAGCTTCTTGTTTAACCATTAAACTTTGTATATAAGACATCGACATAATCGTATGAATGCTATTGTGATTATCTATGGGTATGAGGTGAGGATTTCATCCTAGGGAACAATGTTTACATGTGTTCTATGTGTTAGAACACTGCTCGGTCAAACTCGCATGCGTTGCTATCTCAAGTATGTTTGTCAATCTTAGTGATCAAAACTATAAAGTCTTGATTTATAGTATACTATGGATAAGCTCTCGGACTAGGATAGAAACTTTAGTTGATCTCAAGAATTCCATGGAGATCATCATACAAGACGAAGGACTACTCAAGGAACCAGTGGATCTTCATCGACTAAAAGGTATGTGGAGACTTGAACTTATCTATCACTCAAAAGTATATCTACTCTATCTCCTATCTTGAGACAAAAGTCGTTTTACTATATAGACTAAGAATATGCACATGTGACATTTCGAGTTGAGTATATCTCGCTTATCTATTTCTCCAAATGGGTGTTGGTAAAGCTTTCGCTTTAGTGAAGTTCATCTTTTCCTAGTGACGAAAGTCATGTTATGTTGCAATCATTTTGGGAATCGCTCTAACGAAAAATAGTTTGTGAATAACAACTATATAACGCCCTCTGAGAATGTTTCAATGATTGAAATGAGAGTTTAGACTATATAACCATTGAGGTATATAAACATTGTTGTGGAAACACATATATGTATAAGTCTTTAGCACTTGAACCGAAGTTTGCAAACTTTGTTGATCAAGTGAAATCGAAACGTGAGAAGTCAACTCAGTCCGCGAACCCAGTCCGCGAACTAGCGTAAGTTCTCGAATACGAGAATATCTGCTGGAGTTGAAGCTTAGGTGCAGTTCGCGAACCCATTCCTAGAAATGACGGAAGTTCTCGACCCGAGAATTTCTGCTGGAGTTTATTAACTTCAAACGGTTATCTTGAGTCCGCGAACTCAAGAGGTTATGTCTGAAAACGTTATTCATGAACTTATCTAAATTACTAAGGAATGCTTTTGCAAACCTTTGCTTTATCATTCATGAAATAATTCGAGTGAATCACATAGTTTTTGATTCAATTGTGTCTTGTGTAGTACATGAGATCTCATAGCAATTGAACAACTCTCTAACTAGTTCATTTGTGCCATTTGGACTAGTTATGGTGAAGAAGAATATGGTTGATATGAAAGTTATCATTTGGATAACCATTTGGTTGACTAATATTGAACCAACCATTATACACATTTGGGTATGGTTACACAAACCCAAAATGTCAAGTACATGTGTGTATGGAAAGCTAAGTTTTCGATGTAACGGTTGAGAGATATTAGCTTGTATCTAATCATGATTTCATCTAACGGTGAATATTGAATGCTTTGTTAGTAAGCTAACATTGATTGCAAACCCTGATTTGAAAGACTATATAAGGGAGAACTCTAGCAACTGGGAAACCTAATCCCCACATATTCTGTGTGATACTAGTTTGCTAAAGCTAGAGTCGATTCTCCTTTAACCTTTGGTTTTCTTCTTCTAAAACCAGGTTAACGACTTAAAGACTTCATTGGGATTGTGAAGCCAGACCGATACTACTTTTCTTGTAGTTGTGTGATCTGATCTTGCTGTTTCTATCGTACGAGTACAATTGTAATAATTGGCTTGAGATTTATATCTCCGATAGGCAAGATAAAAGTAGTCACAAACATCTTCATCTCATTGTTTGTGATTCCTCAATAATCTTCTTCGATGCGTCGATTAAGTTTATTGAGAGGTCATTGATGAAACTGAGTTGTTCTTCGGGAATATAATTGTGGTTTTATTAACTGGTTCATGTTCACCTTGATTTATCAAAAGACGGAACAAAACTCGTAGGTTTATTCGTGGGAGACGAATTTATTTATTACTTGTAGACTTTTCTGTGTGAGACGGATTTGTTTATTAAAGCCTTCGACTTTGGATCGTAGAAACTCTTAGTTGTGGGTGAGATCATCTAAGGGAATCAAGTGAGTAGTATCCTGCTGGGATCATAGGCGTAGGATCATAATTGTACCTTGGATCAGTGTGAGATTGGTTGGGGTACAACTACAGTCCAGACCGAAGTTAATTTAGATTATGCTAGTGTTTGTAACGGCTTAATACGGTGTATGTTTAATCTAGACTAGGTCCCGGGGATTTTCTGTATTTTCGGTTTCCTCGTTAACAAAATTCTGGTGTCTGTGTTATTTCTTTTCCACATTATATTTTTATATAATTAAAATAATACAGGTTGTTCGTTGTTCAATCGATTAGAATATCCGACCTTATTGGTTGTTGATTTAAATCGATTGACACTTGGATATTGGTCTTTGGTACCATCCAAGTTATGTCTCTTTGATTAAACTCGCAAATTATATTTGCTTGAGTAAATCAAATCGAGATATTGAGATATTAACTCCTTGATTATTTTCTATTGATTGAGTCTAACTGTCTAGTTGATTCTCTAGAAAAACAACTCGGAGTTGTCCATACAGATTGCTAATCGAAATATTGGGTGAGGTTGTTAGACCCCAGCTTTTTCAATTGGTATCAGAGAAGGCAAACATGTTAAAGACCTTACAAGTCTGTGTTTGTAGCGATCTGACTCTATGGACAATATAGTCTCTTATAACGCTTCACCAGGATTAAAAAAAAATCGTAGAAGAAGTTCTGATAATCTAGTTATTCTTTAGAGGTTGGATGAACAAATCCGGATCAATTCTGATCTTGTTGAAGAAATTGAAATCCTATAGGATTTGATCAAGTCCCTTGATGGATATGAGTAACCATGGAAGTTCCTCTCTAAAGAACCGTCATATATCAGATGTTAAACAACGTTTGAAGGTTGTGAAAACTGATATAACTCAGAACTGTTCTACAAAGAGTAAAAGTGACGGCCCATGTTTGTTCTGTGATTCTCCTAATCACTATCAACATAAGTGTGTGCCTTTTAAAAAGAGCTTAAAAGTTGCAAGTGATATTTATAAGAAAAATAAACAACTTCTTACCTCTTTAAAAAGACATACATAACTATTAGGAAATTCCAAACAGAATGATACTAATAGTATGGGAGCTTTTGCTTTACAATCAACGTCACCCTTTCAATGGTTCCTTGATAGTAGATGTAGCAGACATATGACAGGTGACCTTACTTGGTTTGTTTCCGCATATAACTATGAAGGAGGACCAGTAACATTCGGAGACGGAAGATGTTTCTATATAAGTAAGAAGGGAACGATCAAATTACCCGGCGTACCTGAAATATATGATGTAGTCTACGTAAAAGGTATGATTGCAAATCTTCTTTCTATTAGTCAAATATGTGACAAAGGTCATCGGGTTATCTTCAATGCAAATGGATGTGACATTTTAGACAAAACTGGGAAAGTAATTTTCCAAGGAACTCGTGGTAAAAATAACTGTTATCTTCTTGATACTCAGTTTAGAAATTGTTGCAATTTGACTAAGGTGGAATCTACACATATTTGGCATGAACGTTTTGGTCACATCAATTATCGCCTTCTAACTAAGATCATTAACAAAGAACTTGTTAGAGGTGTTCCAAAAATAAATGCAAAGATTGAAGGTGTATGTGGTGCCTGTCAAAAGGGTAAACAAACGAAAGTTCACCATAAATCATCCCGAGATATTCTCACCAAAGATCCACTTGATTTAATTCATATGGATCTCTTCGGACCAATTCAACAACCCACTGTTGCTGGTAAGAAGTATGCCTTGGTTATGGTAGATGATTACACCAGATTCACTTGGGTTGCATTTCTTTCTCATAAGAGTGAAACCCTTGGAGAATTCAATATTATTGTAAGTTGAATCCAGAACGAACAAGGTCGTAAACTAAAGAAAATTAGGAGCGACCGTGGAACTGAATTCAAGGACACTAAAGTGTTTGAATTTTTTGACAAACTGGGGATTACTCAACAATATTCTCCACTTATTACTCCTCAATCTAATGGAGTTGCCGAAAAAAAGAATAGGAATATTCAAGATATTTCCATGGTAATGCTCCACAACAAAAATCTACCTTTAAGATTTTGGGGAGAAGTTGTTTTTACAACATGTTATTTGATCAACCGTGTTTACTTACGATCTCAAACTCTTAACACTCCATATGAGTTATGGTATGGTAGAAACCCCAACTTGCACTATCTTAGAGTGTTTGGAAGTAAGTGCTACATACTAAAAGATCGAGAGCAGAGAGGGAAGTTTGATACCAAAATTGATGAAGGTATCTTTCTTGGCTATGCTTCTGACAGTCGTGGGTTTCGAGTATTTAATCTCCGAACCCAGATCATGATGGAATCTGCTAATGTTATTATTGATGATATTAGTGATTTCCATCATGATAATTCTCCTGCTGAGTTGCCTCCAACAGAGATAATTGATAAAGTCAAAGAAATACCTGAATTAGTTGAAGTTATTCCAATTGTTACTGATCCTGATATTTCTAGTAACGAGGAGAAGAGCACTGGTCAATCCACCCCTAATGAACCCGAACGTGTTCCCCCTCCACTACACCTATGAGTTCAAATAAATCATGATCCAAACAATATTATTAGAGGAAGAGATTCTACTGCTAGAACAAGAGGAAAACTTCAAAATATTTGTAATTTTGGTTGTTATCTTTCTCTTGTAGAACCAAGAAATATTTATGAAGCTCTTAGTGATCCCTCTTGGGTAAATGCTATGCATGAAGAGCTAAATCAATTTTAAAGACAAGATGTATGGGAACTCATACGTTGTCCCTCCAATGTTAATATTGTTGGTACCAAATGGATATTTAAGAACAATTCTGATGAATTTGGCACAATTATTAGAAATAAAGCCAGACTTGTCGCTCAAGGATATTCACAAATTGAAGGTATTGATTTTGATGAAACCTTTGCACCTGTGGCACGCCTTGAGTCCATTAGACTCTTATTAGCTCATGCTTGTTTCCTCAAAGTTATACTTTTTCAGATGGATGTAAAATCTGCGTTTCTAAATGGGATTTTAAAGGAAGAAGTTTATGTTGCTCAACCAAAAGGGTTTGAAAACCGTGATTTTCCAAATCACTTTATCAAACTCAAAAAGGCTCTATATGGGTTAAAACAAGCACCTAGATCCTGGTTTGAAAAACTTACCACTTCCCTTATTAGAAAATGTTTCTCAAGAGGTGGAGCTGATAAGACCTTGTTTACCAAATGGAGTGGAAAAAACGTTGTCATTGCTCAAGTCTATGTAGATGATATCATCTATGGATAAACTTCTGAAAAGCTATCAAATCATTTTTTAATTTCACTTGCTAGAGAATTTGAAATGAGCAATGTTGGTGAATTGAAAAAATTTCTAGGATTGCAAATTCAAAAACCTAAGGATGGAATTTACTTACCCAAGAAAAGTATGCAAGGGATCTTGTGACACGATTCAGCTTGGATAAGTCCTCTCCAAAATTGACACCTATGCCTACTACTGGTAAACTACATAGATATGATAAATGAGTAAAAGTAGATCAAAAGTTATATCGATCTATTATTGGAAGCCTTTTATATCTAACATCTACTAGACCTGATATTTCTTTTAGTGTTGGTTGTTTTGCTAGATTTTAGGCTGATCTAAAGGAATCTCATCTTGCAGCTGTAAAAAGGATCATACGTTATGTCAATTACACTTTCGGGTATGGTCTATCCTACACCTTTGATACTAATACTGACCTTTTCGCTTATTCTGATGCTGATTGGGCAGGATGTGTAGAAGACAGAAAAAGTACATCAGGGGGTTTCTACTATGTAGGAATGAATCTTGTTGCTTGGAATAGTAAGAAACAGAATTCACAATCCATGTCAACATGCGAAGCATAGTATATTGATGATGGGTCATGTTGTACACAACTCTTATGGATGAAACAAATGTTGGCTGACTACAGAGTTGATACTGGAATAATGAAGATCTTTTGTGATAACTCCAGTGCGATTCAAATCACTGAGAATACAGTTGAGCACTCAAGAACAAAGCACATTGACATAAGGTACCATTTCATTCGATATCTTTATGATAATGGTATCATAAATGTGAATACCAATATTTTATGGAGCACGTGTCACGATCTTAGTGGTCACGCAATAACTGAATTGTATAGCCTTCGCTGAACAAAGGAACCTAAGAAGCAAAGGATACCTCCGTAGATCTACTTTATCTCACCCCAAGAAAGAAGACCTCGACGGTAGAGATGAAAAAAGTATGAGTCCCATCTACAAGGCGCAACTGGAAAAGGGACAGAGTTAGATGACGCATTTAATCAACATTAAATGCCAAGACTCTTATCTACGTGCATGAATCAAGGCACGTGGAGAGAAGAGGCGTGGAGAGACCTGATTGGATAACACAGGCGGTGAACGAAGGTACAACCCATACAAAGGCTAGTAAGTTCCCGAAGGAACGTGGGTTAGCTAAGATGGCATGATTTTACTGAAGCAAGCACGCGGTGAACGAAGGTACCACTGACACCTAAGGTATATCAGAAGACAATGGACCCAGAGGCAGAAAATATATACCAGGGGTAGACGAGGCTATAAGTACGAAGCCTCACCAACAAACTAAAGGTATTCAATTTATTACCTAGAAGAGAAGAATATCTAGTCTTAAGCTTATACCTATTTAATGTTTAGAACTTAAGTAACAACTACAACTTGAGTTCTCTCTATTACTTTGGGAAGCATTTTAGATCTTTGTAACCACTACAACCTAATACAAAATAATCAATCAATTCCCCAGTGGACGTAGACGAATGTCGAACCACGTTATATCATGTGTCTCTTGATAACTTAGATGCTTTTACATTATCTTTACATTCTTAGTTATTGTTGAGACCTTTATCACCTTATATTTCTTAGTATCATCTGTTCGACAAAGGTATCGATACTTCCTAGCATCCAATCCTTTGAGCTGTTTATATTACGTAGACTATGAGAAAATAAGTAGTCACAGTTTGGCGCCCACCCTGTTCTTTCTCACGACCATGAGCTTAGAAATAATTTTAATTTCATTTTTACTTCTTCGGAAACGAAGGGATCTGTGTCTCAACGGAGAATCTCACTCTTTAAGTGTTTCGTTCATTTGTTATTCGTGTATGTTTTTTGAGTTCGTAATCTCTAAAAACACACAGCTTTACAGATCTACAAAGTTCTTCACAAAAGCATATCCACAAAATTCCAAATTTTTTGTTTTATACGAAAACAACCACCTTTTTTCAAAGCATATCATAGATCTGATCCTTTGACTGACAAAGGAACCTCAGTAAGATTTTAAGGAAGAAAAATCTTCTAAAGAATTAATAACATCGTTTTGTCCGAGATCTAACAACCCCTTTTTCGGTTTTCAAGGTTTTTAAGGTTGTTTTCTCCAAGGGTGTCATACGCCTTTAATACCCGTCTGTCAAAAACATCATTTCAGTATTTTTTCTGAAAAAGCTGCTCAACCACCCTCTGTATCAGAGCATTTATTGTTACTTTTTGATGGAGGTACCCAAGTACCAGATCTCTTCACTATCTTCGTGATCACAGGGTATCAAAAGCCTAAGGTATGCAGAAACTGGATGATGTACCAACAAGCTCACGACCAGCACTCACAAGAGGAATATCACAAAAGTTGTCTCAAGCAAATCATAGAAATGAAGTAGAGGATGGACAAAGTGAGATAGCAAGAAGAACAATTTCTACAAAGACACCTATTCCTACTGAGGGGATGAGGAAAACATAAGGAGCTCAACCTATGTACGGTATACCAATAACGGAACACCCAGCTACTACGAAGCCACCTACGACCAATGAAGGGTTACCAAGAACCTTAGTTCCTGCGTGACGAGGGTTAGGAAACCTAACACCAATCCAGATAGACCCAGATGTACCAGTCATAGATGAAGTGGCGAAAAACTCTGAAGATCCAGCCCAAAGCACTCCACAAGGAGGTGGAGCCAACAACGAAGATCAGATGGCGGCGCAAGTAGCAACCTTGATCCTCCGCAACAAGGAAAACGAAGATGCATTGTAAAAGATGGCCCAACAGAACCATAATCTCAAAGGTATGTTAGACACGCAGATCGAAGGATCCCAAGCTCGCCCTCCCCAAAAGAGGCATGACAAAGGAGCCATCTCAGGAAGACGAAGGGTGAATCTCAACACCACATCGACTAATCAACCTAATGGATCTGGAATAACGCACCACGACCCGGATGAGGTGGACTCAACATATAAACCCTCTCAAAGCTACTACGACAATGCGTTATCCAAAGATGCTCACAACGTGAACATGGTCATGGAGCAAATGGAGAAGATGCGGAGGGAGATACGGGGCCTAAAAACTGGTCATGCAGGCACAAGACTGGAAGAAGCGCTCCAGAAGGCAACCACGTCTCTATTATCTTTTCGCATTTTGGTTGAACCTATTCCTCCAAAATTCCTGGTACCTACGTTTTATGCATACAATGGTACCTCAGATCCCACAGCCCACCTACGGTATTACACTCGTGTCATTTCCCATTGGGAAAGAGATGAGGTAGTATTTTGTAGGTACTTTCCGTCAAGATTAATAGGATCAGCACTTACTTGGTATGACAACCTACAAGCAAACTCAATTGACTCCTTCGAGCAATTATCTACGGTCTTTTTGGAGACATACATGTACAACAAATCAACAAAGGCAGGGTTAGATATGCTATTTGCTTTAGCTATCGGACCCCGGGAAACACACATGAAATATACATACAGATGGCAAAACACATGCCAAGCCATCGGGAAAGTCAATCCAGAAACTACCATTAACTGCTATAAGTACAGACTTGACAGAACCTCAGCCATCTTCGTGGAACTTCGCAACAGAGCCATCGATTCAGAAAGAGATCTCAGGGTCGTTCAAGATCGCTACATCAGGCTCGAGGAGATCCAGAAGGACAACCCCAGAGCACAACCAAAGACAACAGTAGCTCCGCAATGAACCAATTCTCTGGAACTAATTCCGGAGATACCTAAGAACAAAATGAAGCAGGTGGTAGAGCTAGCTATCAGGACAAACGTTCCAAGTACGGAGATGAAAAGAGAGGTAAGAGAAGAGAAGAGAAGAATTTGTCGACAAAGTCTACACAAAGCTGAATACAACCTTCTCCCACATCCTAAGAAAGGAAAGAGCAAATCCAGGATTTCCATACTCGGGCACTAGGGGAAAGCATCCAGACAAAAGGAAGGAAGCTAAGGAGTACTGCGAGTACCACTAGTTCTATGGACATACCACATATACTTGCTATCACCTACGCAGCATAATCCAAAGATTCATCTATGAAGGCAAGTTCTTAGAGTACGTGCAACTACAGCCGGCAGAAGCCGATGAGACCCTGAAGAAAAGGGTGGTGCTACCTCAGAATGGAAAATACATCAACATGATCACCTTCTCCAGCGGAGTCCAAGAATCAATGATAGAATACATACTCGATTTAGCTCGAAACAGGAAGAACATCGAATCCTATGAAGTTTTCAAGCTAAGTGGACCACCCACAACCACTTGGGAAGAGTGGATGGCCACACCATTAACATTTTCAACAAAGGACGTCAACCAGGAGGTTCAAATGCACAACGATCCACTTGTAATCACCCTTCCAATACATGGATGGAATGTTACAAAGGTCCTCATCGATGGGGCAGTTCTCTAAACGTGATGTTTTACGAACCCTACATATACATGGGTTTAACAACGGAGCAAATGGATTCCTCCACTTGAACGATATACGGCTTTAACAGAGCAGACTATAGACCAAGAGGAGAAATCGTTTTGCAGGTACACGCAGGACCCTTAGTAACCAACACACGCTTTTACGTGGTGGAAGCACCTTCGCCATATAATGTCATCATGGGCAGGCTCTGGGTCCACAAATTACGAGGAACGGCTTCAACATACCATCAGTACCTATGCTTTCCTACACCTATGGGATAAATGGAAATCAAGGGTGACCGGCAAGACACAAGGCTCTGGAACTTGGCATAAATCAAACTCAACGAAGAAAGAAGTGCGGCTCAGCACTAGGAAAGAAAGAAGCGCAAAGAAACTAACAAAAAGGTGGAAGACGGAGCCAACCTCCTCCAAGAAGGAACCTCCGCACCAAAAGCAGGTATCTTTGCCACTCCAAGCACATATGCTTTCACCAAATGACAATTACAGAAAAGCACTCCTCGACGGCCTCAGCAAAAAATCTGCATACCGGTAGAACCAACAAATAAGATCAACATTGGGACAAAGGCAGAGCCAAGAATACTCAGCATTGGAACTTTACTCAAAGAAGAAGAGGAGGTGCATCTACAACGATTACTAGAAGAATACGCATATATCTTCGCATGGTCAATGGAGGACATGCCATGGATTAACCCGGATTTGGTCTCATACCACCTTCGGATAAAATCGGAGATACCACCGTTCAAGCAGCGCGTACGAAAAGTAACGGACATCTATCACGAAGGGGTAGAAAAGGAGCTGCAAAATCTACTCAAACCAGGATTCATACGAGAAGTTAAATATCCCACATGGTCATCGTTCCCAAAAATAATGGTGGCGTACACATCTTCATCGATTCTAGCAATCTCAACAAGGCGTGCCCCAAGGACAGCTACCCATTGCCAAATATTGACCAACTGGTCAACGCACCCGAAGTCCATCAAAGATTATCCTTCATGGATGCATACTCAGGTTACAACCAGATAGATCTTGCAGAAGAAGACCAGGATCATATTGCGTTCTTTACCCCACGAGGCCTGTATTGCTATACAAGGACGCCCTTTGGAATAAAGAACGCGGGGGAAACATACCAACGGTTAGTAGACAAAATATTAAAACCATGGATAGGAAAAACACTGGAAGTCTATGTGGACGACATGCTTGTCAAAATCAAAGAATCAAAGGACCATCTCTCACACCTAAGGGAGATATTCGAAGTCATGAGGAGTTTACATATGAAGGTGAACCCGGAAAAACGCACGTTCAGAGTAACATCAGGAAAATTCCTAAGATATCTAGTAACTCAGCATGGAATCTAAGTAGACCCAGAAGAAGTCAGAGCCGTAATGGAGATGCCATCACCATAAACCCTAAAAGGAGTAGAAAAGCTAAACGTAATCTTAGCTTCCATGGGGAGATTCATAGCAAGATCATCGGACAAGTGCAAAACATTCTTCGACGCGCTAAGGAAAGGAAGCAGGTTCACATGGACAACGGAGTGCGAGAAAGCCTTTCACAAGATCAAGGAATACTTGGAGTCCATACGCATTCTGCAGAAGCCGGAGCCAGGTGAGATACTTACCCTATACCTAACAGCAACAAGCTACGCCGTAAGCGCAATATTGGTACGAGACCAAGGGAAAGGAGAAAAACCTTTTTACTACATCATAAAAACACTCAGTTCAGCGGAGCATAACTACACCAAGGTGGAAAAACTCATATATGCGTTAGTTATGGAAACATAAAAGCTAAGGATATATTTTGATGCCCACACCATTCGGGTCTTTACGAAGGCTCAGATAAGTCAGATCCTCGACATCACGGAGAAAATTGGAAGATTGGAAAAATGGAATTCCATGATCAAACAGTTTCGCATAATCTTCGAGACCAGGAAGACTGAGAAATCATAAATCTTAGCATACTTTTTTGCGGACCTACCTTTGAACGATGAAGTAGAGATAGATGACATCCCAACAATGGAGGAAGAAAATCCGGATCCAGAAGTTGGAGCCGCAAAACTTACGGAGGTGGAAGATCTTCGTAGATGGATCCTCCAACGGAAAATGCGCAGGCATATGGATTGTGATAACAACCCCCACCGGAGACAGGCCCATCCATGCATTCAGGTTAGATTCAAACAATATATTAACAACATCATGGAGTATGAGGAGGTCATACACGGTCTACGCCTAACACAAGAGATGGGCCTATCAGATATTCATTTGACTAGTGACTCACAATTAGTCATTCGGCAAATAGAGCTCAAATACCCGACTCTGGATCCGATACTAGCTTCATACCTAAAGTTAGCACAGGAGCATGAATCAAAAATCAACAAGGTAACATTCACGCATGTCTGTCGGAAAGACAACAAACACGCGGATGCCTTAGCATTTATATCATCAATGTTGAGGGACAAAAACACCACCTCCATCCAGATAGGGAGAATTTATGAACCTTCGATAGAAGGACTAACCTCCGCAGAAGAAGCCTTGGTCGTCCAGACCAGGGGGCATGAGGGAAGCGGAAAAATCGAATGAAGATGACAGAGTCTAAGAGCCGGATAACGAAACCTTCAGATCTGACGAAGACCAATAAATGTCAGAAGAAAGAAGCGAAGGTGAACCAGAAGATGATTGGAGGACTCCAATACACCAATACCTCGATAAAGGTAACCTACCCGCAGATACCAAAGAAGCTCGAAAAATCGAGTCAAAAGAAGCAATGTACAACCAACGGGATGGGATACTCTATAGAAGGTAATTTCTCGGACCTTAGATGTGATGCCTCTCGCAAACTGAAGGTAAGAAAATTTTACATGACATACACAGCGGAGACGCTGGCAATCACAGCAGAAGAAGGTCTCTTGCGATCAAAGCCAAAGCACAAGGATACTATTGACTAAGCATGGACGAAGAAGCGAAGAACATTGCAAGACGTTGTGAAAGATGCCAACGCTTTGCCAAGAAGATCAGAGCACTAGAAACGGATCTTAACTCGGTCATCAGCCCTTGGTCATTCGCCAAATGGGGCGTAGATATCGTTGGACCCTTGATAGAGGGGACATCAAAAAGGAAATATCTAATAGTAGCCACATATTACTTTACCAAATGGGTGGAAGCAAGGGATTTGGCAAGAATTAGGGACACCAATGTCTTCAAATTCATTTTTGAATAAATTATATGCATGTTCGAGAAACCGGCGGCTATAGTCTCCGACAACGGCAAGCAGCTGGAAGGAAAGAACATAGACATGATGTTCAACGCCTTCAACATTCATAGAAACAAGTCTACTCTGATATATCCGAAGAGCAATGGACAAGCGGAGGCTACTAACAAGACGATTGCATTGAACCTGAAAAAGAAGCTAGGACCATACAAAAGAAGATGGTGCGAACATTTACACAACGTCCTATGGGCTTACTGTACAACAAGAAGGGCGGCCACGGGAGAAACTCCGTTCATGCTAACCTACGGAGCTGAAGTAGTCATCCCAACGGAGATAATGCTGCCAACAAAGAAAACAGAGGCATGGGAAAATAACCTAACAACGGATCTTATGCTGTAAAAGATGGACGACCTCGAAGAAAGGCGTAAAGTTTCTTTGGAAAGAATGGTGAACTACCAACGAAGGCTAGCTCGTGAATACAACAAACGGGTAATTCCTAGAAAATTTGTGGTGGAAGAGTACGTCTTACGTCATATACCACCATATCAAAAGAACAAGGAATGGGGAAAACTATCTCCTACATGGGACGGACCCTATATCGTACACGACATCGCCGGAAAAAGGTCATACTACCTGAGGAACCTCAAAGGAGAAGTGCTGCAACACCCTTGGAACGCAATGTACCTAAGGAAGTACTACCCCTAAGTGGAAGGTTATCACTTAGGAGAAGAAGGGAAAGGGATACAACCCACACATGTTCTATCCCTGAACAGAGGTAGTATAACTTTAATTAATCAATGAAAAAAAATATTTGCTAAAACAAAAGTAAGAGTTGATTAAGATACAATCTAGGTTAGAAATTACACCCACTGTCAGAATTTCCGTCTGAATTGACGATGAGACAAGGCACGACACAACTGCACATATGTCAATCTCGGATCCTAAGGGCGAAGATATCCCTCAAAAGGCAGAATGTAAGTAATATATCCAATAAATAGATATACCTTGTCGAAAGTAAAGCATCCTCGCTGTACACGTAGGGCTACATCCCACGTAGGGACCCTATCCGCCCCGGTACCTTCTGGCTAAAGTATACCCTGGTAGGAAATGGAATGTTCCACCCCCAAGGTCACACAAAACCTTAGCACCTTGTTACAAGAAAGAATGTGCAAACAACTAGACACGATTTGTCTACATACTTTCATATAATGAAGGTACCATAATAAGTGTTGCCAAAACACAACTAACATGTCTCAACATTTGTAGATAACGAAGTTCTGAAAAAGTAAAGTTAGGTGTTCCATAAATATCAAATGCCCCTCAGCTGGGAAAAAAATACAAACAAAGGAGTTCAAACTAAAACTGTAGCAGGAATGGCATAATCAAGGATAAGGAAGACGAGGAAAGATAACTCCTTTATCCTGGAGCTCAGCCTCAGCAAAGGCATTATTGATATACTCAATGGCAGAATGCTTGTATTGCTCCTCCATCCGAGAAGCCTGAACCTCCGAATCATAAGCCGACTTCCGAAGAAGCTCTGCAACCTAAGCACTAAGCTAAGCATTAGCTTCCTGAAGAGACTCTGTCTTGAGCTTTGCAGCAGCATCGAACTGATGAGATATCTCCAACGCAGATATCTGACCTTCAAGATGGTTGATCTTAGCACTTGCACCTACCAACTGCTCTTGGAGACCTGTGTATGCAAAGGGTATCAAAAACAAGGAGAGACAAATGAAAACACGAAGGGTACCATGGATAAACAAACGTCATAGGCTACCTCCGGCGTGGCTAAGGGATTCTTCAAGGCTATGCTGGGCTTCGGCAAGGTCCACCTAAGCTTCCTCAAGATCTTCCACAAGGGTATCCTTTTCCGTCCGAAGATCACCTACATCTATCTGGAGCGAATCATTCTCAGAAGACAGAGCTTGGTACATATTTTATAACTCTTCAAACTTCTTTGCTAAATATGCATAAGACATAGAGGAAGACTCGGAGCCAACAGTGACAAGTTTGTCCTTAAGGGAACGAACCTCAGAAGATAACATGTTACGCTCCGCAGTAACCTTAGCTAAGGATGCACAAGCATCTTCAAAATCGGCATAATATTTCTTCTGAATGATATCTTGGGACGAGAGACGTTTCTCAACTAAGGCAATATCCTCCTTTTTCTTTACAATGAGAGTCTCTTTCCATCTATGGTCTTCGTCATGATCCTTGCGAAGCAAATCCATATGCTTCACTAAATCCGCATTATGAGCAGACTCAAGAGAGAGTTGAGCCTCATTATGAACAGTTATATTCACCAGCCTATCAGATTTCTTTTGGTAATACCAAAGATCAGAATTTAACTTGGTCACTTGATCACGGAGATACCTAAGTTCACTTGATCCACCAGCTGTCATACGAAGGTTGTCTCAGGACTACGCAACCGAAAAAGGTAAAGAAAAAGCTAAAGGGGAGAATAAACGAACCTATGTCTTTAGAGGACTCAGCAGCTAAAGTAGCATCAGCAGCCTTACAACCTTCTTCGGAAACCTTGGCGGCATCATTAGCTCTCCTAAGAGCCAACAGACAAGCCTCCATAGACCTCTGCGTCTTCTTCAAATCATCCTCCAGCGAAGCTATCCTAGCGACCGAAGAAGCGTCATTGGACGAAGGATGCTTTGCAAAAGCAAGAGCATACTCCTGGTTTGCACGTTCCAGCGAGACACTCAGATAAGTACACTTGGCCCTATAAACCTTAAATAAGGTATAGCTAACATAAATATGCTTACAAAGTTGCATACAAAAGAGCGTAAGAGCGGACGAAGGGTCAAATTAAGAAGAAGAATACTCAGGTAAGAAGCACTTACTGAAAAGGCTGCAAGACGAGGAAGGAAGGTGGCGTAGGTATCCATGAAAGCTTCCATCTCTTGGATGCTACCCTTGCGGATCTCACTAAAGATCTGGCTAGAACGAAGACAATCAGGGTCAAAGAACAAATCCTTAGTCGCGCGGTACTGTACAGGCAACACGTCTAACTGTGAAGCAACTTCAATAGAACTTTCAAGATGATGATGATCAACTCCAGCAGAGAAGGGTCCCTTGTAATCCCACAGAACATCCTCGAGGATAGCATCATCAGAGCTACCAAAGCTCAATATCTCAAACAGCTTGCCATGACTTGGTCCAACACCAACATGTGGCACAACTACTGAGCCCTCACCACGACGAAGAGACGGCATGGTAGAAGAGCTAGGAACACAAGAAAGGCCTTGAGAACCACTCAAACCCAACTCACCAGCAAAAGGAAGATTACCAAGAACGGTCCATTTTGGTGACGAAGGGGGAGGTCCAAAAACTTTGATAGCATGAGCAATGGAGACAGACTGAGCACTCCCAAGCGAAGGAGGAGCAATGTTGAAGGAGAAGATGCCTAGTGAAATCACAACCTTATTCTTATACTGAGAATCGGAGCTACCATCCCTAAATGCGGGGATGACAATCCTGGAAAATGAACCACTTGATTGAAGAGAGGTGGCAGGAGATGAGGGAAGTCTCTTCGAATCCACCACAGCTGCCCCGAAGACAGCAGAAGTAGCAGGCAAAGCTACGTTGGGTGAAGAAAATGAAGGTATCTTCAAAGAAGAAATAACATCGGGGACATGAACACTAACAGGCATGACAAACTTAGAACCATCACCTATAAGGAAATTCTCACCCTCATCCCAAGAAGCTCGGACAGGACTAGGGCTTCCCTAGAAAAAATCCTCAGCGATATCATCCAGATGAGGGCTGAGGCCAGTATCCTTGACGTCATCCATATCTTCGTCACAAGGAGCTCCATCCGCAGACTTAGCCTTCTCCTCCAAATAATCAATATCAATAATGGTCTTTATCTTACCCTTACTCTGAGAATACTACAAAGAAACACATACGGAAACTAAGAATTAGGGGCAAGACGCTAAGGAACATACAAACACGAAGGTATGATAATAATCCTTACCTCTGCATGTGTTTCAACCAGAGCTTTCCTCTTCCTAGTCCTAGTGTCCACGGAGTTACCAGCGGAACCCGAAGCAGCCCCAAGCAGAAAAAGCAGGAGTAGACTGTTAAAAGCAAACAAAGATGACTAAGTATAACAAAGCCTCCACGATAAACGAAGATATCAAGCTAAAAGAAGTCATTGCATGACAAGATACCTCGTGAGAAGCCGCAGTATTAAAGACCCGAGGCTGATATCCGTCGTACTTCTCCGGCAAAGAATGAGTTGAACGAGGAGTATAAGGGTCCGTAGTGGTGAAACCATAGGCCCAAGGACCAACTATGCGAACAGGAGTACAATCCCAGCGGTCATCATGATCAAGACGGATGCGGTCATTTTTCGGCAGAGACATCCTATCATAGTAGGGGATGGTGGTCAACCCAGTCTTGTCAATCGCCTCCAGGAAATGAAGGTTGTTTCCCTCCCTGAGTTTCTTAGCAGTGACATGAATACGGCGAGGACCAACACTCCAAGGAAGAAGATTAGTGTAGTTGCAGGAATTCCTACACTACACCCTTGTTAAGATTCTGTAGAAATTTACTGGAAATCACTTAATCTTCAAAGATTTAAACGACACTTTACTATTCAAATCTCAGAAATGTTTACATAATTGGAAGAAATCAAGATTACAAATATTCTCTTGAAGTTTCTCTCTCCTCAAGACTCTTTCAACTCTCAAAAAATACATCATCCTTTTCTGGGTCTATTGAGCCCTTTATATAGGGATTTACATCATTGATGACAGCTAAGTTTTCTTCATATTTTGGATATATTCTGCGATCTCATCGCGATAGTTATAATGTTCTTTTATTCGCAAAAATGATAACCATCTCAAGATTAACATATTCTTCTTCTATTTTTTTCATCGTCAGTTTCTTTGGGTTATTCTATGACGTTCGCGAAACGTTGTTAAAGAATTGGCAGTGATGCTCGCAGAAACGTTGTTAATATCACAGGAATATCGTTGTAGCGATATTCTAGTCTTACATCTTGCCTCTTCTCATGTCTTTTCTGTGAAGAAGAGAAGATCATGAGAAAAATTGCCGTAACTGCTTATATTTTAAGATTTTTATATTCTGACACGTTTCTATGTCCTTCGCCATATGTTTTCACGAATTCTTTCTTCCAATAAATTTTTGACACGTCTCCTCTAACCGCTGCGATCTGACCAACCACGTCTTTCCTTTGCATTAATTACCTTTATCTTCTTCGAGAGATTTCTTCTTGTATAAATACTCTTCTCACTCCTTCCCTTTTTCTCTTTTACTTTCTTCTTCTTTCATACTCTTTCTGCAAATTTTGTTGTTCTTCCGCGAATTGCGCTTCTGTTACTGTCGTGATTTCTTTATTCTTTTCGACCTTTTCTTTCATTCCCATACTTCAAAAATGGTTGTTGCTGGCTCTAAAAACTTGAAGGACTTTAATAAGATGCGCGAGAAACTCAAAATTAAAGGTTTTAACTTATCTTTAATTCCAGATCAGGATTCTAAGTCTGAACTTTCTCTTAAATTATTCACTGATGATGAATGTTCTCACGAAAGAATCATAGTATCGCTAGGACAACTTGAAGATGGTCTTCCCATTCCTCTGTATGACCCAAAACTTCCATTATTTTATCAAATAATTTCTGACGAGAGGTTCTCACGAGCGGTATATCAACTAGGTGGAGATTGCATCAGATTGCTACTTGAATATGCTTCTCGCGGTTCTAATAAAGGAACTCGCTACCCTGAAGCTCCAAAGAATCCTCACTTTAAAGATGTCCCCATTGTTCCTGCGGATTATAATGTGGACAACTTATTTGTAAATTACAGTATAGTTCCTATGAAGAGGGATAGCACCTGCTGGGGTGTTCGCTTGAAAAAAGAGAAGGTCGCTGGTGACAAAGCTCTTATGATGGATATTGATGTCCATACATCTACCAACCAAGGTCCTCGCCATTCTAGCGATGACAAGTGGTTTATCTTTCCATTACGTCTTGAAGGTCCCTATATATCTGGCTCTCTCCCATTACCTGCGAATCTCTTAGAGTATGAGCCATGGGTCTTTAATTGGAATGAAAAATCTAAAGAGGTATATTTTTTCAACTTCTTATATTATTATCATTTACTGTCTTCTTTATATTCTCGCTAACTATTTTGATCTTTCTCAGATTGATAAAATGAAACTCAGCTATCAAACTCTTAGGAAACCTAGCATTTTCTTGGCTCTGAAATCTTTCACGGATGAAGTAAGAAATATCTCTTCATAAACTTTAACAATATATTATTGCCCCTATTTTTTATCTTCATCTGTACTCACAGGAAATCGAAGAGTTAGAACCATTAATACCCGCAAAAACCAAGGAGAAATCTTCAAAAGAGAAATCTGGGAAATCTTCAAAGGAGAAATCTTCTGCTTCTTCTAGGGGAAGGTCTTCTGCCCCTCGCAATGAAGAATCTAGCGATCCTCCACTAAAGAGAATAAAAACTCAACCATCTTCTTCTTCAATTCCTCAAGCAATTCCGAAAAATCCAAATGTTAATCTTGATAAAGATAATAATGACGAGTATTTCAATGTTAGCGGTTTTCCTTCAATAAAGAATTCTTCTTCTTCTGATTCTTTAATGACTCATTTATCCAGAATTTTTAGCGATATTTCTCACAGCATTACTTCTAATGATGAAGATGAAATTATTGACAAAATATCCCAAGCCCTCGCTAAGGTTTGCGATGCCCCCATTCTGGTGGACAATGAATCCCTCCAAGGAATCTCAAGATCGCTGACTCCCAGTTTCTTGAATTCTCTTGGTGCCCTGGTATGTTTTCATTTTTTCAGTTTGTTCATATATTTTCTCCATCGCTAGACCTTAATTTATATTCTTCATTCTCAGGTTGGAAGATCTTCTTTTGCTGTTGCTTCTGATTTAGATAAAAGATGTGCCAGCTCTGAAGAGAAATCTGCTAAACTTATCCAGGATAAAAAAAAATTAGAACTTAAAGTTATTGAGCTTCGCAAGATTAATAAACAGCTGGATATTGAAGCTTCAGTTGATAAGCAAAAGATCTCTGATCTTGATAGAGCTAACCAACAACTCTATGGTATGACTGATTTCCTTTCTCTCTTAATTCTTTTTACTCTATCGCAGCTTATTAGAGCGACCATTTTTAACTTGAAGATATTTATGGTCTTACTGACGAGGCTATACTCTTTAAATCTTTTCCTGAACCTGTAGATGATCATACTCTTCTTGTCTGTCTTAATAATTCTTTAAGTAATTTCTCAGATGATAATATTAGATCCCTCTCCATAGATGAACTTAGATCCAAGATTAATCTCTTAAAAATTGAACACGGATTCAATTTAGGTTTGACTGACAAATATAAGCGCTTTTATCTTAATTCAAAGATAGAAATAGATAGATTAAGACAAAAGAATAGCGATCTTATTGATGAAAAATGTCTTGCCATCAAAAGGGGATCCAAGACCCTGGCAGACTTTCATAAAACTCTCCTTGACGTTCAAACAGACATAGATAAACTTATCCATGAGAATGAAGATATTCTTGCGAGGGAGACTCAAGTTCGATCTCGTCTCCTCATTAATAGCGATGATGAATTTGCTTGGGCTGCGAAGGTTCTTGACAATGCCAGGAATGACTTAGGTGTAAATGTTAGTCTTCAAGTTGAACAAGCGGCCTTAATTAGAGATATGATTTCTAAAAGAGAAGGTTGCTTGCTGTTCTTCTTCTCGCTATTTTCTTGTTTTTATTACTCTTCTTTACAAAATTTCTAACTTGTTGTCACATATTCTCAAAGGAGCTGAAAAACGATATCTTGAAAGAATTAGGGAACTTGAAAATACCCTTGCTGCTCGCAATAAGAAGTACTCACAATTGAAGGAGCAATTTGACATTACTACCGCGAACTTCAACAGATCTCTCATTTTTGTTCGTAATGATTCCGTTAAGTTGGTCTGCAATGATCATGGAATTTCTCCTTCCATATATCCTGAACTTGCAAAGGAAATTCCCGCAGTAATCCCAAATCTTAACATTTATGATAGTGAAGCTGAGGATTCTGACGAGGATGAAAATGATAATGACGAAGGAGAAAAATCTGCTGGAGGAGAAGACTCTGATAGTGATGATAATGATGAAAGGGAGAAATTTGGCGATGAAGAGAAGTCTGATAAAGACGATGGCGATGAATCTAACTAGTTCTTCTTTTCCCTTCTATCTTCCTTGTATATTTATTTTCTCCTTTCTGTAATCATTGCTGTAAATTTCTCCAATTTTGTGAATTTCTTTTGCTTCTACCTGTATGAATTAGAAAACAGTTCTTTTTCTGCAAGTCAATCAATTAATATAATTATTATTCTTTAGTTATCTGCATGCACATTTATCTATGCAATTTTTATATGATAGATGAATAATAATTTCATTGCTCTCATGCATTCCCATACTTGCCTCTATTATTCATCTGCAAATATAAAAATTGATTAAAGATTAGGTATTACTGGGAAATAAAATTTCCCTCAATATTGGCGATCTTATCGTCAGCAATAACTGCGTGAAATCGATATTCTCATAACATCTGCGAGCATTATCGCAGTAATCTTGTGGTCTTATTATGCCTTCCTAATTAAAGGTCTTATTTTTCCACACTCTTTCTTTCTGCGACAAAATCGCAGGTCGTCTTTACATTTGTATGTATTGACCCATTGATCTTGCCTTATCTTTCTTCTTTGATTGTATTGCGACAATATGACAAGTCTAAGCTCTCTCGCGAGATCAAAGCCTCGTGATATTTCCGTCTTGCGATGAAATCGCAGGACGTCTTTACACTTTTATGTAAAAACCCATTGATCTCATCTTAACTTTTGGCTTGTTGCCTCTGTATAATTTACGTCACGCGATAATATGACAGGCCTAAATGTTCTTGCGATCATAAAGCCCCATGACATTGTCGTCTTAAGACACTTATCAGCTCCCTAATGGAGGGTGCCTCCCTTATCTTCCCCCTGGTTTCCCCTTCAAGGAGGGCACATCGTCCATATAAGACTAGCTCCTCCTATCCAGATTTACCAACAACCAGCTGTTTTCGTAGCCTCTTGTCCTTTATGCCTATATGGCTTATAGTTACAAGACTGCACCCTAAGTGGGGTTTTCTTCAGGCCAAGTGCATCATAGCCAAGAGTTACCAAGAATGGCAAGGGAGTTTCGTACGCCCTTGGCACCCTTGGCTCAACCGTGTACCTCGGCGCCTTGGTCATACTTTGCACTTCTTGGAAGAGATTGTCGGTTGGAAAACCACGGTATAACCATATATAGTTGGCAATCCAAGATCTCTCTCCCGGATAGGTTTTCTTTAACCCCAACATATGCATGACTCAGGATCCAGCAGCGATATAACCTTACCTGTAGGAGCAGAATCTCGCAGCATTACTATGCTTGAAATAATTAACGACGCAACAAATGATAGATTGCGAGATTGTGGAGAGAAAAGACATCTTGCGAGCAAGGCTGCGAAGACTCTCATGACATATTTTAGATCTGAAATTGCGGGGCAACACAACTGTCATCTTTTATGTAAAATCATATAAATAGCCATTTAGGCATAAGAGACGGGGAGAGTTCTTTTGGAGAATAGATTTTGGAGAGACATTTGAAGTTAGAATTTTGTAAAGAGAGAGAGAGACTTATTTTCTTGATGATCTTATTCCCCAAAAATCTAGAGCTCCAAATATTCTTTAATGGAGTCTCAATTGTAAAATCATGTAATTACATACAATCACTAGTGAAGAACCATGGATGTAGATCACAATGATCGAACCATGTAAAAATTATTGTGTCTCTTTTACAATTTTAGTACTATAATCTTCATTTTAATATCAAATAAATTATATCATCAAATCAAATTAATAGAATCTCATGAGGGTGTAGTTGTGGGATATCCTGCAACTACATAATTGGCGCTAGAAACAGGGAGGGGTTAATCTTGTTGGTTCAAGAAAGTTTAAAGAAATTAGCTACTGTTGGTGATAAATTCAACTGGATCTATGAACTTCAAAGAAAAAGAAGAAAGTTTCAGCAAAATTTCACATCTTAAGGAAGATAAGACAAAGAAAAACCGCATTAACTTGAGTACAAACAACAGATTCGAAATTTCGGCAAAATGAAGTCAGCCACAATTCTCCGCAACTGTTATCGAAAGGACAAATCTCTTCCCTGCTATTCTTATTTTATGTTCAATTATTTAGATCTGGAAATTTTCTAATTAAAAGTTTTGAAAAAGATTTCGTATAATACCAAAACTACATAATCCTGGCTTTTTCGCATAAATGTTGACAATTGATATTTATAGCTTCAATTTTTGCTATCACTTCGATTATGACTACAAGATGTTTATTTTATGACATAGGGATGTATAGTGGTATAATCATCATTGTGTTTATTTTATGGATTTACGATACTCTTTAATTTTGCCTTCGCAGAGACAAGGTAGTACAGGGAAGTATCTATAATTGGAGCAAATCGCAAAATATCTTGTAAATTATTAAAAAGACGTACAACATCAACAAATGATGGATAGGGTATTCAACAGTTAACGTAGAATGAATACTACACGGAAGCAAAATTTCTGCGAAGAAGATGCACCTAAAACATAAAGCAAGCAAAAATTTTGTGAAGTAAATAAATCTTGCGAAGAGGAAGGAAAAGCTCACGTGCATCACTTCAGCTTCTCAGGACGAAAGAATGCTATGACTCAAGCTCAAGATTAACCTTTACATATTCGCAATAACAAGTGAAGCTTGGTGTTGCGTGTAATGAGTAAACACGAAGTTAAGGAAAACCTACTCCGTAAGTAACACGGGTATAATGAAGCAAGTGCAGACTTCGCCAGAACATCATTTTCTGGATCTTAGAGACAAGTAAGCTGTGTTTTAAACACGAATATAATAAGGAAAAAACAAAAGAGTGAAGACGAAGTTTCTGTGAAGGGTCATCAGCACCAACTTAAGTCTTAGAGTGAAGATTCACGCAAAAATGGAGGGCCAAAAACAAACTGTTGGTTGTTGAAGCACAAAGGGGAACAATGAAGTAATAGGATCATGCAAAGATAACCAAGCTGTGATTTAAATAGTAGATGATGGAATACTATTGCAAATTTCGTTGCAGCTAGAAAAATGCAACGCAAAGGGAAAAGGCATCATCTTCACGAATTCAGATCAAAAGCAAAATCAGCATGAAGATGAAAAACAAGTAGCTATTATGGTTTCATTTACTTTATCGGAGATTTTCGCAGACCAGTTAATTCACTTCGCAAAAACAGATCAGTTCGCATGAAATGAAGACTACGCAAGTATACATTTTGTAATAATTATCAGCTAAGCAAGTAGGTGCGAGTCTAGCCAACACGAAATATTATGAGCTAAGCAACTCAAAGCGTTCTCAATTGTCAAGGATACATTTTGTAAGACTCTTAACAAAATAGTCAATGGAGTGAAAGAAGCGTGAATTAATTAATGAACAAAAGACAAAAGACGAAATGTAGACCAAAAGAGATATTTTTATTTTAAGAAATGTAGACCAAAAGATGATTGCTTTCCTGCGGATACATAATTTACTTTCCAGCGAAGACAAAAGACGAAAGAAAGAAAATGAACGAGTCAAGTATTCTCCGCTCGCAAAACCACATTCTGCGAAGTAACATGAGCGGAAGTTTAATAAAGATATTAAGAATCTCGCAATTCTTGCAAAATTCAAGGAAGAAATGAGAGGAAGATTATCTCGTCAACAAGACTAAACTATGCCTCTTTTTAGCAGACAACAGCTGGTAAAGATGACGTTTACCGTGTGGACATTTGTAGCAAAAATACATAATTCGCAGAAATTCATTTACTTCGTAGAAATGTTTACTTTGCCTCAAGAATTCTGCGAAAGGGTGTATTAAGG
This sequence comes from Papaver bracteatum, assembly GCA_023529315.1. Taxonomy (NCBI): domain Eukaryota; kingdom Viridiplantae; phylum Streptophyta; class Magnoliopsida; order Ranunculales; family Papaveraceae; genus Papaver; species Papaver bracteatum. The sequence goes on from JAJJWX010000094.1 coordinate 174,180, forward strand.
TACATGAAGTGAAGAAATGAAGGAAAGAAGGGGACCGTCCTGCCAAGAGAATAGCAAGGTTTAGAGAGAATAATAAATGGGACTTTAGCTAGCTACCCTTAGCGCGGATTACAAGTCATGTTAAGAATAGACTTTGCGAAGCTTACTTCACCTGGTTATCATCATCAACAAATGACATAAAAAAGGACATCATCGCAGCAATCATCACGGACTCTCATTTGACTCCAGCAAAGTTGGGCACTGACGAGAAGTACAAGTATAAGATATGCACCAAAGGAGTCTATGAAGATTGTTGTTAAAAGAAAGTTTACAAAGTTATTACAACGAAATAATGAGGACACCAATAATGCTAAACAAAGTGTATCTCGTCATCAATAAGGGCAACAGTATGAAAAATATTATTAGCAGACAAAGACAAATTTGCGAAGCAGACAAAACCGCGAAGAAGAAAGTCTGCGAGCCAACAATGTTGAAGGAGAAATGAAACGTTTACATTGGAAATATTTTTCTTAGACATTACGTCAAAACAAAAGATAAATTCTCACCATTCAACAGTCCAGCGAAGGCAAGCTCCTGTTATTGCTTGTCAAGATAGCTTTAATACCAGCAAAGAGGAAATGAATAACTTACGAGCCCAATTCTTCAAGCCGTGGATATCATTACGTGAAGCAACTTTATTATCATGAATACCACCAAGGGTCAATGCCCTAAAGTGTTCTTTTTGGAATTGCAATTACTAAAAATGTTCACTTTTTTATAAATTCCTAAAAATGTTTTTTTGAATTATTTTTTCCTATTTTACCCTTGAATTGAAATTGTTATGACCATTAAGTCCTGCACATTCTATTTTTTTAGTATTATTTGGAAACCTTTTTAGAAAAAGTGTCATCTTAATTAATATTTTAATTGATGAAATGTGTTCCCATTGTTAAAATTGTGTACACAATACGAAAAATTCTTTTTATATTTAGAATAATGTGTACCCAATTGGTTTATATTGTGTTCACAATAAAGATTAATTTGGAATGTGTACCCACTATTTCATTGTGTTCACAATAAGGTCATTTTTTATTTTGGTGAATAATTAGAATGTGTACCCAATGTTTTCCATTGTGTTCACAATAAGGTATAATTTGTAATGTGTACCCAATGTTTTCAATTGTGTTCACAATAAGGTATAATTTGGAATGTATACCCACTATTTTTCATTGTGTTCACAATAAGGTATAATTTGTAATGTGTACCCACTGTTGCCATTGTGTTCACAATAAGGTAATTTTTTATTTTAGTGAACAATAAGAATGTGTACCCAATGTTTTCCATTGTGTTCACAATAAGGTATAATTTTGAATGTATACCCAATGCTTCACATTGTGTTCACAATAAGGTAAAATTTGGAATGTGTACCCACTGTTCTCCATTGTGTTCACAATAAGGTATAATTTAGAATGTGTACCCAATGCTTCACATTATGTTCACAATAGAGAAGTCAGTGACCATAAATTAATCCGCAATAAGCAGTTTACCGACTCGGGACCAACATGCTAAATTTATAAAATAATAATTTTTTTTTAGCTTTTTATAGGTCCATATTGGATTTTTCTTAACATTAAAAGAGATCTTGGATTTTCCATCTTCGATTTCCACATCATCACTTTCGATTCCCACAGTTCCATTATTATCTAATGCTTCACTTGGATTCTTTGATACGGTGTTAACCATTAAACGAATCTTATAATGACGAAAAAAAATTAGCAATGGAATAAGGTGTATTGGTTCATTTTGTTGATTAATATTTTTTTTTAATTAAAAATTATTTTGTTAAACTAATTAAAATATAATTTAATAATTATTAATTATGCAATTATTTAATATCGCGATAAATTGATAAATTTTGCCGGTCCTAATGTTGTATTATGTTTTTATTTGTTACAATAGATTTTAAATTTTCATGGGAAATGCTATTTCTTTTAAACTTTATAGTATCCATGAATAATAACCAAAAATTGTTTGTCTGTTGATGTGCAGTGACATTTTTTTTCAAATCTACAGTATCCATAAATAATAACTTCTGACATTTATGTTTGCCTGTGACATTTATTTTCAAATAACTTCTGACATTTATGTTTGTCTTTTGCATATATACGGCACACTTCCTAAATAAGTAAAGTTAATATTACAGACTGTGAAAATGACAATTTTACCCTCAAAGGAAATTAGTGCAATAAATATCAATGGAGACTGTGAAATTAACTAGACCACCCTTATCGAAAATAAGTAAAGTTAATTTTAGAGAATGTGTAGATGACCATATTACCCATACTAGAAATAAGTGCAACAAATATTATGACGACTATGAGAATGACCATATTACCATTATCAGAAATAATTAAAGTAAATATTAGAGACTTTGAAAATGACCATATTTCCCTCATTGAAGATAAGTGCTATAAATATTATGGAGAATGTGAAAATAACCATATTACCCTTCTGGTTATCGCCACCACAGAATAGCTAGTTTTTGTCCTAGACCTGAAAATGTAAGGTGATGGGGGACATTCTTGATGTGAAAAGAGATAGACCAAGTAATAGTGGGACGGAGGGAGTAAAAAATAATAAATACGACACACTTTTTAATTTCAGTGTACTCACTAACTTTTTGTCTGGAAATTCACTCCATAATTCGACTACTCACTAACTTTTTGTTTCGTGTGTTATAGAAAACGTCCCACTTCAGATTTGTCCAGTACTTTTCTTTCTTTTTCTTTACCTATTGCGGATTTTGGTTATGGATTTTTGTATTATGTGGCGAATTTAAGTAGATTTCGTAACAAAAGTTAAATACTTGAAGATTTGCTAATGTCGGTCGGTGACTGATAGAGCCTTTTGCTTTGTTCAGCGCAACAGTAGGAAAAGGAAGGCCTTCGTCCAAGACTCGTGACCGTTTGAGTTGTCTCGTCGTACCTTTACACTAATGGTTCACTGTTTTGTATTATTGAATTGTATTTTCCCGAAACCAAATTTTTCTGAAATTTAAAAAAATAAGTGTAATAAATATAATTCAACGTATAATCCGAAGCTTATAAGAAAATCGGATCCGAGTCTCGGAAACAGATGAGGAACTTGAAATCCGAAGCTTATTAAAGTTATAATATTTATTGCACTTTTTTCCAGTAAGATAAAATAGTCATTTTAACACCCTTTTTTTATATTTTTTTACTTATTTCCGATACGGGTAGTCTGGTCATTTTCACAATGTCCATAATATTTGTTGCACTTATTTCTAGAAAGGTTAATATGGTCATTTTAACAAAACAATATTTTGTTTGAGCAACAAAACAATCCCATTCGAGAAGATATATTTTATCACTAAAAAAATACCCCAGTAAATAGTTGAGAAAGATCAAAAGATCTCGGATCACATGATCTTATTCATGTTTACAATGTCTGCCATATTGGTTGTTGTGAGTGATGTCTCCCACTGAGTATAAAGGATTTTACATTGTGGATGAGTTGATTCCCATTATGAATTGATGATACACATAATATGGATTGTATATAGGTTGGTGCGCTGTGTCCCATTCCTTGATATGACCACTCAATTGAAGTTAAAAATAGGCACATGGTTAGTCCTCCGTGTGTACGTTAGTAGCTTGTGCCAAACCGGGATGCAAAACCAAGGGGTGCATCACAACTTGATATGACCACTCTAGGGAAGTTAAAATTAGGCACATGGTTAGTCTTCCATGTGTACGTTAGTAGCTGATGCCAAACCGGGGTGCAAAACCAAGGGGTGTTTTTCTTTGCAATAGGGTAGGGGTTGTCGGTGATAGGTCTTTCCCCATCATCCAAGGGGTGTTAAAATAGTAAAGGGTACATATGAACAGTGTTGAATTGTTTTTAAAATATTTTTGTCCGAATTTGCAAGTTGGTACCTATAAATGGGAGTGTAACCCGAACGTATTTAACATTTCAAATTTACTTCTTTCCTAAAGCCCTCAGATCATTAACTAAAATGTCTGAATTTGATACCGCTGAAGATCTTGTAATAATGAAAAAATGGGTGGAAGAATTTAATGGTGAATCCTACAGAAGAGGAAACGTAAGTGAAGATTTTTTTTGGTTTCGCGTATTCCAAGGTTATGAGGAGGAGTATGGAACTGAAAGGGGAAGAAATTTAAAGCACATAAAGGATAGGTGCAGATTAATCAAATATGAACTTTCTAGCCTTCGTTTCCAACAAAAACAAGCATTCTACAACGATCCTAATCCTAAGGACATGACCCAATCGACCATGGTAAAAAAATTCCCCATTTCTTTTTAGTGATTTAGACTTGACCCAAATGGATTAATTATTTATATTTAAATGTTGCAGGAGTTACTAGGAAAAGAGCGGTATCGTAGAGATAACGGGGTGGATTTTGGTCACGGTGAAGTATTTGAATTTATGAAAACCTCATATCGGGTGGACCTTTTAACAGAACTCAAAAGTAATCTTAATGGAGTTCCTGATGAATGGGAAGGTACCTATTAGGTTTTACCTAATATTTTGTGGGTAAATCTGACGTAAAACCCTCACGAGACAAAACTCGTCCGTTTGAAACACTTTACGGTTTAAAGGCTAGTTGCACGTGCTAAGTGTAACCGTGATTCCTACGAAAGTGAGTTAGGTTTTGTATTATGATTCCTAATGTAATGAGATTTTATAATAAAATTCGTCATTCTTAAAGGTGTTCATCACCTCTTTGCAAGAAGGATAAAAACATAATATGTATGACCACAGTTAACATCAAAAACATATGTTAACCAAACTTAACCACACAATAAAACATAACAACCGAATTTAAATTACCAACTTCATGTTCATCTAACTGTGTCATGAGGAGATTTTATGGTTGAATCCGATATAACCACCTCGGATTGTACTCGTTGAAGGCGTCCTTCATAAGGACGTAGCATTCATAAAATCTGAAAGGGCATCTTTTTTTGCAAGTGGGAAATATGCTTTGGTTTTGAGTGTTATTTAAATAATATTCCCCAAAAAAAATCCCAAGTCCAACTCAAGTCATGCCTCTCCTTCTGTCGACATAGAAGGCCACCCTAAAAGGAACAAATGCTCTTACGACTAATATGAAATGGTCCATCTCACTAGACTAGACCATTTCTCTCTCTCTATCATAAAAAGTAATTATGCATCATAGACTGATTCCATCCATCACTTTACTCTCACTTTGTAGTTGCGGATTATCTCACAACTACACCCTCATTAGAATCCATTAAAATGATTCCTAAACCTAATTAATTTGATATGAAACTAATAATTAAGGTACTAAAATTATAAAGAGACACAAATATTTTTACGTGGTTCGATCAATGTGATCTACATCCACGATGCTTCACTAGTGATTGTATGTAATTACATGATTTTATAATTGAGACTCCATTAATGAATTATTGGAGCTCTAGAATTTTGGGGAAGAAGATGATAAAGAAAATAAATCCCTCTCTAAAATTTTATCTCTCCTCCTAAAATTTTCTTCCCTTCCTAAAAAGATCTCTCTTACTTCTCATGCCTAAATGGCTATTTATATGATTTTACAATAGATGATAGTTGTGTTGTCCCGCCATTTCGGATTTGAAGATTATCTTGCGAACCTTCGTGGCTTCCTTTGCTCGCAAAATGTCCTTCTTGCTCGCAAAATATTCTTTGCTCGCAAAATGTATTTTCTCTCCACAATTTCGTAAGTTATTATTTGCTGTGATATTCCGCTCTTACATCTTGCCTTTTTTTTCTTGAATATTGCTTGAAGAGCGATCTTTAAGAAAAAATCACTTGATGTGGTTGTTGGAGTAGTCTTTGATCTTTGTTGATGAAGGAACGAGCTAAAGAATATCAAACTCAAAAAGTATATACTTGCCTCTATTCTTTTGCGAAGTTCTGAAGCTTTAAGAAGTAATTAGAAGTATCATCTTGCGAAGTATGAAGTATTAGAAATATAAAATATCCTTGAAGAAGTATAAGAAGTACTTAATCCTCGAAAATATATAAGAAGTATGAAGTATCCTTAAGAAGTATAAGAAGTATTTAATCCTCGAATTATATAAGAAGTATAAAATATCCTTGATGAGAGTGATAAATATTGCCTCTGTTCATGTGAAATTATTATTCCACTTTTGGTGAGGATTCTTGCTGAGAAGATAAAGAACATCAAATATTTTCTTGGGTATCCATAGTTGCCTCTGTTCTTTATCTATGAAGGAGAATCCTTGAGAAAATGTTGAATAATTAAATTGCATCTCTATTTTTATCTTTCCTTTGCCTCAAGTGGTAACCCTGCTAACTTATGAATTTTTCTGCAAATTTCTGAATTTTTCTGTGAATTTTTGGGATTTTCTGAATTTCGAACTTCTAAATAGTGCTGCGAATAGTGCTGCGAATATAGTGTTGCGATCATAGTGTTGCGAATATAATGTTGCATAGTGTTGCGAACATAGTGTTGCGAATATAGTGTTACGAACATAGTGTTGCGAATATAGTGTTACGAACTATGAATAGTCCTGCGAATTATGAATTTTTCTGCGAACTTTCGCGGTGTTTTCCTGTAAAATTTTGTAAAATACTTGTGCGAATATAATATTTATGTAATGATTATGTTATGAAATGTTTATGCGATGCTTATGCCATGAAATGTTTATGCAATGCATTTATGATGCTTGAATGATGCAAATATGATGCTTGTATGATGCAAGTATGATGCTTATATGATGTGAATACTTATGCATAGCTAATGTTTGTGTTACTTAGCTCATTTTGCTGCAGTAAAATTGATATATCCTTGAGTTGCCTCTATTTATATAATCATCTTCGCAAGTTTACTTGTGTATTTTCGCGAATGAAATCGCCTCTTCTGGTATGACTTCGTGATATATATTCTTGTAAGAATTCTTCAATGATCTTGATGGGATTGTCTTCTTTGTTAGGACTTCATGATATATCTTCTTGTAAAAAATTTTCAATGATCTTGATGGGATTGTCTTCTTTGTCAGAACTTCATGATATATCTTCTTGTAAAAATTCTTCAATGATATTGATTGAATAAATTTCATTAATTGCTGTGGTATTATCATGCCTTCCTAAGTAAAGGTCTTATTTTTCCACCTCTTTTGTAGCGAAAAAATCGCAGGACGTTCTTACACTTTCATGCAAAAACCCATTGATCTTGCCTTATCTTTTTTGTATAGTATTTTAGCCTCTTCAGGAAGTGTTGCGACAATATGACAGGCCTAAATATTCTTGCGAACATAAATCCCCATGACATTGTCGTCTTGCGATGAAATCGCAGGACGTCTCTACACTTTCATGTAGTGACCCATTGATCTCATCTTAACTTCTTTACTATGTTCTGCGAGTTCTTTTTGTATGTTTTCCTTCTTTTTTTTTTTTTTTTTTAGAATGCTCGCAGAACTTCATTTGTTGCACAAATATGACAAGCCTTTATGTTTTCGCAAACAAGAAGCCTCGTGACATTTGCGTCTTATAGCACGTATCAGCTCCCTAATGGAGGGTGCTGCCCTTTATCTTCCCCCTGGTTTCCCCTTCAAGGAAGCGTACATCGACCATACAAGGTTAGCTCTTCCCATCCGGTTCTGCCAACAACCAGCTTTTGATCGCAACCTCTTATCCTTTTTGCCTATAGGGATTATAGTTACAAGGTTGCACCCTATGGGGTATCTTTGGGCCAAGTGCATCATTTGCCAAGACTTGTCGAAAATGGCAGATGTGGTTCAACCTCACCCGGCACTCTTGACTCAACCGTGTACCTCGGCGCCTTGATCGTTTTCTGCACTTCTTGGGAAAGACAAGTATGCCTTAGTCGCCCAACCTAAATCCTCTTACACCGCATTTTATATTGCGTAATGTCGCTAGATTAGGTGAGAATCCAAGGTGTCTAACCCGGATAGGTACCCCATTATTGGGTTTTACCCCTAAATTTTTACCATGTACTAAGGGCCCTTGGTTGTGTTCCGGTTACCCTTAGCCACGTTTATAGGTACCCCCTTAAATGACGTACTTTAGGACTTTGCCTCTTACGAAATATAGCTTCGCGAACTAGGGTGTACGCCACAAAGGTTTGCCTGTATAAAATTTTCTGCGGATCTCTTTCTTTTTTGGAGGCTGATCACAGATTGCGGTCTTTTATTCGCAAGTTAATCGTAAATGGCGGTATTTTTTCGCCTTTTTTAAAAATTTCATCGTAAATTTTTCATGTACATAAAATGTTGAATGTTTTCATGAAATGTTTAGTATAAGAAGTATGAAAAGTATGAGAATTATTAATCAAAATTGTTCTATAGAAATATAGGAATTTAATTTTCTCTATTTTTTTTAATTTTGAAATCTTTGAAAATTTTGAGATCGTTAAATTTTTGCGATAAACTCATTTTTGAATCTTGCGATTGTATCACTTTTCACCAATCTAAAAAATCTTTGAAATGTTTTGAAATCTTAGAAATTGTAGAAATCTTGCGAGTATGTCGCTTTTGGGGAATAAAATCAAAAATCTTTTGTTTTTTGTAAATAAAATATTCAGGGAAATGGTACTTACCATTTTACGGCTTGTTGTTGTCTCTTGCGAAGTATATGACTTGCCATTTCTTGCAAAATAATCTTCCACTCTCTTCTTGCGAAATATCCAAAAATCTTGCGAAGTAATAATTTGTACGAAGTAAACGAACATCCTCCTGGTCGTATCATGCCTAAAGATCCAATGTTTAGGTGCTCACGGAGGCATGTTGTGGGTTCCATATGACATGGATGGAATCCCAATGAGAGATGCTGTTTCACAACCTATCCCTATTGGTGCCTTAGCTAGTGCTCTTGCCAATGCATCACCTGATCAGCAGAGAACTATGTTGGGAGAAAGTTTATACCCAATGGTTGACCAGCTGGAGAAAGAAATATTTGCGAAGTTAAAATGTTTGTGTAGTAAAAAATTTTGCGAAGGAAGTATTTGCGAATTAAAATGTTTGCGAAGTAAAAATGTTTGCGAAGGAAATATTTCCGAATCACGAAGTTAAATATTTCGAGTTTCCCTCTCCAGGAAGTGGATTCCAGTTACTGCCTTAGGCGAAATAAGCTTTCCATAACTTCTTCTTCTTTCTTTGATTACTTCTATAACTAGCTGGATTCGTTTGCTGTGTGACGAAATGAGAGTTATCGTACGAAGAGGATGCTTTTGCCGGTAATTCTAGTATGAAGCGATGGTGGCTGTTCTATCAAACTGTGATCATGCAAATTGACCATTCCGCCATGTCGAGTAATCATGCAAATTGACCTTCATGGAGCTATATCGTTGATGATGATGTCTGCTACGTGACCTTACTTCGCTTGTTAACTCCTAAAATTTGTTCGTTAAGAGCCATTCTTTGGATTTTTTGTAAACTCGTTGCTTCATTGATGTGCTACCTCTGTTTGTGTTGGCGGACTTATACATCTGCGTCCTTCCTTCTATTTTTTTTTTTTTTACTTAAGTAAACTGTTCTTCCCATGATTCCTGTTCTCAAAAATAATTCTAAATACTTTTTCAGAACTTCGCAGGGGGTGTGTTGTTCGCAGAACTATAATCTCTATATATTTTTTTCAGATGTTTGGTATTGGTCTGCATGCCTTTTTGAATTATTTGTTTCACTGAAAGTCCAGTTTTGTGGCTTCGACGTCTTCTGTTTGTCAATTTTGATCAATCGTCTCTTACTCGTTTATGTATGGTTGATCCTCTTTCTTGCTTTGGTTGTGTTGTTCGCAGCTTCATTGATTGCTTTAATGGAGCTGGTGACGAAATTTGTTGCGAATAGTCGATTGGGATTTGACTTTGCATGTTACTATATTTGTTGCTTAATTTCTTTCGAATCTCCATCAGCTGTTAAGTCCAACGTCTGCATATCATTCCTTTCTTCGTTTCTGGCAACATTACTCTCAAATTCTCTTCATCGTTGGTGTAGTCAAACGTATTCTGTTAAGTATATGTCTGGTGCAGTGAGAGAGCTCTTGGTTGATGTTGTTATAATCTTGCTGCGAAATTTCGTAAAAAAAATTCTTTATAGAATTTCGAACCCACGGTATTTCTTTATAGCTGTGAACGTTCGTAAGAAACATTCTTTGTTAATCATTTCTGCTCAAGTTGCTGGGAGTCAAATATTCAAAAAGGAATTGATCGCAAGCTCCTACTTATGAAGTTGATCTTTCCCAAGTCGATTAAGTTGATTTGAAGCATCTCTCGTTCAAAGTCTTTGAATACCACCTTCAAATGTGGTGGAATTACTCAGCATCTGAAACTTAGTCTTCCAACTCAGTATATAGTTTGTCTCTTACTGCGAACTTTAAAGTATTTTTAATATTCGTAAGAAACATTCTTCTTGCGAACAGTAGCCTTCTCATACACTTTAAATCATCCTTTAGTAACTTCATTCGTAAGTTCATTTGTAAGAATTAGTAGCTGCGAACATTCTTCTTCGTATACTTCTTCTTTTGTTCGTACTTGGGATAATCTCTTTCGTAAGTACGTAAATGAACGTCTGTACGTAAATGAACGTCTGTACGTAAATCTTCTTTTGTACTTTTGCTTATTTATATCTCCCTGGACAGTTTATGTAACTTGAATTGTCTTGTGCAAAATGAACTACTGAACTTCACCCCGTCCTACTGAATTTCTTCTTCTTCTCCCTGGACATTTATGTTTGTAAGATTCGAACTCATGATGACATTTATCCCGTTTCTTCGTAGGAATGATAATTCTTCGTCAATGACGCAGAACTTTGCAAAAAAAATTTTTCTGCAAACGATCAGTAAATTTGGTTAGCAGTTTATAGATCATTAAGATGAGTAATGTTTGCCTATGAAGAATGAAAACTTTCCATATATTCTACTTGTTTTTGTTCTTGCGAAATGTAAATCTTTAAATCTCTAACCAACAGAAAATCTTGAATTTTGATTTTGTCAGAAATTCTTTAAAAAAATTTGTAAAACGAGATTTAGTTACTACAAATTTATAGCAAAAACATTTTTAAATTCAAAACTTCCATAATAAATCAATTTTCTTCAAAAAGCAAAGTTTAGATCTTAAAAAAATTTATTTTTCAATTTGTGTTTTGAAATTCCCAAATTTTGAAAAATGAAACAAAGAATAAGAAAAGTGAGAAGAAATTTGTCCTTTTTGGAAGCGATTGTTGACGTAGCATGTGTAAATTTCATTTTGCTTGACGATTTCTCCATATCCACATCTCTCTTCCTGAACTACTACTAATGTGTTTGTTGTTTGAAGATGCCAGTAAAAGAACTTCCATTTCTGTCTTCAAAACTCATAGGTTCGGTACAATTCATCACCAACAGTAACCAATTTTTCTAGCTTTCTTGAACCAACAAGGTTAGTCCCTGTTTCTAGCGCCAATTATGTAGTTGCGGATTATCTCACAACTACACCCTCATTAGAATCCATTAAAATGATTCCTAAACCTAATTAATTTGATATGAAACTAAGAATTAAGGTACTAAAATTATAAAGAGACACAAAGATTTTTACGTGGTTCGATCAATGTGATCTACATCCACGATGCTTCACTAGTGATTGTATGTAATTACATGATTTTACAATTGAGACTCCATTAATGAATATTTGGAGCTCTAGAATTTTGGGGAAGAAGATGATAAAGAAAATAAATCCCTCTCTAAAATTTTATCTCTCCTCCTAAAATTTTCTTCCCTTCCTAAAAAGATCTCTCTTACTTCTCATGCCTAAATGGCTATTTATATGATTTTACAATAGATGATAGTTGTGTTGTCCCGCCATTTCGGATTTGAAGATTATCTTGCGAACCTTCGTGGCTTCCTTTGCTCGCAAAATGTCCTTCTTGCTCGCAAAATATTCTTTGCTCGCAAAATGTATTTTCTCTCCACAATTTCGTAAGTTATTATTTGCTGTGATATTCCGCTCCTACACACTTGACTAGACCATTTCTCTCACTCATATACGGATATAGATAAACACAGGAAACTAATCCTTACAGTCAAGCGGGTGGGTGTTTGAGTTATTTTGTGTATGGTGTTTGAGTTATGTTATGTATGGTGTTTGATTTATGTTGGGTAAATCTCCCCATTCTAAAAACCAAACCCATCCACACGTTACAAAGTAGTAGTTCTGATCAAGATAATAAAATAAGGCTACTGTCGGTCAAAACTTTAGTTTTTGTTTGATGTGTGACAAGGCAATGTCATTTTTTAAAAAAAAATTGAAATTTTGTAAAATAAGATTCATACTCTTAAAAAATAAAAGAAATTCATTATTTTTTACGAAATTGGTTTCATGTTTACAAACGTCCTAACTTTTTTACGAAAGCCACCAACTATTTAAAGAGACATTTACTATTTGGATGACATCAATGACATTGAATTATGAAGAAGTACATAGACATCGTAAACTGAACATAGCAATAAAATATAAACATTACATAATAAACTAAAATGTGGATTGGGATTGATAAACATAAAGTCATATCCATTTGAATGAGATATCAATTAGAGATAAGAATCTTATGCTAAGTGTGCGTTGATGATGATAAAAATATGAGGAAAACAGTGCGTTGATGATGATAAGAATCCAAGGCTAACATTTTGTCCGAGTATATATAAATGCACCTTCACACATGTACCTCCAACACAACTGAAAATAGATAAAACGTAAACTACAATTGAAAATACGGCTTATGGTTAGCCGTTCCAAGAAACAAAATACGGTCTATGGTGAACCCATTTTGGCCACGGTTTTTTGGATTGGGCATGCCTATAACACTCGGTCTAATTGGAATGTGTACCCAATATATCCCATTGTGTTCACAAGAAGGCCATTTTTAATTTTAATGAATAATAAGAATGTATACCCATTGTTTTCCATTGTGTTCCCAATAAGGTATAATTTGGAATGTGTACCCAATATATCTCATTGTGTTCACAAGAAGGCCATTTTTAATTTTAATGAATAATATGAATGTATACCCATTGTTTTCCATTGTGTTCCCAATAAGGTATAATTTGGAATTTGTACCCAATATATCTCATTGTGTTCACAAGAAGGCCATTTTTAATTTTAATGAATAATAAGAATGTATACCCATTGTTTTCCATTGTGTTCCCAATAAGGTATAATTTGGAATGTGTACCCAATATATCCCATTGTGTTCACAAGAAGGCCATTTTTAATTTTAATGAATAATATGAATGTATACCCATTGTTTTCCATTGTGTTCCCAATAAGGTATAATTTGGAATGTGTACCCAATATATCCCATTGTGTTCACAAGAAGGCCATTTTTCATTTTAATGAATAATATGAATGTATACCCATTGTTTTCCATTGTGTTCCCAATAAGGTATAATTTGGAATGTGTACCCAATATATCCCATTGTGTTCACAAGAAGGCCATTTTTCATTTTAAGGAATAATTAGAATGTATACCCATTGTTTTCCATTGTGTTCCCAATAAGGTATAATTTGGAATGTGTACCCAATATATCCCATTGTGTTCACAAGAATACAATTTTTCATTTTAATGAATAATTAGAATGTATACCCATTGTTTTCCATTGTGTTCACAATAAGGTATAATTTGGATTGTGTACCCACTGTTGCAGTAATTTTTCATTTTAATGAATAATAAAAATGTATATCCATTGTTTTCCATTGTGCTCACAATAAAGTATAATTTGGAATGTATACCCAATGCTTCACTAGATATTCAAAATAGGGAAGTCAGTTTATAATAATGTGAAGTATAACATTACAGTACCCCTATAATTTAATCTGCGATAAATTATTAAATTTTGTCGGTCCCTAGTCGAGACTAACATGCTAAATTACAGTTTCTAAATTACAGTTTCATCTTCGACTTCCACATCATCACTTTCGTCTATTCCCATGGCACTCTACTCCCTGTTGAATTATAAGAAATTCAACATTTATTTCCCTGTGATAATTCAATCCATTGATTAAATTTTGCAATTGTCTAGTTCCTTTATTATCTAACGCTTCACTTGGATTCTTTGATACGGTGTTATCCATTGTTAAACAAAAACAATTAGCACAGGAATAAGATGTGTTGGTTCATTTTGTTGATTATTATTTTTTTAGAATTAATAAATAATTTGTTAAACTAATTAATATATAATTTAATAATTATCAATTTATGCAATTATCTAATATCGCGATAAATTGATAAATTTTTCCGTTCACAATGTTCTTATTTTATAGGGGTTGTACTGTATTGTTTTATTGAATTTGTACCCACTGATTTACATTGTGAACACAATATAGCATAAGGCATTATAATAACTATATAATGTGAACCCATTTTCCTACAATGTGCACCCATCGAACTCGACACACTTGTTTCACACGCGCACCGAACTCCACACACTCGTTTCACACGCGCACCTCTTCCATTAATTTTAACACACTGAACTCGTTTTATTTTTTTCTACTGAATCTTCTTTTCATCGAACTCTGCCTCTTCTCTCCCATTTTTATTCTTTTCTTCTCCTGATAGAAATACATCAATCATCTTCCGGCACAAAGAAAACATAACGTCAAAGCTGGAATGGATTAAGCTATACGCTAAATTACGCTGGTACCAATTTTCATCTATGTTAAATATGTATTTCGGTTATGTCTCTATCTGAATGTCTTTGAAATTGTTAATCTCTTTGAATTTGTTAATCATGAAATTCATAGATTGATTCTTCTATAATGTTAATTTCTATATTAATTTTCTCGATTTACTGTCTTCGATCGTTATAAAATTAGGGTTACTGGCTTTCAATTAAAAATTAGGGTTTGATATTCATGGATGAAATTTATGTTTCGGGGAAGGATTTTAGATGGGTTTAACTCTAATTAGAATATGATGTTGAAGAATAACCGAATATCATATTTTCAGTTGATTTAAGTATAAATTTTTTTTGTATGTTTGTGAATTTGGATCTTTTTGAACACTGAGTTGATTTAAGTATCAGGGTCCGCAGGGAATTTTATTTAAAGGGGGGTAGTAAACTCTAATTAGAATATGATGTTGCATCAGCTTATACCCTTTCTTGCCTCTATTTTCCTTGAACTCTGTTTCGGTTTATCATCATCACACTCTTATATTTTGTGAATTTTCCCAATTGGTTGCTCATTTATTCGTTTTTCTTAGGTCTAACGGTATAATTGAGGGCCAATAGTCTAACTGCAGTGGCACCTAAATGTTGTTTTCATGTGCAAGTTACTTTCTGGAGTTTGTGGGTGCTTTCTATCGTATGACTAGTTTCACTTTTATTTCATATTGAATTGTTCATCTATGTTAGGTTGTAAGTTCTCTGGATCGTGTGTTTCTATTGGATATCACAAGACTATTTTGTTATGAATTGTGTCTTATATTAGTTGCAGGACAGTCATAGTTTGTCTGTATTTATCATTCTCATGCACATGACATGACCTCGCTGATGATAGTAGTTTTATCTAGTTTTATTGGTTTTTGGTTTTATTCCTTAAACAAATACAAGCTTGTCTTTGTTGGTCGAAGTGTTTATGGTGGTTAGTTCAAGTGCTTCATATTTACATTCGGAGGTGATTCATGCTGTAGAGAGCTCTAAATAAACCTTAACTCAAGTAATGTGTATTTAATTCCAAAGGAGTCCTTATGTAAGTTCAGTGATAAGTATGTAAGTTCAGTGATGGCGTATCAGTGATAAGCATGTCTCTCTTCATTGTTGTAGCTCTATTTTCTGTCGGTTCTTCTTCCATTATTCAACATAAACTCCCTCTTGTTGCAAGTAGAAAAGAGGAATACTGCATAAAACATGTTGTTTTACAATTAGGAGGTTCTAAAGAGATTGCAGAAAACATCAGTCAACCATGGGCTATGAACATTGAAGATTATGTTAGTATAAAAGATGTCTCCATTTTTTGATACTGTGAAAATTAGAATATGAATATAAGATTGAATTTTTCAAGGTGCACCATAGTATATAGTAAAAGAGGGTCCTGACCGTCATGTAGGCTTTATCTCATAATATTATCCAACAGTTGACAACCCACAGTCGAGGGGGATGCCCATCCCTAACAGATGCTTTGTGTGTAAAGAAGAATAATTCCCCCAACGCTTAATGTTGCACTGTAGGATATGGCAAGATCCAACTCCATCACTGGTGTTGGAGTTTACCTTAGTCTATCTTACTGTTATCCTCCTTTTTGGCTGCTAGGGTGGTCTGTCCTTATCGATTTGGCTATATCGCAACCGTAGAGCCTTCACAGAAAAATCTAAGCCAATACATATCATTATCTTAAGATATGAAAGCTCTTATTCATTATTGAATAGAGACTGCATTGAAAGATTAAAGATTAGTAGTCTATCTTACAATATTTTAGTTTACAACTGGACTCACCTTATAGATTTTGCCATGTCCCTAGATTAGGATAAATCTATTCTCAAGAGTTTCATTATGTGATTGTTTAGTAACTAATTACTCTTTTATACTTCAGGTGGCGCGTACTAGGTTGAGACCATTAGCAAGCGTCCGTCTGACTCCATTTCAAGGGATCGACTTTCTTGGGTTTCAAATTCTCTTAGGTCTTGGTATTCTCCAGCAACTAAACATCTACAGGTGTTTTATTTTATAATCTCTTCATATCCGCCTATTTCAGTTACATTAGTGTTCTAATCTCAGCAAACTGTAATTTATGTGTTAAGATATCACACCACACATATTCTCATACAAAAAAATGTTATTTCTTTGCTCCAAGTGAGGGTAGGCCATACAAACCCGAAACACTCAGCAATCTGTTGTCACATTCCCTTGTGTATTTGCAAAGACTAACTTATTTCTTTGTTAGATAAAAATGTTATAAATTAACTTGTGACACATCTTACCCCTAATTACTATTTGAGATATGTGGGTCAAGTTATCTCTATTTTCAATGGAATATCTGAAAATTTACTAGCTATTCTTGATGTGAATGTTAATCTTTTATTCCTGCTCACTAACAAATCCATATTTAAAGCGTCACGCGAGGCATACATGGATTATTTCCAGTTCCTGTTTTATTGTGTTTTTAAGGTCTGATCACATTGCTTGACAGCAATGTTCAAATAATAACAATTCTGTTTCTTATTCCTAATGAAAATGATTCATTATAGTTTAGTGCTCAGTCTTTTACATGTGACTGCATTGTATACTTGTTTGGTTTGGGCACTTTTTCTGTTTGTGAGGAACATATAGGAATGAAAGATTTCTTCTAGTTTCAAGTCGTAAAATATGTCTGGTTTGACTATTTTGTTGTTTTTTAGTTATAACCGTTATTAGGAATGTGTATTTCTAGACAACATATCTTTGTTTTTTTCTTCTTTCAAAGATATTAACTCTTTCGTATCTTTTTTCTATATATGTTATAATTTGACTACTTTCCGATGGTTATCTAACCTAATTTATCTTTCAGATGCCTGTTCTCCGTCATCCAAAATCTTTTTATCAGAGAAAGAAGAACTGTGTTCCAAAACAGGAGCGATTTTACCTATATAGGTAATCTTTTTAATTGTTTTTTATGGTTTATGAAATATTATTTCCAAGTTATTGGTCCATCGCCTCTATATTGGTAAAAGAAGTCTAAACAATAATGGAAATGAAATAGGCAAAACATAAACTTACAGCTAATAGGAACTTTGATCTGTTCTCGATCTATTCATTGACACATATGGAGTAAGGATATGTTTGGATGGAACAAAGTAGAGTTGATTAAAACCGTTGAACGTATCTGCTATTATTTTACAGGACTAGTAGCATTGACAAAGGTGTTTGAACCACCTGGTTCTATTTTCTTTAATTTTGTTTGGTGTTTGAACAACCTGATACGTTGGTTTAATTTTCGCTAATCCGATTCTTGTGTTACAGGTGTTTTTGAATTATAATTCCTCCTCCCCCAATGATAAGTAAAACCAAAACAATTTTGATTCATTACAATGGAAAATGGGTGAAGAAAGGTGGAGACGATTACTACGATGGGACGTTACAACCAGCGTTTGTTCAGGATGAATACACCGTTGAAGATGTGAAGAACCAGGCAGTTGGGGCTATTGGTTTCTCACACGGACCAGCTTTTGACCTCTACGGCCTGGTACTTGTTGCCTCCTCAGGATTTAAAATGCGGTTTATCATTAGGAGAACAAGCTCTGAAATATTATGTTTACGTCTAGTTTTTTCATAGTACCATCTGCACAAGAATTGAAAGTAGTTTCTCCCCCAATAAATCCTAGTCCAATGGCCCTTTTGCCCAAGGTTGTGACCCCCTTAACTCCTCACTTCAATAGCAAAGTCAGATCCTTCGAAGGTGATGATTCCAAGAATACCCGCAATGGAAATTGCACTGGCGGTGTAGGTTAGTTATTTTCTCATGAAATATGTTATACTGTTGTGGATCTATTCTCCTATTATGTCACGTATATCGCTTCAATCTGGGAAAACCTAATAATCTATATAGACAGCCGATTCACATTGTTTGCGCTAAAATATCTTACTACATCATCTTGATGTTGGCATCTTGTTATTCGTGAGATTGAACTTGTAAACCAGGTGAGACTTGATCATTCTTTAACAAATTTTTGAGTAAATGGTTGGGGATAACCATTCTGTATAGGACCTGCCTAATCTCACCAGATAGTTGTTATCCAACTCCTCCGTGAAATGTTAACTATATGACATTAGGAGTTTCATTTTTAGTAAATAGTTGTTCTAAAATATTAGGTTTGTGTGACCACTTTTCCTCAACTTCATTTTGGTAATTTGAATTTTTTTCAATTGTATCAGTTCTCAATGTCTTGAACATGAATAAAACAAGTTACTCATTCTTGGAATCTTTAGAGAAATTTTATTCTGCTTTTGTTTTGTATGATTCGATGATTGTTGTATCTTTTCATGCATATCTGATATTAGCATGATTTCGGAGTTTCTTTCTCTGATTATAAATAGTATGTTGCTCTATAGATATTGATACCTGGTAGCTAGACTAACTTTATTAATCTTTGTGGATTGGGAATGATCTGGAATGACATTTATGTTTACATTCAACCACCGTGATATACATAAACGATCAAAATAAAACGATAGAAGAAGAAATGAAAGAAGGTTTTGCATTGAAAGAATTGTAGTCTCAACTGAATTTTATAACATTCCCATGTGTCTTGATAAACATATTATCTCAGTTATTTCCATGTTTCTAGGGAAATAGTTGCATGTTCACGTTTTTATAAATCCTTCCTTAACGCATCGTGATGATCTGACATTAGATTGATCTAATGTTTGCTCTTCAAGTAGCTTTTCAAAGATTTTCATTTATCATTTTTAAGTTGTTAGTAGTTTTACCTTGGGTGAATCAATTGTTATTGTCTCAGTGTTCAGCTATTTGTGGGAGTTTATGTGTGTTTGAAAGTCCCATTTACGTTTACTGGATTTGATGCATAATTTATGTGTCTATAGAACGGTTTATCTAATTTATATTATTTTTTTTTTTCAGTCCCTCCCAGGACTGGAAATGTTAGGAGACGTCTAATAGCTGTTGAGAACCTTCCAGCTTCTGAGAACCTTGCAGCTCCCAAGAAATATCCTCAGCTTCATGATGCCGATTCAACTCCACATCCTGAACCCGCTAGTTCACCTCCCCCAGCCTCAAATAAAGTCAAGTATGGCAAGCTCACCCCTGGTAGACAATTTCAAAACCAAAAAACAGCTGCATCTTAGCTTGAAAATTGCTTAAATAAGAGGATCATTCAAGTACATAGCCAAACCATCCAACGATAGCCGACTTGTTGCCAGCTGTTATGATCCTACATGCGGTTGGTATGTGCGGTCATCGCGGCTGAAGTCTCTTACCTAGTGGGTAATCAAACGCACAGAACCTAAACACAGTTGTGATAAGAGCAAGAACAAGACGGACCCTAAGTATGCTATAAAAGGGATTGGTCCTGCCATGGAAAAATTGTTCGAGTCATAGTTTGGCAAGTGTGATAGTCTATATACACCAAATGATTTGAGAGCAGACACATGCTTTATGAACATGGTATAACAATCAATTAAAGCAAGGACACACTGGTTGTAAACGCGAATCGAAGCGACCAGAGGTACGACAGATGAATCATATCAAAGCACCTTGTTAGTTATAGCTATGTTCTTGAGCATAATAACCCGGGGACTGTCACATGTATCGAAACGAATTCTAGGAATGAGTTTGTGTATTATTTCATGGCACTAGGAGTATGTCTGGATGGATTCAAGAATTATTTGAGAACATCAATTTCTATTGATGGCACGCACCTAATTGGGGAACGCGCTGGAGTTCTACTGTCTGCCATAGGGTTGGATGGTAATGAAGAAATCTATCCTGTTGCGTTTGGTATTGTCGATTCTGAGAATGATGCTTCGTGGGATTGGTTCATTAAAAAATTGTTTGATGCGCTTGGGATTGAATATTTGAAGAAGAATCGAGATCTTGTAGTGGTTTCAGATAGATCGGATCACATTCATAGAGCCATGGTGAACCGGTATCCTTCTGTGTGCCATGTATTTTGTGCCTACCATATTAAACGTACTAAACAACACAACCTTATATTTAATTCCCCCTATCTTGTGTTGTTTTTTTTTTGTTTTTTTGTTTGCATATTCAGCACTCTGGTATACTAACTGGCTGTTTTTGAATTCAGGAAATATCCTTAAGAAATTTCACGACGGCGACGCGGCGAATTCATTTATCATTTACCAAAAGCGACACTCCCGCCATTACAACAATGCTATGAAAGATTTTTTGAAACTCAACTCCGCAGCAAGTAAGGTATGCTTCTGGGAGATTGGGAGCATAGGTGGTCCAGGGTCGAGGCTATAAGAGCACGTTTTACTCCGATGACCACTAACATAAGCGAGAGTTGGAATGCAAAAATGAAAAATGCTAAAAGTCTGCCCATTTGTCATTTGGTTGATTTTATTCGGAGATAACTGATGGAATGGTTTGAGGAACTTAGAGAAAAAGCTCTTCGTTGGAAGGCTCCATTGACTCCGTATGCCGAATTTTTTTTAGAAGAACGTTGGGAACTTGCAAAACTCTTTTCATGTTGCCGTATCATTGGAGATCAGTACGAAGTCATCGAGCGTGGTATCAATGATCAGCACCAAGTCAACATTTTGGAGAAGTCTTGCACCTGCCGAGTGATCAACTACGAGCATTTTCCGTGTCCACACGTTTTAGCGGTATGTGAGAAATATAAGTTGAGCAATGTCCCTATTTGTGGTGATTACTACCAAACTTGGAAATGGCAATCAATGTATGCACCTGCAATTTACCCGCCTTTGAGTTCAGAATATTGGAATGTCCCGGAGAGTGTTTCTGCGCGTATAGTATTAAATCCCAATACAAGAAGAGGCAAAGGTCTTCCGAAAGGAGATCGGATCAGGTGTGTCTCAGAGAAATCTAGTAAATTGAGCAAAAAGCGAGGGTGTTCTAACTGTCATCAGCCCGGTCATTATGCCACTACTTGCCCAAAAATGTTGGCTTAAAAGAATTTGTTTTCTATATTGAATTACTAGTTTTAATCCTTCTTTTTCTCCCTGTTTATTGATAATGTGGTGTATATTGCTATACACAACAACTGATGATATGGACGTAACTATTTGATATGCAGTTGTTGTTGTCAACTCAAGAACTGAGAACCATATGTATTCACTTGTTTCGAAAAGTTTAGCATTCTTATTCCATCACAAAATGGTTGTCTACACCTGGTGTAGATACAATTACCATATATATTTTAGTGTGTCCATCCCTATCACATAACTGACATGCATCCTGTCTAAATAAATTTTTTGGGTAAGTTCCACACATTGTTACTCTTAAAATGTCTCTTGTGAGAGCGTAGGTGGGTTCCAACTTACCTCTCTGATGATTTGATTGGTCCAAAAAACACTTATCTTTTGAAAGAAGCATGCATGCTCAGGACTTACTCTGCTACCTAGTCAGTGAATTGCATAAAAACTGTGATACTCTACTATTGTGTTGCTTTTAGCGTATCTTCTTCCTCAAGATCCTCAATCAACAAATAAATAAAAGAGAACACTAGGTTGATGTTATAGATACTAGAGGTGTCTTTCACATCAACACTTTGAAAGACCACACTTGAGACTCACCTAATATTTATTCGAACGCCCCCACGCTCTCTATATAAACCTTGTATTCCAAAGAGTTGTTATAGTTTTTCTCAAGAAAATAGAGAATAAAAAAAAAGTGTTATTAATTTTTAGTGGTAAACCTCGTTTTGTGGTATCTTTCAACGTATCCAAATAAAATGTCTCAGTATGTTCACAACAATCAATCGTAACTTGGGTTGGATCCAGTCTAGAAAGGGTAATAAAAATGAAGACCAAAACAACACATATACTACCATATATGGATGGCAATATATACATGGACATCCGTGTGTTTGATTCTCACAAGCGGGTGGTAACTAATTTCTATACTATAGAAAATGAAAGCCAATTTTGTGATGAATGGTTTTCAAACGTAGAAGAAGATCGCACATTGCGTAAAGAGTGTAACATGTTGGGGATCCCAGTGTGCAGCTCATGTCACATTCCATATCATTGCAATGGGAATTTTCTTGAGAGGTGAATTTCGGGGTGCTTTATTTGAGATACTCATTATGGTAGAGTTAATGAATATTGGAATGAGAGGAGATATTGAAGCACATAATTACAATCAAATCAAGGAAATAGGGGAGGTTTTTATGATGGGTTTGCAAATGTAGCTATTGATTTCTAGTTTGATAATAGCTTATTTATCTTTAAAAGTAAGTTGTATTAAGTGTGGAAACGTGACGAATTTGCATTTAATTTTTTTTGGGTTGGTAAGTTATTGCTCTTTTTTGTGTTGTTATTTCAATTTTAATGTGGTTATTTGAATTTTAATTTCTAATAACAGGTTGTATCTAATTATATGGATCCACTTGCTACTAGATAGTTAATTTTGAACCCATAAAAAGACAATTTTCAAGTCAAAGGAGAGTAATATAACCTAGCTTGATTAGGTATACCAGTTAATTCCGAATATAACCAATTTTAAGTGGACATGTGCCCTTACTAAGGGGAGTTCGTTAGCATCTCTATTCGTGATCATCTCTATTAGTGATCATCATCATCATGATTATTTTTCTCATTTCATCACTACGATAGAACGAAATCACTCACCTATATTAAGCGTAAAAGATCAATCTTTTATTCTGCTTTTCCTAAAGTTCTTACTTTTGGTCAATCAACTTTGAAAATAGTGTATGAAAAATGGCCCTGTGTATAGTTTTTTGTCGTCCATGTGAACAGGTCGGTCAATAAAAAACATAAAATGAAAGTGTCCAAAATAATTTAAAGGTGGGTTCACTTTTTGACTCGGTAATGAATGAGTCATTCAAAAGATTTCATCCACCAAACATATCTGTAATAAATTTCATGTTAAAAGATAAAAATGAAGCTAGCTCTCTCGTTGATATTACATAAGTTAGAATACATAGAGTGAAGTACGACACTAATAAAACATAGTGCAAGAAAAAGTGGGTTTGTAAATCTTCTTTACTCCTTGCTCAAGTGTGTACTCATTTACTTTTTGTCTATAAATTCACCGTCTATAATTTGACTACTCACTAACTTTTCTCGATGATATAGAAAATGGCCCACTTGATTTGTCCCGTTATTTTTCTTTCTTTTTCTTTTTCTTTTGCCCATTCTGGTTATGGAGTTTTGGATTATGTATTAATTTAAGGAGATTTCGTAACAAATGTTAAATACTTGATACAGATTTCCTGGCGTTGGGACTGACACCACATTTTGGGAAAAAACCACCCCAAACCAAGGGTGAGAGATTAATGGTGGGTCACACCATAATTTTAACAAAGCCTATTAACTCGGGGCCCACCAAACTGTGAGGGCTCGGTTTTGGGTGAGTTTTTCCCAAGACGTAGAAAAGCTTGTTTGTCGATCGCCAGCGTAAAAACCGGAAAAGTCAGGCCCTCGTTTGAGACTCAGGAACACTTTAAGCTGTCTCGTCGTACCTTTACTTTATAATGGTTCACTATTTTGTGTTTTAGCTTTTTAATTTGTATAATTCTTAATTTGTATACCCGTTTACATATTTAGAAAGCATTAATAGGTCACTTTTTCTTGTTTTCTAGTTTTTGTCTTGAAATTGATTAATTTTAGTGTAATTATATCTATCTTGGGATAAGATTTACATTATTTAATATAAATGGTTAATTCCATTTACACCAATATCATGATATTATAATACTTTTAGTTAATGTTTTATTTTGAAGCGCTAACAAAGGGTCGATCTTTGGACAGTTTGATTTTTATTTTTATATAGAAATCTATTTTTTTGTCTATCTAAAAAATTGCTCACGCCACATATTCAGGGGTCTTTATAACTTAGACTTTATACTTTAAAATTCCTAGCCATAGTTGAATCCTTCAATTTATTTGTATTCCACTTAAAGTAACTTGTGCTATTAGCTTCCACTTTCAGAAAATAGAGATATTTTTAACAATTGAATAGGATATATTATAAGGAGTATTTCGATGTTTATTTAAATAATGTTCCCCAAAAACAACCCCAAGTCCAACTCAAGTCATGCCTCTCCTTCTATTGACATAGAATCCCTCCCTAAAAGGAACAATGCTATTACGACTAATATGAAATAATCCTTCTCACTAAATTAGACCATTTATCTATCACATAAAATATAATATGCATCATAGACTGATTACATCCATCACCGACTCACTAGACTAGACAAGACCATTTTTCTAGACCAATAAATAAAAAGATAATAACAGAGAGAGAAAAAGCAAGATTTGGAGTGATTCTTTTCCATCCATCACTTCAAACAATTCACGCTTCAACCGCTCTCCATCACTTTACTCTCACTAAACAACTCAGATTAGGGCTTACTCTCACCAGACAACTTGTAATTAGGCGTAATTTTGCTAAACAAAATTATTTTGTTTTTTTCCATCACTTTACTCCATCACTTTTGAAAATGGAATAAGGATATATCTTTTTCCTAGTTTGTGGATGGGAATTTATTTAGATTTTTATTGTAATTTGTATTAGGTGTAGAAGTGACTTAATTTGCATTTAATTTCTACAATTGTACTTTTTATTTAATTTTGGTAAATAAGCAGTATTCTTTGTTCAGGGTGATTGTATTTTTCGCTTTCCAATATTTAGTGGCCAATTGTATGGATCTAAAGAAAAATACGCCAAACGGAAGCAATGTAACATTAATTTTAGTTTAAGTTCGAAAGTTAAAAAAATAAATTAAAAAATTATCTTTTGAACAAAAGTTACTTTTTCTCATCAAACTCTTTTGGTTCGGATTGTTAGTCTAAAAATAATATAAATAGGTCTCGTCACACCAATTCAAAATATAAATAAATATCAACACAACTCTCATCTACCAATCATCAACAAAACAAGCTTCTTAAAAAAACATCATGGACTCTTCATCATCATCTTTTTATCAATAAAATGAGGTAACGAATGATAGAGGGAAATCACAAATGCATGAAGAAACAAACGAAAAACCGGCTCTTGTTCCCGAAATCACAATGACCAATTCGATGTATTCACCACAAAGGTGTTGTTTCTTGTGATGAGTGGTTTGATTTTAGTAGAAGAAGGACGTAAGCTCCGTAAAGACCAACCGTTTCGATTTCGCTTAACGATGCGCGTCCTCTTGCAAAACTCATAAGTTATACAAAACGATGGTTTGGAAAAGAATTTTAACCCGATTACAAAAAGAGAATTTGAAATTAAATGCCAATTGGCTGTCAAGGAGTTATCTGACTTAATTACGAGACTATAATTTTGTTGTTGGAGTTTATATTTTCCTTATTTTAATGTATTATTTTCCGCGGAATCCTTATGTTTGTTGTTAATTGGCAGTAGCTCAACACTTCATCAAGTGGATGCATTTGTGGAACCTCTTTTTTGCACACACCACCACAAAATAGTTAGAGTAAGGCCCTAGATTGAAGTAATGAT
>JAJJWX010000095.1:0-132738 GCA_023529315.1 Papaver bracteatum
GAAGA
This sequence comes from Papaver bracteatum, assembly GCA_023529315.1. NCBI lineage: Eukaryota > Viridiplantae > Streptophyta > Magnoliopsida > Ranunculales > Papaveraceae > Papaver > Papaver bracteatum. The sequence continues at coordinate 6 of JAJJWX010000095.1, forward strand.
TTCACTATGAACTCGTAACAATGAGGTGATTATTTCCATTCGTGGGATCGTTGTTGATTCGACCATGGATCGGGAGCAATGATATTGCCATTGGTGGGATCGTTCGTTGATTCGACCACTTAACGGAGCAATCTTATTGCCATTTCGTAGGATCGTCGTTGATTCGACCACGGAATCGGAGCAATCTTATTGCCATTCCGTGGGATCGTCGTTGATTCGACCACGTAATCGGAGCAATCTTATTTCCATTCCGTGGGATCGTCGTTGATTCGACCACGGAATCAGAGCAATCTTATTTCCATTCCTGGGATCATCGTTGATTCGATCATGGAATCGGAGCAATCTTATTTCCATGTCGTGGGATCGTCGTTGATTCGACCACTGAATCGGAGCAATCTTATTGCCATTCCGTGGGATCGTCGTTGATTCGATTAATGAAATCGGAAGAATCTTATCGCCATTCCGTGGGATCGCCGTTGATTTGACCACGGACCGGGAGCAATCTTTATCGCCATTCCGTGGGATCGCGTTGATTCGACCACGGAATCGTGAGCAAATGAAGGGATAATTAACCTCATGGGTCTATGCCTAGCAGAATAAACTGACTACGATATGGCCATTAATTATCCTGACATGACTTGCCGTTAAGCCATATCTTTTATATAGTCAGGTTAAACTCGTTGTTTGTTCCTGAAGACGATATTGCCCCGTAGATCCGTCCATCCCGTGATACTATATAGAAATGACGAAAGTATTCGCATTCATGAGATTATGCCGTTGTCTAGACGTTGTTGCATATCTACATGTACTCTGAGAGAAAGCACTCTCCGTTGAGAATTCGATGAGAGACTCGTGTCTCAATACTCACATGCGATTGCTGAACCGGCGGTCCGTACAATCATGAGTTTACGATTTTAGCCTTTATTGAAAATCCACCATCTACAATACTCATACACAAAAAAACCACCAGGAACATCATCTCCACCATTACAGAAAACCAACAATACCGATCACCACCGTAACCACCACCACCGTACCCTGATGTTTTATATATATCATTTAATTTCTTTCAATTCTGTAATACCATTGAATTGGACTAATTTCATTATTTTCCTCTTTGTTTTGTTCACCAAATACAACTAGATGTTCTCAATTGATTGATTGAAGCACTTTCATCTACTTACCACCATCGCCGTACCTTGATTCTTTTTGGTATAAAACCATCGATCAATTTTTTTCAATTATGTATTAGAACACCGCTACCATGGTGGGGAGGCAGGGGCAGAGGCAATGTAGTGCAAGGGTGTGCAATTGCACACCCTTGAATGTCAAATATCCACACCGAGTGTTGGTTTTGCAATCCTATACCAGGGGCCACTTAATATTTGCACCCCCTAAAATCTCAAGAGTCCAACTCTTTAAGACCCAATCACAGTTAACATGCTTCCAGGGTGAAATTGACTTTTGCCTATTACTTCTCAAATTCATTTACTTCACCTTTTTCACGATTGTGCTTCGGGAAAAAAAAGCTTCTCACGACTATGGGATTTCACTTTTCTGGACTATGAATGGGCTTTAACATTGGTATATGTATGTATGTACACCAAAAGGAAGCATACAAGAGTTGTTGTTGGTTGAGGTTGCACCCCCTCTCGTAAAATTCTGACTCCGCCCCTGTGGGGAGGGCTGACCGAAGAAAAAAAATGAAACATCGCGGCAATAACTATAAAAGAAATTTGTGATCCCACAGATGCAACCAATTTGATTTCCTCTCTACAGTGTAATTGATAACTTTGGCGGTGGTAGATTTGCAAAAAGTGACAACTTCGCCTGTGGTAGATTTGTGATAGAAAAGTGTTGCTCGTGTTGCAGGTGGTGGGTGTGAAAAATAGGACACAAACACGTACGCATGTCCACTGACACATACACACCTAAAAAATCAATTGTTATGTCATTTATCCGAAAAAACACGAACACCCATTTAGAGCTTCTCCAACGGTGAATGTGGATATTTCCCATGTGGCATCACTTTTAAGACATCCTCTAGGTATAAAAACTGTGAAAAATAAAGCTACGCAAACCACAACCAGCGTCATTACTAACCAAACAATTCTTTAGACGCTTGAAAAAAGAAATAAAATCATCGTTAAGCTCTCCTAAGGTGGTAAAAGCTAAGACATTCAAACCGTAACCACGAGCAACACACTCGGATAAATATTTAGTGTGTTTATGCGAGAATGCTCTAGCAATAGCCTGCCTTGGAATAAAGGCCCGAGCTCCATCACCAGCAAATGGAGAGACTCCTGTGACATCCATACACACATCTTGACCGTTTTCCCATTTGAGGACAAGGATATCAGCTGGGCGTAGATCCTTGTTATCATCGCGCTATAATACCCGTTATTCGCCTCCTTGGTGCGGGGTGGATACCACTTTGTAAAGGATATCAATAGATAAATCACGAATTACATCATGTCGAAACTTAATTCCAACATCCTTAGCACAGTGAAGCGCATGATCACCAAAAACATCCATAGGTTTACTGCAACAAGAGCATAGCCCGCCTTCTGAAAACAAAGGAAGACCAAGACGATAACAGACAACATCCCTAAACTGACGGGGACCAAGACACTAGCCAAGTCCACTAATAGGAACAGCTAAGAGATAGTCCTGAGCGTGCTTGATCTGATTACACTGCCATAGTATTGCGTCTCTATCAGAAAGAGTAAACTGGACGGGGATTCGCTTCTTTACCGCATCGAAATAAGAAACTGCCAAGGAATGCATTGATGGGGGCAAAGGTCATCGACGCAATATGTAGAGGGCAAATCACATACCCGTATACCCTGAAGAGCTGTTTTGTAAGCAAAACCATTGTCCGCTGGGAATAGACTGCCAAGTATCACCTTCCTCACATGAGCCGACTGACTCTGAGAAGCAAGATAACAGTAATTGCGTGTGTCTTCCATAGTATAAATCCCAAGACCACCATCTTTGATAGGCATAGTAGCTAATCTCTGTTGCAGAGGACCGAAACCAGCTCCATCAGCCGTAATCAGAAGCCTCAAATATTTGAGAAGGTGCTCATCAAAAAGGTCAGTGGCTTGCTGTAAAGATGCAGGGTTGGTGGTGCGCATAGCGAAATATAATCTAGAAACACCAACACAGTTGCGAAGCAACAAAGTCTCACTCTGAGGGTCCTTAAGCTTCTTGATAGATGCCATTAAATGGATAGTTTTGTTCACCCTGCCCAAAACAATGTCGCTCATGAAGTCCATATCCAAACTCATAGGTCCCCCCAACAGCTTAACACCTTTGCTCGGCCTCCCAATGTCCTTGGTGAAAACATCCTCCTCGAAGCTACGAGGATCAGGAGTAGGCCAGAAAACCTATGTTTTCCTAATATTGAGATGCAAACCTCTAGCAGGCCCTTCCGCCTCTATAATCCGCAACGCCTTGGCGACCTCCAAAGTGTCCCCAACCATAGTGCCATTATCAAGGTATCAGGCATGAAGATCAAGATTGCACTGAGAAACAATAGACTTCACTAGAGGGTGAAGAGTCAAAGCAAACATAAGGGGACCGAGAGGATCACCTTGTTGCACCCCTAGAGAGGAAGACAAAATATGTTGATCGTAGAAAAGTTTAGCAGCTCAAGGCATAACAAAAATTCAACCCAACGGGAAATACCTGGACAATGCATCCGGACCTCTTGGATGAGATGGGACCTACAAACCATATTGAAAGCATTCAAAAAATCAATAAGCAACATTGACTTCAAATCCAAATGTCCTACCAACTCCAGAAACCCATTCACAGCGTGAAGAATACCTTCACCCCCTACTGGCACCCCAACTCCAAACTGATGATCTCCCAAATAAAAAGACATAGCCTTGCCAACTGAAGCGGCAGCCACCTTAGAGACCAACCGACGCCAAATAGTACCTACCGCAATTGGTCGTAAACCCCCACCAGGTTTGAGCAGGGGCGTGAGTGGTGCACTAGCGATGAGCTCCCCCAAAACCATGGGACACTTGCCAGCCAACCAAAGGTTGAACACCCCCGTGATCGAAGCCAGCAAATCATCCGCCACTGCCGCAGCCGCCCCACTCAAGGAGTCAACCAAATGCTGTGCACGCAACCCATCCCGGCCGCACGAAGTGAATTGACATTCCTTGCCTCCTCGATGCAAACTCATCAATTATGGCATCGTAATCAATGTTGTTCTCCATATCGACCTCGATAGATAACATTGCTAAGTCATTCAATCTTTCTTCTTGTGATATTGTCAAGCGAAGATAAGTTTTAATCAACTTCAACTTTGAAAAACTTCTTTCTGCAGAGGTAACTGTAACCGGAATTGTCAATAAAGTCATATATACGATTTCTGCATTTATGTAACAACCTTCCATATCTTTCAAGAAATTCAACAATTCAATGGCCCTTTCAGTTTCTTGTGGCAAATAACTTTTTAGAACTTATAAGAAAAAATGCCCATCAATATCATAACTCATGGCATGCTTTAGATAATTTTGAATTTTGATACAATATGCCTTTAAAGTAATGGCCTAATTATGATTTAGTCGAATAGGGCTTTTCTTTGTTGGGCTCTATACAAAACTGTAGTGCCATCATATATTTTTGATCCCTTTGTTCCTTTTTTTATTTTTACTCAACCAGCGATACACAATAGCTTATATATATATACACCAGAAAGAAAGAAAAATTGGGGGGCCCTAGGCGGCTGCCTATGCCGCCTAACAGTTTGGTACGGCCCTGAGGAGATGGAGGAAAACAAAGTATGTAATTGTCCCTCGCTTTGATAAGATGAAATTGTGCTAGAGGTGCTGGTGGTGGTGGTAGTGATGGCGGTGGTGGTGTCGGTGATGGTAAATTGTGATAGTAAATTGTCTGGTCAACAGCTCCATCAATAATGGTAAATTGTTTTTCTTTTGATCAATTTTTAGTGAAGAACAATTTGATAGAAATATGGGTGAAGTTCAACAGCTCCATAAATAATGGATTATTGTCTAATCAGGGGAAAATCTGTCTCGGTAACGGTGAAGACGAAAGCGCTACAAGAAAGGAGGTCGACGGTGAAGAAGAAACTGAGAAACAAAAGAGACGAAGGAGAGGTATTTCCGTCAAGTGACGAAAAAAAGAACCAGACGGAAATCAAAATTTTGTTTATGAAATTGGAATTTTTTGTTAAGTTTCATTTGACAAAAAAAAATGGTCGTAAAAGGATCTCTCTCCTCACGGACCCTCTGGTGGTTCGGCCCAATAAACCTATGAAATCAAACTAATTTAATCACAAACAAAATAATCAGATTAATGCGTGTGATATAGCTGGTATGAGTATTGGTGGTGGTAGCAGTGATTTTGGATGGAGAGGAGGAAGAGAATAGGAGGGTGGAAATTTTGTACCCAAAATACACTTCGGTTTTTAAGGTTTGGGCACTTGGTTTCCAAGTCTGTGATTGTTGACCCACAAGGATACTTCAGGTGAGTTGCATTGCAACATCGGTGCAAATATGGATCCAAGTGTTCAAATTTTAGCCGGGGTGCTTATTGTGTCCTTTTAAGTCTTAATTTATTAAGCTGATAACACTGCTAAAATTAAGTTCATGTTTACTCTTGATTTTGTTCCATCATGGCACGACTTATCTACTAAGACATACGAGCACCCCTTCCTCCCCGTGCCATTATGGCACGGGCAATCCACTAGTTGTTGATAAAAAGAAACTTAGATTAAAGCTTCGTATGGGACAGTTAATGCGTCTCTCGAAACTAGGAATCATTTAAAGCGTCTCTCGAAAACTCATAACCCGGACATTATCTTCATTCAAGAAACTAAAATAAACTCTGACAAAATTCTGAAATTAGCTAAGTGTCTGCTTTTCCCTAATAGAGTTTATGAACCTTCCATTGGGCTCTCTGGAGGTCTCCTGCTTTTATGGAAGGACGGCTTCACGCTCGATATAGTGTATTCTTCAAAAAATATGATCCATTGTCTGGTTTCTCATGAACCATCGAAACCAGAGTGGCTTTCGGTGTCTATGGTGCGTGCAATCCTTACGAAAAAAAACTTCAATGGAATTTTATTAAGGACATAGGTCTAGAGATCAATCAACCGTGGGTGTTGATTGGTGATCTGAATATCATAATTGATCATAGTGATAGAGTTAGCAACAAAATAAAGTCTTCCCTGACACCTACTTATGTTCTTCAGTATATTAACGATGCCGGCCTAACTGACTTAAGTTATAACGGCACCCCATACACTTGGTCTAATAATAAGCATGGTACTGGAAGAATAAAAAGTAGGTTAGATAGAGCTCTAACAAATGATGAGTGGCTTAGGTATTTTCACGATTCTAATTTATCCGGTCTTACGCAACTTGCCTCCGATCATACGCCTATCCGTCTAAATTTATACAAATCACGATAGTCATACTAGCAGAAACTGGAAATTTTTTCGTGTCTGGTTAAATGACAATTCGTGCTTTAACAAATTAAGCAAGCTTGGAGCTCAGGTATAACAGAAGCGCCGCTCATAACATCAATCGTAAAGCCGATACTCACAAGAAAGCTACTCAAGTGTTTGGAACAGGTGTACTTTTGGAAATATAGACAACAACATAAGGAAGTCTGTACTCAGAACTGGATAACATTCGTTCGTCTAGTCCAAAACCAAATGCGAAAGAGGAAATTTTAAAAATTGAAAAACAGATTGAACAATGGGAGGATTTCAAAAAAAGAATTCTGGATGCAAAAAAATAAAGATTCTTTTTTAAGGAAGTAGACTACAACTCTAGCTTTCATCATGCGAATGCAAATAGACGCAGGTCAAGAAATAGGATTGATGCTCTGCGTGATAATTCGGGTAATTGTGTAATGTGAGTACACTCTTTGGCAGCCCTCCTTACTCGACATTTCCAAGATATTAGTTCGACAACTTCTCCAGTCCTTAATGACATCTTCCTGCAAAGATGTTCGGCGGTTATAACGAGGAAGAAAACAATAAACTCATTGCTATTCCCTTGAGTCCGAGATCTTTGATACCCTCAAGAGCATGGAGCCGTGAAAGCTCCGGGCCCGACGGTTTTCCACCAGGTTTCTTCTTAACTCGGTGGGAGACAGTTAAGGATGATATTGTTAAAATGATTCAGGACTTCTTCGAGATATAGGTTCATCAAGCAAAAGGCTAAATCAGACAAGGATAATGCTAGTTCCAAAAGTTAAAACACCATGTTCTCCGGATTATCGGCCTATTGCTTTATGTAATACATCATACAAGCTAATATCCAAACCGATGGCGAGAAGAATGAAGGTGGTTCTCGATAAAGTAATATCTCCGCTTCAATCGCCTTACGTTCCTGGTAGGCTTATTTCGGATAATATTTCTTTAGCCCATGAGATAATACATTCCTTAAAAAGAAAGAAGAAGGGAGACAGATTATCTAGCTCTTAAACTTGACATGTCGAAGGCTTTCGACAGACTAGAGTGGGATTTTATCATCGATGTGATGAGGCGTATGGGGTTTTGTGAGGAATGGTGTACTCTTATTTTCCAGTGTATCTCGACCACGGAAATTTCGATCCTTTTGAATGGTTCTCCTTGTAAGGCTTTCAAACCCACTCGCGGAATCCGCCAAGGAGACCCGATTTCACCCTACTTGTTTATAATCGCAATGGAGGCTTTCTCCGGAGCAATGGTGGCAGCAGAATACTCTAAAAATATTGCTGGTATTAAAATTGCAAGGAAAGCACCTCCTATAAGTCATTTGCTTTTCGCGGATGATTGTCTTGTCTTCGTCAAAGCAAATATCGACAGCATCAACAACCTTCAAAACATTCTGGATTCATTTAGTGCAAGTTAGGAGAAGTGCTTAACTATCATAAATCTAGCATTTGTTTCAGCAAGAACATCGCAATCGATACAGCCAAGACGATTACAAGATTCCTAAATGTTAAGAGGATGGACCGGAAGAAAAGTACCTTGGAATCCCATTGTTCTTAAATAAAAAAAAGAGAGTCTCGTTTAATAATCTGATCGTTAATACTGAAAGAAGATTGGCTAGATGGAAAGGTACCACACAGTCACAAGCAGGCAGAGGAGTAATGGTTCGAAATGTTCTGAGTACAATCCCACTGCACCAAATGAGCTCTTTCAAGTTACCAGAGGTGACAATCAAGAAACCGGATTCGATCCAACTCAGTTCGGTGGAATAAAGCGGATAAAAAGGTTTATTTCTTACATCTTACTCTGCATGTGCAAAACTTTTGAGGATGGAGGGCTTAACTTCGAGATTTGCGATGCTTCAATCATGCCCTTTTGGCTAAAGCAAGATGGAGGATTTGTACAAAAGATGACTCTCTTCTTGTTCGATCTCTCAAACAAAAATACTTCAAAACAATCACCCTCTTCATGCCACTAAAAAGGCGGACACTACTTGGTCTTGGAAGAGTACAAGTTCGAATTCGAGTTTATTAAGAGATACATTCACGGGTCGATTGGCAACGGTAAGAGAATTCTAATATGGAGGGATAAATGGATTCCACAACAAGTGATATACCTGTTCTACCACTTCAAGCGCAACAAATCCGTTCTCTTACAAGTTTCTTTCGGAACTTATCGATTTTGATACTAAGAGTTGGAAAATCGGAATTATTAGCAATCTTTTTGAGCCCGACATAGTGCGGCTCATATACTGAATTTGAGAATCCCCCATAATTCGGAAGACAAGCTATGCTTGGACTCTATCCAAAAATGGGAATTTCATGATACGATGATCGCTTTACAACGCCTTCTACAACATGAAAAACCACAATGGACAAGCCAATTATAAACCTAAAGATCAAACATCTGGAAGAAGGTCTGGAATATTGAGGCAGTACCTAGAGTCAAACTGTTTCTTTGGAAATGTTTCAAAGATATAGTGGCTTCTAAAGAAAGACTAAGCAGGAGAATATGGCATGACGATGTCTGTTGCGGGGCAATTGTAGTTCGGTATGTAGAAACTACAATGCATATCTTATCGAATGTGAGTACGCAAGAGTAGTTTGGTTTAACATGGGCTATAGGAAAGATGAAACGATGTGGTGTAACCCCAAAGCGTGGATTACTTCTTGGTTTTCGGCTTATGATACTTCTACTATCGGTAAGATGGCAGTCATTTGTTGGTTCCTATGGAAGGAACGTTGCAACCGGGTGTTCGAAGACAAAAAACAAACACCACAGCAGCTTTCAAAGGCTATAGAGAGATTTCTTAACAGTGCTGCTTCAGTTTCTAAAAAGTCTAACACAATTCACAACAAACTGCCTATTCCGAAATGGCAGCCACCAATGGATGATTTTATTAAACTAAATACTGATGCTTCATACTGTGATCGCACTAAAACAGGAGCTTTTGGTCTAATTTTTCGAAACTGTGCAGGTACACATATAGCTTCAAAATGCTGCAGTTTAAGGGGCGATTTGGATGCTCATTACCTGGAGAGTCTAGCTGTTAAGGAAGGAGTGAAATGGGGCGTGCAGTTGGGGCTCAAAAAGCTTATAATCGAGTCGGACTACATGAGCCTAATTCAAGCTCTAAAAGGGAAGGAGTCTGATATCCCATGGGAACTGCGAGACATTGTGGAAGACACTAGTATTATGTTAAAACAGTTTGAGAGTTTTTCTTGTGAGCATATAAATAGATTGGCTAATAAATGTGCGGATCATCTTGCAAAATATGCCAGGAAAAAGGGCATTTGTAATAGTTGGGAAGGGGTACCTCCATCTTTCCTGTTAAACTCTATTATGTTTGACACTGAATGATCTATAAAATTGTTGTTCTTAGTAGCAAAAAAAAAAAAAAAAAAAAATGGGACAGTTAATGCACAGACAAATGCTGTGAGATAACCAGCCCCATGGACTGAGGCGATGACACGGTTATTAAAATTAGAATTAAAAAGTGCAACTAGGAGAGTGCGTGCGCCCAAAATGGGCATTCTTTAATTTCCCCATGGTTGGTACAGCACCTAGTTAGTAATTCGCCGAATTATACGCGAATGATTCGGTCCCGCACTTATACGCGTCCGTTTGGCGAATTCCTTCAACACCGAACATAGTACGCGTCTAATATGGAGCTCTCGCATAATTCGCGGATTATTCGCATACGCGAATCATTCGTAGATAGAATACGTGCACGTGGCAGAATAATTTGAGTTTTGTATTTAAATTCAAAAATTAAGGGCGTGAGGAGTATTGAACTCATAACCTCAAACTTCTCGCATAATTCGCGGATCATTCGAAGATAAAATACGTGCACGTGGCAGAATAATTTGAGTTTTGTATTTAAATTCAAAAATTAAGGGTGTGAGGAGTATTGAACTCATAACCTCAAACTCATGAAGGCAGCAGGCTATCCATTGGGCTACGTCCTCAATTGGTGATCTATTTTAAGATATCATGTATATATACATATTTCTATCGTATATATACATATTTTTATCATATTTCCTATGTGAAACCTATCTTGGTGTATTTTAACATAGCCGAATTTTGAGTGCCGCACTAGCATCTTAAAAACGAATTATACACGTACGTATGCCGTTCCGAATTACTTCCGTATCTTGAACCGTTGACCAGATTTTTGACCGAATTTGATTCTTACGAAACCGTATAATACTCGTACGTATCACGTTCCGAACATTTCCCGTACCCCGAATTACTAACTAGGGTACAGCTACAGAAACAATATCTTTGCAGCACACCCTTGACAAAATGAGAAAGAAACTACTTCTGATTAAATTCTATTATTTTTCTATGTTACCAAAGTCAACAACATCAGTGGTTTCAATTTTTTGTTGTACAGATGGATCACAACCGCTGGAGTAGAAAATATACATTATAACCCGTCTTTAAGGAACCACATTGTAGTACAGTGGATTCCTATCCCTCCACTAGGGAGGAGGTCCGGGGTCGAATCCCCTTAGAGTTATACTAGAAACTACCTAGAGTCTAGGTGTTGGGCTTAGGAAAGATCGTTGTATGCCAAGTAGTTGTAAGCCAGGCCCACTTCAAAAAAAAAAAAAAAAAAAAAAACCGTCTTTAATAATTAAGGAATAAAAACTATTGTTTTAATTAGTAAAGATGCCTGTACTTAAAAATATCCATAAACAACTTAGTCACTGCTACCCTGCAAGAATTCTTTAAGCTCAAACATCCATCTAGAAATCTATACAACCATGACTTTTTCATCACACACCACATCATCAGATGTTTCTACTCTTTTCGTGATATCTTTGTGCACTGCAACATCGACTGCAAGAATAGAAGTCATGAATAATAGATATTAATTGGGGTTCCACGGTGGTGGAGGGGGAGAGGAAGGGGGGAAGAGAGGACCAAGTTTACTGAATATCCGGTGACTAGCACCAACTCCGCGACCCCCACTAGTTGTCAGGGAAGCTAATGCAGCTACTAGGCCAGCGTTTCCTGCAATGCTAGGCTCCGTGTATCTCTTGTTATTGCGATCATCCTGGAAGTTATCATTGTTGTCCGGCCCACCAACAAGTGCTCCCGTAATGTTGTGGGGGTTCGGTTTGCTGGAGTCGCGAAAACTCCAACCCTCGGTGCATGAATACATCTTCCCGTCATCAGGAATAGAGGCCGCCCGGTGGTGCACACGTAACGGAAATGCATCTCCATAGCCTATTAAATAGCTGATATGTCTCGGGTTTTTGCCGAGAAGGTAATCAACCTGTTCAAGAGGAAAAGGATAAGTCCACAACTCTGGCATGCTACATCCCCTTATTGTGCAGAGCATAAAAGAGCAATCAAGCATTACATTAATGTTCACTGCTGATTTAAATTACAGTTAACATTAACTTTTGACCTAGGTCTATAGTAGGTGACTAGTTTGGTCCCTATTTAGCAAAGTACTCGTAATTAGACAGAAAAAATAAACGACATAGGGAGAGAAGAAACCTGAGAAGCTGCAAAACGCTGGAGTTCGTTGACATGAATGTATCCATATTCTCCACAACGCCAATACGAAATTCCAGTTGCAGTCACGTAGTCTGAGTATAGTGAGCTAATGAAGGCAGCATTCACCAAATACTGCAAGTTCCCATGACCCTTCGACCTCAACAAAATCATGCCACCTGAAATAATGAATCAAAATGATACATAAATTAATAAATCTATTTGCAAACTGCATTTCCCATTGTAAGACAGTAATACTTGTCATATGCAGTCTATGTGTGTCAAGGCTTTTATGCAAATCAGCCTCTAATCATGCTTAAGATGTACTTTATTAGCTACTAAGCATGCTTAACATAATCGGGATTACAAGTTACAATATATGCTGATACATATAGCTTACTTTATGCTTAGGATCACAAGTTATACATCTGAAAACATCAACATGAATATGAACACAGAAAACATGCTTATGCTTAACTTCATCATGTTTATGTACAACTGCTTCATACGCATACATGATAAACAAGGAACAGTAGGGTCTAGGTATACCTGTCTTTAGCTTATTGAAGACCAAACAAGAGTAAACAGTAGATACCTTGATTTCTTTAGCAACAGTAGGAAGTATAGCATGATGATACCTTAGGCAAGGTCATGTTCATCTCAGGTTGTTGTTTTTCTGTAGACAATCACTTAAAACAGAAATTCTAGACCAAAATCTTTTCTGGAAGTTCTTCATCCACTTCTATCACCCCTATTTCTATCTAATAGCAGAAATAAACTTTAAATAAGGCTAGAAGGGAGTTCACCTCCAACTGACTTAGACATGTGTCACACACTCAGCCATCATGAGGTGGAGACACATCCTTTAACTGAATATTATAACTAATATGCCCACTTTATGGATTAACTTGATGTACTTGTCCTTATGTACACATCCCACAAAACTGAAAGTTTTGCCTTCAGTACATGATCTAAACTTAACACACAACTTGATTGAGATTAGGCTAATCCGGTTTTATTAAACTAAACATGATTTGATGCTAAACCATAAAAAGTCTAACAGTGTATACACACAGACATTGTAGATTCAACACACTACAAACTAAATGAATTGATAACTACAAAAGAAATTTAATCAATATACTATTTCATAAGATACAAATAGATAGCAACAAAAGGGGAATATTAGACTCACCTGGCGTGTATTTAAAGACAGTGAACCGTCTCAAAAATGAACAGACGTTCAAATCATTGAATTCATGAAATGTACTCAGGGTCTTCTCGAATGGGTATCCTGGATCACGGAACATGCGAATCCTTGTTGATAGGAGTTGAACGCCGGGTAACTTGTTATCCCAGCTAAAAATCTTTGATACCTTGGATCTTTTCAAGTCCCCTGCCTCTGTAGCTGAATGCAAGTAGTTGATGTTTCCGGTGGCAAAATAAAGCCACAGATTTCCCCACAGCAACTCATCCAAGTAACCTGTGGACGAGCAGAGCATACAAGAATATCAAATTCAAAACGATGTACGTGCCGAAACTTGATTTTTCTGGAATATAAGTCGTCTTAATCATGAATTTTTGATGAACAGCATAGTTTCCTATAAACACAGTCCTAATTGTCCCCCATTTTACATGGAGAAAAACTCAGAATCAGGTTACTACAATGTCACCAGTGTTGCTAACCATCTCCAGGTCGGCAACTTAGATACAGCGTCTTATATGACAATACTCCAACACTGGGAAACTTAGATACACACAAAAAAAAAATGTAAACTTGGAAGCAACTCATTTTCAGATGATGTTCAATCGAGAAACCATCCACACATATTTACTTGTAAAAGAGTAAAACAATTACCAGTAGAACGATATGCAATTTTTGGATTAGGGAAACTGTAAGAATGGTGGTTGCCAGGTGCTGAAGCAAATTTGAACAGTACTTCTGCAGCATGAACCAGCTTCGCGGAGTAGTTGGTGTCATTGATGAATAGGATTGATGCGGCTGCTAGTGCTGCTGCCATCTCTCCCGCTAGATCTGGCCCCGATGTTGTAATCAGAAGTTCAGGCACAAGCTGTACATCTTCTGGTCTTTGCCAGCAATACTCTGGTGAGGTTGACGAGTTAGAAGCCACACCCACCTGAATGAATACATCAAAAGACAGAAAGAAATATTAGTTAATTTTCTTAATCACACATATTTGTATTCCGATAAAAAGAAATACGTGAATACCTGGCATATAATACGGCTGATGGTTGTTGCGTTAGCATCAAAAGTAGAAATCAGATAATCAATACCCCTTTTAATAATCTGTCTTACATGCCAGTACTCTCCCAGATTTTCATACTTCTGCTGATATTCAATGGCCGACCAGCTGAGGACGGTCATCGAGAATGCCAGAGGATACGTGGACTTTATCAACCCTCCGTCGTCATAATAACCACCAATGATGGGATCCTGCAGACCAGAATCCCGTCTCCAAGGAACCGTACTGTTTTTAGGCAGCTTTCCAGCTGCACAATTCAAACACTGAAAGTCAGTAATCTGGCTTCATCAAAAATTTATTTCTAGCACACTTCCTAGGTAGGTACACAACCATGCTTACCAACTACACATCACATTTTCAATATATGTAGAAACAGAATTTGAGAGATTTCTACTAATGCAGTATTTGAATTAAAGACAAATCGGTATTCTATATGTAGTATTAGTAAACTAAATCTCTAGTTTGGTACATAGATAGACAAACAACCACCATTCTCCTCTGCAACTTTAAGATAATGAGCTCATATTAGTCAAAGTTGAGCTCGATAATCAATACTAGGGAGGCAAACCTGCTTAAATCATCCCAAGTTACTAGAATATTCCACTTGCTATCAAGTGTTCAGTTGGCCTCCAACACCATAGATACTAGTAACATACCAATTTCTAATACGATTGGAAGTATTTAGCAAATCGTGCAAATTTGACATGGCAAATCCACGAAACATATGAAAAGTTAAATTTCTTATGGCATCATATTCATATAATCATCTCTTACACTAGTTAGTGATCAACCTAATGAACCTGCATTTTCTAGACACAAGCAAATAGAGTCGGATGATATATGTTAAACCTACACAAACAGTTACCACCATAATTAAACAAACCAAAAGAACAACTAAAAGATAGAACAAAAGCAGATCGTAAGCAAACAGGAGTTGGTGAAATGAAGACCAAATTAATCAAACTTAAATCAAGGATTGACGATGTAATAGAAATTAAACGGACATCAATTGAAACTATGAATGGAAACGAAATTGAAGAAAGAGAAAAGAGTAATCAAATACTTATCTCTGGTATTCTTAGTCTTGAAATCGAAGAATAATACGAGATTAAGAAATTAGAGTCGGATTCATCGAAAAGCATTATGAAATTGATGGGCTAGGGTTTTCGCCTGAAAATCGCCTCTCTCTTTTTTTTTTTTTGGTATATAAGCAAAATAAAAAATAAAATGATAGATCTAGTATTTGAAAGGGTCAAACCATTGACTTATGACTGATAAATAAAAGGTCAAGGTCACTTTTATGCGTGCTTGAAACAGATCTATTACTAAACAAATCTATTATTAAAGACCTGAAAGAAAAAAATTGTGAAAATGATCATAAGAATTCTTACACATCTGGGCATCAAAAAACTTCAGAGCGGTTTGTAACGCGACACCGTACTTGTCAGGACCGTGATCTTCCTTGTCGTGTTTGGGCAATGTTTTAACCACAATAATCGGGACAGTAATAACCACTACCAGACATAAAATCAAACTCCAACGGAATTTGTTTCTGCTAAACGTATATCCACATATCACAACTTTCCTCTTTTCTTTGTCGTCATCTGGTCTCCTAACCCATGAGTTTCTGATCTCTAGTAGCCTCAGACCCTCTTCACTGTTTCGGTCAATCTGTTGCTGCTCTTGTTGTAGAATTTCTAAAGATCTGGTGATTCCATCAAAACCAGCAATTGATCTGCTTCCCTCTCCACGTTCAGGCATGATTTCCAGATCCAAGTGTTGCTGTTGTTACTGGTGATGGAAATCAAAAGGAAGGAAGAAGAACAGTTTAGCAGCAGAAGATTTCAAGAACCATGGTATGATAGACTTTTATGGTATCACTCTTCTTGAACTGAAATGATCTCTACAACTCTTGTAAGTTTAGCAGCAGAAGATTTCAAGAACCATGGTATGATAGACTTTCATGGTATCACTCTTCTTGAACTGAATTGATCTCTACAACTCTTGTAAGTTCATCAAAAGTAGCAACAGATCTACTAGTTGTTGTTGTTCTTCGTACTCGTGATGCAAGAATCAGTGGGTTGAAACCGATCAAAACAAAATCAGTGGGTTGAAAGAGTCTAGAGAAAATGGAAGAGAAAGAAAAGGTAATCAACAAGAGTTGTTCTAAAGAAGTGTTAGGATCATTCAGTGTATCTCTAATTGAAATGAAATATCTTACTAAAGAAAATGAAAGATAAAGAAGTAATGAAAAAGAGTAGTTCTAAAGAAGTGTTATGATCATTAAATGTATCTCTTACTGAAATGAGAAATCTCTGCTAGCTCCCACTAACAAAATTTAATGCGTCAATCCATTTCTGGTAAACTAAGATGAGTCAGCAACACACAATTCTTGATATAGACTGCTAGCAACTTTTATTCCCCTAACTCTATATCTCTGCATTTCACCCAAACAACCTCTGTTTTTCATTCCCTTTATAGGTTGCCAGTTGCATTATCAATTTAAGTGGCAATAGTGGTTACTAATTAAACTAGAATTCTAGAAAAGGTTAAAGCTAATTTCCAGTAAGGAAATACTAATTAGATGAGAAAAATGTTAAAATTTCTAGTCATATTAATTAAACCGAATTTCTAGTCTACTAACTGGTTGAAATTGTTAGTCTACAAGTATTAGTTGGTTGATTCAAGTGCCGGTTGTATTCAAGATCAAAATATTGTTGGAGGAATTCCACTGTAATTAACGCATTTGAAATACACTAACTTTAAGGTTGTTTCTCCAACCAATTTCAGACAACAAAATGCATGCATGTTGATCATCTTAGGTAGGTGAAATATTCCCCTTGTTGCATTAACTATCCATCCACCAGTCCCCATTAATTAAGTCACACAACAACACTCTCTTAAGCTTAATCATGTTTTCTAGTTTTGGATGCTAACGCGTATTCTTCTAAAGCATGCTTGGTCCCACAAGCAGGCGACTGAACATGCAGCGCAACCAGGAAGGAGTATTAAGAAGAAGAATACGGCCAAATGAAATCACCAACACTAATTTTCCAGTTTTATTCTAGATTGAGAAACAGCACGAAAATTCCACTGTAAAGCATTTGAAACACTAAATTTAGCTTTCTTTTCTGCAACTCTCTACGCCAAACCCATTCGAGGAAAAACGCAAGTGGAGAATAAAATTGTTTCAGCGACCAAGTTAACAGTGGGTAGACCCCATATAGGTCTAGTCGTTAGAGGCCTTGGATTGAAGTCTCTGTGTTACTAAAATTCATCCTCCTTGCAGCAGGCATAAGAAGGAAAACAAAAAGAGGAGTCAAGGGGTCAAAGTTTGACCGTCAACCTCAGATTCTTTGAAATTAGCTAGAGGATGCATGGATTGTGAAAAGAGTTCTTTTTGGTTACATTCCGGTGCCAAGAGATTTATTTTTTCACCGCTTGTACGTCCACATTAACGTCTTTCATCGCCATGATACATATGTATACAGAATGAATTAGCCAATTACTTTTCTTTATCTCCTTTATTTATCTCAACAAACTTCTGTATATACCCGTTCAATCACATACTTAGGACATCCCAACTCAAGAAATAGAAAGACAAAAACATCTTATAGCATTTGTAATGGCGAAATTTGTCTCGTTGGTTGCAGTTCTTACTATGTGTACATCAATGCTTCCTAAAAAAATTCCCTACATTTAATGTGACATTCACTTTAATCTATTTTTGGTACTTAGATGAGCAACACACTATTCTTGATATTGACTGCTAACAACTTCGATTCCCCAAACTCTGTGTCTCTGCATTTCACCCAAAGAACCTAGAAAATTTTCAATTTAAGTGGCAATAGTGGTTACTAATTAAACTAGAAAATGTGAAAGCTAATTTCAGTCTTTAATCCAAGTCATATGGCTTTAGTTATTGGTGCTGAGGGAGTAAAGTCACTAGCCTTCTTTTGCACACCTCCAACTCTTATTTTTAGTTGTTGGACAATGTGTATGTACAATATATATGAGGGCAAAACTAAGGGTACTACTGCACTGCTCCACTCTTATTTCATATAAAATAATATGTAACTAGTCGATCTACTACTTATCCGTAATTACAAATTCTAAGTATAAAACTCAAATGCACATCTGTGAAAGTAGAAATCATCAACACAGCCTCTCAATATTGATATCTACTATGACACAAAAAACAAAAACAAAAAAGCTACAGAGATGGAGAACCGAGAGATCACTGCCTCACGACATATGAAATGTCATCAAGGTGAAAAAATGTGTAGGCACTGAAGGAAAAAGCACAAATGATGAAGACGGGGAGATGCTAAAGCTGAATAGAGTCCCCCAAGCAAAAGAGCTTGAGCAAACCCACTTATTCAACCAGCTCAAGGTGTGGTCAAACACATTGTGCGTCTCGCCATGGTAGAGTTTCATGTTAGACAAACATTCCTCCATTTTTCTTCCTCATATGTGATGCACCATTGATTTGTAAGGGCCACAGCACACTCATGGTTACGAAAACAACGACCACGACCAACAGTCAAGGCGATGAGTACTTGGGGAAACTGATTGACGGGATTACGTTTCATAATCCCAAAATTCTTTCTAATGTTGTGGAGAGGTTGGAAAATGTTGCATCAGATGGAGTACATATTATTTTTTTTATGATTTAATGACAGGCTATCACATTCTTGTGACTTGGATTGCTGGTGGACCTCAGGCAGGAATTATGGCTAATCGATCAACTGAATTTGTTGCTTATTTTCTATCAATCAATTTATTTGGTTTAGCTTTAGGGTTGGACCACCGTTGCCAATGTTTATCTAAACTCCAGAAACACTTTCTTTTGCTTACAAAATATTTCTGATGTTCCTTTGAAGTTTCTTAAGTTTACTTCCATAATTGGAAGTACAATATGAACAACACTTGCACAACTTGTAAGTTGGCCAATTTCATTTATCTACTTATTTGTCTCCTTTACTACAATATGCCCAAATTTGGAGGATCATTTACTACATTATTAAAGAACACGGTGGAAAAGAAAGAAAAAAAAAATTGTGCACTTACCATTGGTGAATTCTACCAATCAATGCCTGTGAAAACCATTAAATCTTAGTTCTTGATCTCTCATTTAATAAAGAGTTGGTAAAACTGAAACAGTCAAAAAAAAAAAATCTATCAACCAATGCTTCTCTTTTGAAATTCTACTATTTGAGATTATCAACACAACCAGTGCTCAAATCTAACCAAACTTGGACCAAGTTTCCGTAAATGGTTAGTGATTACGGTTTCGGAGCTCCATTTCCTCAAGGTAGGATTCAGCCATGTTGTACACTACATCAAACAACAAGAACAAAAAAGTTCTGGCAAATTAAACAACACCGATTCCATATGTGCCACAACCCTTGTCAACAGCAAGAAATGGGTGCGTCATATTTCAGCCTCACTACAAAGGAGGAGTGGGGGGACTCAAACCCCGAGAGTTTTTGCTTTATGCCAAAAGCAGAAAGATGACTTGTTGGCTGGTTCTACACGGCATTAGGCACCAACAGAGTGCAATTTTAATTTCTGTAAATGGCTTGAAAACGAAATTGATTCTTTACATTCAGTAAAGAGTTGTTTTGCTTGAAATACATAATAATGCAAGAGTTATCAGTATGCGTATGACCCATGGAAATTATCACATTAAATAGCATCACCTACTCAAGAGATAAGAAAGACTTTTATATTAAAAATCAGAGAAGAGAAAAAGAAAAATTAACTCATTCAAATGCTAATAAGTAGAAATCATCAACACAGCCTCTCAATATTGATATCTACTGTGACACAAAAAACAAAAAAAAAGCTACAGAGATGGAGAACCGAGAGATCACTGCCACACGACATAAGAAATGTCATCAAGGTGAAAAAAAGTGTAGGCACTGAAGGAAAAAGCACAAATAATGAAGACGGGGAGATGCTAAAGATGAATAGAGTCCTCCAAGCAAAAGAGCTTGAGCAAACCCACTTATTCAACCAGCTCAAGGTGTGGTCAAACACATTGTGTGTCTCGTTATGACCGGTCCTGCAAGTGAGCATAATGATTGTGCGTCACAGAGTTGCAGACCAAGTCAGTATTCAGCCATAGCGGCCAATTGTAAAACCATAATAGCGCATTCCAAAGCCATAATAGCGGTATACTGTATGGACCGTCAAGCACTGAAATAGTGGCACCATGCAGGGCCAGTGAAACACGAAGGTAGCGCTACACTGTAAATACATTCGGCTAATGAATGAAGCTTATTGGTCGACACAATAAGGCTTCATTGAGGAAAAGGAAAGACGATGCCAAAGTGACAGATGCAACATGCGATGTTGGCATTAAGGCATATCTATGGAATTGAGGTGGCCCAAACTCAAGGATGATGCAAGTAGGTATAATAGACCAAGAGTTGGTCTATGGAATTAGTTGAAGGCTGGACAAAGCTTGGACAGTGCAAGCAAACTAGTAATGCAAGAGTAGCATTGCTATTGTCAAGCTAATTGGCGAAGTGAAGCATATATGACGCGTGAATAACTAGAGTGAGCTTAAGGAGTCGGACTTGAAGATTGAAGCATGAGGATTGTCCGTGCATTATATTAGAATGATAAGCATGCAGGGCCAAGAGGACTGAGCATTGGAGTGTGGCATAATTCAGTATAACACAACAGGTGGTGCAATACAGCTGTTAATAGTGGTTATTAGCTTAGGGTTAAAATCGTAAAACACTAATCCCTAGCAGACAGTGACGTCACAACATTTAAAGTAACAAGCATTTACTAGACACATTTACTGAAACCTTTAATGTGTCTCTAAATATTACCAGGGTATCTTTTTCAGATTAGGGTTACGACAAGCCAAACCCTAATTCCCACGTGTGCCAATGGAAAATCATGCCAGCCACACCGACCGCGCAAAAGCATGCCAACCATGCTAGCCGCACCTCTGTGCCAATGGAAAATCATGCCATCCACACCGACCGCGCCAAAGCATGCCAACCATGCTAGCCGCACCTATGTGCCAATGCTAAATCATGCCAGCCACACCGACCGTGCCAAAGCATGCCAACCATACTAGCCGCACCTCTGTGCCAATGGAAAATCATGCCAACCACACCGACCACGCCAAAGCATGCCAACCATGCTAGCCGCACCTCTATGCAAATGGAAAATCATGATAGCCACACCAACCATGCCAAAGCATGCCAACCATGCAAGACGCACCTCTATGCCAATGGAAAATCATGCCAGCCACACCAACTGCGCCAAATCATGCCAACCATGCTAGCCGCACCACTGTGCCAATGGAAAATCATGTCATCCACACCAACCGCGTCAAATCAGGCCAACCATGCTAGCCGCACCTCTGTGCCAATGGAAAATCATGCCAGCCACACCAACCGCGCCAAAGCATGCCAACCATGCTAGCCGCACCTCTGTGCCAATGGAAAATCATGCCAGCCACACCAATCGCGCCAAAACATGCCAACCATGCTAGCCGCACCTCCGTTCCAATGGAAAATCATGCTAGCCACACCTACCGCGCCATGCCAATCGCACCTCTCCATGGCCCCATACCGCGCCACCATACTTGCCTTTGCTACGCGGCTATCAAAACGAAGGAATGAAACAATCAACGGTTGCCCTTCAATTCCAGGAGCTAATCCTGGCCGTCTACAATTACCAAACGACCTTTGCCCCAAAACACTAGCTTGGTCATGCACCTAGCCCAAACTAGCCACGCCATGCGCCTATGGCAAGCCCTTGGCCCCACACTCCAAGCCAAAACCGCACCAAGCCCAAGCTAGTCACGTCATGCGCCTATGGAAAGCCCTTGGCCCCACACACCAAGCCAAAACCGCACCTAGCCCAAGATAGTCACGTCATACGCCTATGACAAGCCCTTGGCCACACACACCAAGCCAAAATCGTACATATCCCAAGATAGTCACGCCATGCGCCTATGGAAAGCCCTTGGCCCCACACGCCAAGCCAAAACTGCACCTAGCCCAAGCTAGACACGCCATGCGCCTATGGAATACCCTTGGCCCCACATCCCAAGCCAAAATCGCACCTAGCCCAAGATAGCCGTGCCATGCCAAACGCACTCTACCTTAGCCCTAGCTATGCTAGCCAAACCATGCCATGCCAACGGCATGCCAACCCCAGCTGCGCCACCACGTTGGCCATCGCTACGCGGCTACCAAAACGAAGGCGTGCAATAATCAACGGTTTCCCTTCAATCCCAGGAGTAAATCCTATCCATCCAATGTTACCAGACGACACATGTTAACCTTTGGCCCGAAAACCTAAGTTTGGCTACGCCAAACCATGCCATGCCAACGACATGCCAACCTATCCGTGCCACCATGTTGGCCCAC
Source organism: Papaver bracteatum (assembly GCA_023529315.1). Taxonomy (NCBI): domain Eukaryota; kingdom Viridiplantae; phylum Streptophyta; class Magnoliopsida; order Ranunculales; family Papaveraceae; genus Papaver; species Papaver bracteatum. The sequence goes on from JAJJWX010000095.1 coordinate 22,646, forward strand.
ACTACGCGGCTACCAAAACAAAGGCGTGCAATAATCAACGGTTGCCATTCAATCCCGGAAGCAAATCCTAGACATCCAAGGTTATCAGACGACACATGGTAACCATTGGCCCGAAAACCTAAGTTTGGCCATGCCAATCCTTACCATGCCAACGGCATGCCAACCTTGACGCGCCACCACGTTGGCCCTCACTATGCGGCTACCAAAATGTAGGCATGCAACAATCAAAGATTTCCCATCCTCTCAAGATGCAAAATCTCGATCGTCGAAGGTCACCAGGCTAGCAAGTTTCCCGAGCTTGACTTGCCAAGCCACAACAACATGCTACATGTTTCCGAAAAATATTCGAGACATTAACACAAACTGGGGATCCTCTATGGGTATTGGTTTTGCGGTTTACAGCGTGCGGCATACACAACGCCCGTCATAAGGAAGTGTCATAAGGGTGAGGCGGTTAGTAAATACGGGAAGTTATGTGTGAAACATTCATGGGACATAAAGCACATGCGTTAACAACTTTATGGGACATCAATTCCATAACGTTAGCAGTTTCATGCGTTAACCCCTTTATGGAACATCAATTCCATGCATACGGTTACCACCTCCTCCCATTTACTTCCCCACTCTTTAATGAAACCAAGGTACGTTTTTACTCCGACTTGTATAAATAGGTCTTACCTATTTCCATTGAACAACAAGTTCATACGGGAGATACAGAACTCAGAAATACTTACTTGCTATCTCACCTTGTTAGCTCTCTCACTTTTCTGATAACAAGTCGTAGTAACCCAACTACTCTTCCAGAATCAACTATTCTGGTCTCACCACTTTCCTTGCTTCCCTCCCCAAAACCAACCCATTCTCCTCTACTTTGTGACTGAACAAAGTCTGGAATGGTCATTTCTTGGTTTATGCCGGACTTGTACAGATTGATCTCTCTAATATAAAGTACTCCATTGTAGTACATTGTTTAGGGTTTAAATTGTTTCTCATCTGCACACCCGCAATTACCGAAATCAGCAGAAACCATTTTCACCTACAAACAATTGGCGACCACAGCGGGAGGATTGATCTATCGGTTACAATATTAACTCCAACTCCTGATTTTGTTTCTTGAACGTCAATCCCAATATGGTGGAACTCAGGTCTGGAGCGACTTCCGAAAATACCAGTATAGAACACGTCCCTGATTTTAAAGTCTCTCCCAATAACGTCATTACATCACCTAGTGACTACAGTAACTACGAATGCACTCCCTCGAGCGTAACACCGCCAATCACCATGGATAGAGCCGCCGCCGCCTCTAATATCTCTGCACAACCCTCTAATCACGGCAACGAAAACACCTCTTCGGGCGTTACGCCACCAGTCACCAGAGCCAGATCTGCCGATGTGTCTCCTAATGTTTCGTCTAGCATGGCACCTCCAACCACAACTAAGGTTCCAGCTACCATACCGACGGGACGTGAGACCGGAGGTACCGGGGGAAACCGGAGGGACCGGAGGAAAACGTCCTTATGTCACCATCGCTGATTTGATGGAACAACAGGAAATACTCGACAGAGCCCAGACGGATATGGTTTCAACACAGAAGGAAGTACTCTTCTTTCTCAAGACCTTGAAAGAGCGTCTACCACGTGAGTCGCGTCCTCCAGATCTGTTTAGAAACATCTCCAAAAACCCCGACGCTAGCACCTCGGTGGAGCACACCTCCGCGGACGAGGAAATTCGCGCTAGAATCCCATTGGAAATAAATCAGCCGTCCAACTTCGTTACGCGAGAAAATATGGAGCAACTTCTCCGCAACCGAATCAAGAATGATGAACTGGACATTCATAAACACCAACCCCCTTACCCATCCGAAATTCAAATAATCTCTCTTACAAGGGGGTACTCCCCCCCTCAATTCACCTTGTACGATGGTACCGGGAATGCACATGAGCATGTCTCCCGTTTCTTGGAATCTCTAGGTGAACATGAATATAATCACGTTTTTTGTATAAGGGAGTTCTCAAAATCACTTATCGGAAGGGCGTATACATGGTACAACAGCATCCCTCCAAACAGTATTCCCAACTGGAGTGGCATGGTTACCGCATTTTACAGGAAGTACTTCTTCGTGTCTGAACAAGTTACTTTCTCAGATCTCGGAAGAATGTACCAGTGGGATAACGAATATCCGAATGATTTTTTCAAAAGGATCAGGGTTCAAGCACTCGACTGTCACGACCCTAACGTGACTGAGCAACAGCTGGTGAACGCGTGAATCAATGGTATGGTTCATATTTACCGCGCTTTGCTAGAAAACTTGCGCTTCCAGACATTCTCCGAACTCCATGAAGCCGCTAGACGATCTGCAACGACAACACCAGCATTACTGGAAAGAACTAGGCCAACTCGAGCAGAAGACACGCGTGAAACTCGTGAAAATAGACGCCTCACCAAAAAGCAATTTAATGTCGGCTCATCCTCCATGAACATAGTAAACGAAAGAGGAAAAAGGAAGGCCCCTAACTACAGGCCACCAGCTAAAACGTGAAGCACCGGTGCAACGGGAAACCCTGCCACGGAAGACCGCCACTAAAGCTCCCATGCATCATCATGAAACCGAAGGGAATACCTTCGATTTCCAGTTTCCCATCGAGTAGGTGATTGACCTCATAGAAGCATGGATTCAAGACGATGTTAGTAGACTGCCACCTCCCATATGTCCACCAACTGAGGCAGAGATAGAGAACCCCAAGTATTGTCATTACCACAGATTCGTTCACTACCCGACCAGTGATTGCAACAGACTAAAGCATATTTTCAAAGAAAAGACAGAAGCGGGAGTGCTCCAACTAGGAGACGAGGGAGTAAATCAAGACCCACTCCCAATAAGAAACTGTGGTTTCTTTGGGGACTCCGTGCACGAGACTGTACAATCCATGATACATCATGTATGCGAAATTCTCTATCTTTCCAAGGTGCAGCGCCAAGATATTTTTACAGCTCTCAATCGCGTGGTATCCGGAAAATGACTTTTTTTCTCCCCGAAAACCACACCAGGGGCCCAAGCTTTCCAAACGGGCTGAATCAAAGGGGGGAACTGGGGACTGCTGACCACGTCCTGTTTAAGAGGTATCGAATTTGACAACACGCTCATCGACGCGGCCTCTGACTTCAACATTATTACTTTCAAGACACTAAAGGCTGCGGGATTTACAAAAAAAGACGTTACCCATTCCCCGTCTGTGATTAAGAACCCGAGAGGAGAAGCTTTGAACGCGCATGGCTACATAAATCTCGAGATCAAGATGGGAGACGCTATAACACATAGAAAATTCCACATTGTCAAAGAACTGGGTCACGACATGATATTGGGGAACTTATGGGTACTCGACAAAAAAGCGAAATTAGATATGCACCCTCTACCGATGTCCACGCCCGAAAGAATTTCCAACAAATCATCCCACTGGTTATTGCATCGACGAGTTATCAATGGAACCCGGACATCTGGAGAAGACCTGTTGGCACTAGCTCATGGATTTCAAACGCAAGTAAGTCAGGCCGAACGACCTTCTCTACAACCAGTCATTCCTACCCCTATTTCGTCATGGGGACTCGGCGCGATTAATGGCACGGACACTATCAAGAAATATGGGGTGCTGGGCCATTTGAACACTTTGCAAAAAGCTTGGAAACTTCCATCGAAACCGATGAAGTCAAGACTCAAACGGTTGAACGATGCCTGAACCCGTTTCAATCGGAGATATAATGGTTAAGGTAGACTCGTTTCAGGTTAGGAAGATGACGGTAAAAGTGGCTATTCAAATTGATTCGCCCAATGGAAGAGAAGACGAGCTATATCTGGTGGCAGACGTCCTTTTAGGAGGATATTACAAGCTCAATAACACAGACACACCTGAAGGCGTGATAGTTCACTCACGATGGCTCAAGGCCTTTAATCCCTAAAATGTTGTACTTTTCCAGCCACTCTCACTTTAGTATTTCCTTTAACAATTCCTCTTAGTAGTTGTATTTCCATAAGATGAATACGCCGCTTGTATTCTTCCTTGGAATTTCCTTTTTCGTCAAAAAAAAAAAGTATGAACACATCTCTTTCCAAACGAGTTCTCCAGATATCATAGAAATACATCAAACTAACCCATAAAACCACTGCAAAGCCATCATACCACAACCAGAAATACTTCATTCAATCATTCAAAAAAAAAAAATATACAAAGCGAAATGTTGACTAATTAAGAAGAAGGTAAATATGAGTTTACAAAAATATCAGGGGAATTAAGTAACTAACAGGAATAACAAAAAGGGAGGAACTATCCCTCGAAGGATGGAACACGAGTCCCCTTGGTCAAGGCTATCTTCAAGCACTCCCCCAATAATCTCTCGGGCAACAAAGATTCCATTCAACGATGTTAGCAGCAGCAACCTCAACATCTCATCCCGAAGCAACCACAACAGCAACAGTGTCCGCTTCGACAACCATTTCAGCATACACCACCATGACCCCTCCAATATCTCCAACGACACATGTGGCGTCAACTCCAAAGGATACTTCGGTCCCGTCAGACGCTCCCTCGAAGGTTTTCTCATTGACCCTTCGAAGAAGATTTTTTGATTCATCCGCATCAAAATCGATAACCATAGAGCTTTCCTCCAAAATCTTCACATGCTCGATTTTCCATTGCTCCGACCTAGAAACAGTTCGATCCTCCCTATAACTGGACCGAGAAAAGGTTTTGCCGCACTGGAACTTCTCAACACGCCAAGGTTCTTCCTCATTTTCTCGTCCCTTCTCCATGTTCACCAAACCCAAGAAAGTACGAACACGCGCCTGCACTTCATGGAGATAGATGGAAGGGAGGTCCTTGATGATTTCACCGGCTTCATGGAACAGAGATTCGATTCTAGCTAAAGCCTCATCATGAGAAGAAGAAGAGAGATTTCCGCCAATTCTGAAGTCCTTCTCCGAAGAATTAAAGACATGGTTATCCCTGGAGGGTCCTATCATACACTACAAAGAACAAGGAAAATGTTCAAGTTCCATCCTATATATACACACATAAGAAAGAGGATAAAATAAAAATAAGAGGAAAACGCGAGGCGATACCTGTAAAGAGGATGGACGAAGACGAACTACGCGAATGTAGAGTTCAAGATCATCTTTTATGTACAACATGATGACGCAACCTCAAAACGGAAAGTTTTTATACTGGCTGTGAGTTAAGGCATGATATCCGATCCTAATTAAACCTCATGCCTGGCTCTGAGAAATAATTATGGTTGGTGAGAATGCATGGAAGAACGTGCTCGAGGCATACTAGATCGTGTTTTCCTTTCCCACTGCCAACTCTAAGCTTCGGAAGAAAAACCGGCAACATAACCAAAGCAGAAAGAGTAACGCTTTTTCTCTTTTTGCGGGCGTAACGTTTTGGGTTGAAGAGAAAAAGAACTTCCTGGTCGAGTCAAATAAGGAAAGAGTCAACCAAGCCCTTGAAGATAAATCACCTAGCAATCCGTGCCATGTCTCATCCTCACCACCACAGGACGTCCATGCATGCCTCACCTCAACGAGTCGCGCCCTGCCATGGACGCACCAAGCCAAGCCATCTGTTCCATTATTGCGGCCCCACTACGCCTGGCCGTCCATGTACGTCTCGTCTTGCCAAGGCTACACTATACCAAGCCGCCTGCTCCACTGTCGCGACCCTATCATCCACGCTCGTTTGGCTTACCAAGACCACACCACCTCTTGGCCCCTCGATCCAAGCCATCCACTTGCTTCGCCTTCCAAGACCGCGTCCCCTTTTCCATGGAGATGTACGACAAGACCAAGACGGTAACATTCATCTCACCACTTCATGGTATGCATTCCCAGTACAACTTACGCAGGGCCGCCATCACGGGAATCCAAAACTCTCTTTGTCATTCAAAAAGGTTAGTCGGATTATCCTGACCATCTTTACAATGATTTACACCTCAATTCTTTCCTTGTCTGTCACCATCATATGCTTACCTCGCAACAAGGCACCTTTTCCGAGCTAAGCAGGGGACTTAATGTTGATGGTGGTTTTTAGCTTAGGGTTAAAATCGTAAAACACTAAACCCTAGCAGACAGTGACGTCACAACATTTAAAGTAACAAGCATTTACTAGGCACATTTACTGATACCTTTAATGTGTCTCTAAAAATTACATGGGTATCATTTTCAAATTAGGGTTACGACAAGCCAAACCCTAATTCCCACGTGTGTCAATGGCAAATCATGCCAGTCACACCGACCGCGCCAAAGCATGCCAACCATGCTAGCCGCACCTCTGTGATAATGGAAAATCATGCCAGCCACACCTACCGCGCCAAATCATGCCAACCATGCTACCCGCACCTCTGTGCCAATGGAAAATCATGTCATCCACACTGATCGCGCCAAAGCATGCCAACCATGCAAGCCCCACCTCTGTGCCAATGGCAAATCATGCTAGCCACACCGACCGCGCCACAGCATGCCAACCATGCTAGCCGTACCTCTGTGCCAATGGAAAATCATGCCAGCCACACCGACCGCGCCAAAGCATGCCAACCATGCTAGCTGCACCTCTGTGCCAATGGAAAATCATGCCAGCCACACCGACCGCGCCAAAGCATGCCAACCATGTTAGCCGCACCTCTGTGCCAATGGAAAATCATGTCATCCACACCGACTATGCCAAAGCATGTCAACCATGCTAGACACACCTATGTGCCAATGGAAAATCATGCCATCCACACCGACCGTGCCAAAGCATGCCAACCATGCTAGCCGCACCTCTGTGCCAATGGCAAATCATGCCAGCCACACCAACTGCGCCAAAGCATGCTAGCCGCACCTCCACGCCAATGGGAAATCATGCCAGCCACACGTACTGCGCCATGCCAGTCGCACCTCGACATGGCCCCATGTCGCACCACCATACTGGCCTTTTCTACGCGGCTATCAAAACGAAGCATGCAACAATCAACAGTTTCCCTTCAATTCTAGGAGAAAATCCTGGCCGTCTAAGGTTACCAAACTACCTTTTCCCAAAAACCCTAGCTTGGTCACGCACCTATCCCAAGCTAGCCACGCCATGTGCCTATGGAAAGCCCTTGGCCCCACACGCCAAGCCAAAACCGCACTTAGCCCAATCTAGTCACGTCATTCACCTATGGAAATCCCTTGGCCCTACACGCCAAGCCCAAACCGCAGCTAGCCCAAGCTAGTCACGCCATGCGCCTATGGCAAGCCCTTGGCCCCACAAGCCAAGCCAAAACTGTACCTAGCCCAATATAGTCACGTCATGCGCATATGGAAAGCCCTTGGCCCCACACGCCAAGCCAAAACCGCACCAATGCCAAGCTATCCATGTCATGCGCCTATGGAAAACCATTGGCCACATATGCAAAGCCAAAACCGTATTAGCCCAAGCTAGTCGCTCTATGCCATACGCACTCTGCCTTGGCCCTAGCTATGATAGCCAAACCATGCCATGCCAACGGCAAGCCAACCTATCTGCGCTACCACGTTGGCCCTCGCTACGGGGCTACCATAACGAAGGCGTGCAACAATCAATTTTTTCCCTTCAATCCCAGGAGAAAATCCTATCCATCCAAGGTTACCAGACGATACATGGTAAACTTTGGCCCGAAAACCTTAGTTTGGCCATGCCAAACCATGCCACCACCACGTTGGCCCTCATTATGCGGCTACCAAAACGAAGGCGTGCAACAATCAACGGTTTCCCTTCAATCCCGGGAGCAAATCCTAGACATCCAAGGTTACCAGACGATACATGGTAACCTTTGGCCCGAAAACCTAAGTTTGGCCACGCCAAACCTTTCCATTCCAAAGGCATGCGAACTTAGGCGCGCCACCACGTTGGCCCTCACTATGTGGATACCAAAACGAAGGCGTGCAACAATCAACGGCTGCCCCTCCTCTCAATATGCAAAATCTCGACCATCGAAGGTCACCAGGCTAGCAAGTTCCCGAGATTGACTTGCCAAACCAAAACAACATGCTACATGTTTTCCAAAAAAATTTGAGACATCAACATAAACTGGGGGATCCTCTTTAGGTATTACTTTTGTGGTTTATAGCATGCGGCGTACACTACGCCCGTCATAAGGAAGTGTCATAAGGGTGAGGAGGTTAGTAAATACGGGAAGTTATGCGTGAAATGTTCATGGGACATAAAGCACATGCGTTAACAACTTTATGGGACATCAATTCCATAATGTTAGCAGTTTCATAAAAACCAGTTTCATGCGTTAACCACTTTATGGAACATCAATTCCATGCATACTGTTACCACCTCCTCCCATTTACTTCCCCACTCCTTAATGAGACCAGGGTACGTTTTTACTCCGACTTGTATAAATAGGTCTTACCTATTTCCATTGAACAACAAGTTCATACGGGAGATACAAAACTCATAAATACTTACTTGCTAGCTCACCTTTTTATCTCTCTCACTTTTCTGATAACAAGTCGTAGTAACCCAACTACTCTTCCAGAATCAACTATTATGGTCTCACCACTTTCCTTGCTTCCCTGGTCACAAAGTCTGGAACGGCGATTTATTGGTTTAGGCTGGACTTGTACAGATTGATCTCTCGAATCTAAAGTACTCCCTTGAAATACATTATTTAGGGTTTAAATTGTTTCTCACCTGCACACCCGCAATTACCGAAATCAGTAGAAACCATTTTCATTTACAAACAACATCTCAAGTGACGATTACAAGTTAGTTACGAGCTTCACAAGCATGCCAATGATGCATGATGAAGTAGAACGGTTATAAAGGAGTTTATAAGTATGGGAGACGGTTCCTAACTGCAATAGAACATGTGTTGGTTGGTTGGCGCGAATTAGAAGAGAACTGGATAGTTAGCATAGTTATTGGCGGTTATAGAACTGCTCCATGGGACAGATGGATATCCCATGCGTGTACAACGTTTATGCACAGTTTTGGCCAAGTAAAACTGATGTATAAATAGTCCTAAGCAATGGAATATTCGGAAGGCTTGCATATGTGAGTGTGAGACTCAAAAAATCAGAGTTTTGTAAGGCTAAGGCTTGGTTCAAGGTGAACAAGTCAGTGTAATTCCATAAGTGGGAAAGTTTTATATTTCTTCCCTTTTGATGCAATAAAAGAAGTTGATTGGGTCATGTTCTAAGTGTTCTTGGTTGGCCAATTCTTGTTGACAAAGTATGGCAAATTTCAAATGCATTATGGGGTGTATTTGAGAAATTTAATTGAAGAGAAAGAAGGATAAAGACTTCCGCTAAAGAACTGTTGAGTTGGTTATTTGCATTAGTGCAAACTTATAAGGCTGAAGTACAGGTGGGTGAAGTTTTATTCACAGAACCACTGTGCTGCCGGGTTACACTTTCGCAGAAAATTATCTGGGGAGTTTAAAGGTGTGACAGCTTCGGGTATCAGAGCTGTGTTTGGTACACATTTCGAATGTATTTGTTGGATAATACGCTGGTTCTTTCTCTCTTAAGTTATTTTCCTATGAGCAAGTAAGTGGCGCATTATTTTCAGAGTTTTTCATTAGAAATGAGTTCTAATGGCATAATGATCGACGAATAACTACCGAGTACGTTTGATCAGCTTGAGGAGTATGGTGATCTTGGTGATTAACCATAGATATGGGATGTGATGGCCTAGAAAATCCTCCTGCTTCTGAAGATAAGGGCAGGCTAGATTTACTTGAAGGAATAACGACAGATTGGTTTAAATAATTTGACGAGATTGTAGGTGCAGTGGAAGACAAGGTGTATGATGCAACCCTTTTGAATTGTGAAACCAATACTGAAGTGACTAAATTGAAGGTGCAATTTAGTAACATAAAGACCATACTAACAAGCAATGGGAATAAAATGTCTGAGGAAGTGACAAGCATTTGTGGGTTAATCAGTAATGGCATGTTTGCAGGGGCGAATGTGCATGGAGAAAGGTCTAATCGAGTCTCCGAGCTAAGAGTTTACGTTAGTTCCATAAATGCTAGAGAAATTGAGAATTTCTTGTATGACGTTGAGGCATACTTTGAGGCGAATGGAACTGGGGAAGGACAAAAGGTAACTCTCACAGGAAATTACCTTGGTGGTGATGCAAAGGTTTGGTGGAGAATTATGCTGCAAGAAGATGAAGCTGTTGGTTACGCCAATCCTATGTCATGGAATGACATGAAAGCTGGACTGAGATGTCAGTTCTATCTAAGAAATGGTGCTTGGTATGCAAGAGAGTTCTCGTGGGACAAAAATAACGGGTACACCACAGGCCTATGCTGAAAACATCATTGCGTTGGTGCAAGAAGTATGTGGCATGAGTGAAGAAGATCATATGTTTCAATTTCTGTCTGGCGCGAGATCTAGTGTGATTGCTGAACTCAAGAAGCGCTAAATCCAGAGTATCCAGATGGCTATTCAGGCGGTAAGAGAGATTACCAGTTGCACAACAACTGAAGATGTGCAAATTTGTGAAGGTAAGGCCAAAGGAAAGGAAAACTCTGTAGGCAGTAAGCACAAGCATGATCCAAAAGAAGATGAACTATTTCCTTCAACCCTAAAGTATAGGGGATGTTTCATTTTCAAAGGTTTACACTTCGCTAGAAGTTGTCCACTCAAGGCACAACTTAATGCATCAGTTGGGGATGATTATGGGAATAATTTTAGCAAGAATCGTGAGGGCCCAAGTGAAGGTTCGAAGAAGAGACCTTGTAGAGAAATTGTCGCTCACTTCGACAAAAGAAACTAAGCTAAGAACAAGAGTAAGTATTGATGTCTCCATTGGCAATACTTTAACACCAAAACAAGAGTGTTTCTGGCCTTGTTTTATGTGGCTTTAGTTGTTGGTTGTTGCAAACTCTGTGTGTAGATTTTGGTTGTACAGACTTTTATGTGAGTCTTCAAGTTTGTATATACTTTACTTTAGTGTAAGCAAGTTTCTTTGTTAATGAAGCTTTAGCTTCTCAAAAGTGATCGGTGGATCAAGCATGTAATGGTACATGGTCTTGTTATGTAAGAGCAGTAATGAATGAAGATGTTTTCATTTGTAAAGTCTTGCCTCTTTATTTAAGATATAAATCCAGTTCATGGGGAGATGTTGAAGTATAATACTTAGCCTAACGTATGCAGTAGCAATACAAGTCGAAAGATAATAACCCAAGCATAGGACAAGGGTCCTAGTTGATGCAGAAGTGATGTTGATGTTTTGAGATTGCAAAATGGCACGATAGCAGATGGGCAGCGATGGTGCAAGCAATACAGCAAGTAAGAAATCATATAATCAGCAAGCATGAGTTGGGTAGAACTCATTTCCAAGTGAAAGACACACACTTTCCAGGAAAACAAGCAATGTAGTTCAAATAAGTATTCAGAGACATATTGGCTTTGAAGGCATGGCTTATGGGAAGCTAACGGGTTATCTATGTTATGTCCAAATATAGTTAGTCACAGTTGTGTAAATGGGTTGTGAAACTCAATAGTTTTGGTTAAACCAATTAAGCAGAGAAAACTTGCCATTTCAGTTCGGGTATGCAACATGGCATAAGAATGAAGAGTTTATACTTGGTGTCCACATTCAGAAAAATGAGTTCTTGAATGTTGATAGCATAATCAGAGTTTGGTGAGGCATGAAGTGTTGGATTCGTGTATATTATGCAAATGGAACCCCTATGCACTTTGTGATATGCTTAACAAGAGAAGGAGAACTACAGTTCAAGGCATGGGCCGGCAAAACTTATTGAAAATGAAGCCAAGTCATTTATAAGTCCTTGTCATGTTGAGTTAGATGCAAAAGGAAAATTCGGGAGGAGAAATACTATGGCAATGATCGTGGTAATCAGACGAAGAAGAATCATTTAGTGCGTACACTTACACTTATGTGTAAATGATTCAAGGAGAAATTCAGGCCTAAAGAGAGTTGTCTAAGAAGAATTTCAGGTTTGCATTTGAGTATTGATGCATTATTTGAGTAGTATAGTAAGCGTAGTGCAAAACACCGAGAAGTGACTCAATTATATGAGATCAGTGGCAAAGAAGTAAATCTAAGTGATACGGATGCTATCGGAGGTGTTCATACTAGGTCGCGTTCAACGAGGTCGTTGAACGGATTAGGTGGGGGAGGTCTATGACCGATCTTGCAAGTGAGAATAATGATTGTGTGTCACAGAGTTGCATACCAAGTTAATATTCAGCCATAGCGGCCAATTGTAAAACCATAATAGAGCATTACAAAGATTTAATTGTGGTATACTATATCGACCGTCAAGCACTGAGATAGTGGCACCCTGCAGGGTCAGTGAAGCACGAAGGTAGAGTACACTGTAAAGATATTTGTCTAAGGAATGAAGCTTATTGGACGACACAATAAGGCTTCATTGAGGGAAAGGCAAGACGAGGCCAAAGTGACAGATGCAACATGCTATATTGGCATTAAGGCATATCTATGGAATTGAGGTGTCCCAAAGTTGGCATTAAGGATGACATATGTGATGTTGGCATTAAGGATGATGCAAGAAGGTACACTACAAGAGAATTGGACTTTAGCGAATACCAGGAATCAGTTGGTACAAGGTCGTTTTGAGTGGCTGGAGGTCTATAATAGCCGACGTGGCAACAGATACCTTCTGTGGTTAAAGGCTTACTTGCTAAAGGTTTATACCAAGGATTCTGTTGGTACAAATGTCTTTCAACTTCAATGAAGCATTTATGGTTGGCACAATTTTTCAGTAAGCACTGGTTGTCGTTGGTAAAACATATAAAACTGTGTTGGTTAAATGTATAACCCACAAAAATATCTGTTGTTGAAGACTTGTACATAGTTGGTAGATGTGTCTATTATAGAACTATGTCAGTTGATAAAGTATTTGACCCACTGAATTTTGGATGCTCTATGCGTTTGGCCTTGTGGGTAAAGGATTTTATCCGCTAAAGATGTTTGAGCGTTTTATCCACTCAATTTTCGTTGGTTAATGTGTTTATCCGCTATATACCTAGTTTCTTGGAAGTCGGTTGAGGGATATGGGCACTAAAATTTCAGCTTCTCAAGGAATCCAGCCACAGAATAATAGTCGGTGAAGTTTTGTAATCTCTTAATATGTTGGTGAAGATTTGTTGCCATCAAAAGTTTAGTTGGTAGGTGCTATAGACGTCGACAATGCAATTGGCATCGTTGACCAAGGGCTTAAGCTAGTACAAATTGAGTTACTCAAGTGCTTCAGCGTTACCAATTGAGCTTCTTAAGGTGTTGGTAGAGTATTATTCAATAATAAAATATAAAAAAAACAAAACAACTACATAATTTCTTTTATTCAGATATTTTCTTTTATTCATTATTTTCAATCGCTATAATTAGAACATATTTGAACAATGATAAAGGGACCATGATAAATTACAAAGAATTTACACCCACACCTTACGGATGCTTCAGAAAATGGCGACCCAACTGAGAATGCAATCGATCTGCAGCCGCATCAATTTGACACTTTCAGCTTATGAAGCAAGGGAATTTAAGCATGAACTTTTTTTCATTGTTCCTCTTTTTTAGACCATCAACATCCATTTAATGACTGAATTTATAAGCTTGTAATCCAAAGTAATGAAGTATTATTACAACAATGCATTTAAAGTAATAAATCAAAGAATCAAAACAAAAAGATAGTTACAAAGAGAAGCAAAGGGAAGAGTAAAGAGATGTAATCACCATTATCGCTTCTAGTTCAGAAGTCGGAACAACATATTGTGCTGACAGAAAGAATTTGTACTTTGATCCAGTGGTTCTGCCATCAATCCAATTCAAGCACTCAGACACTAGTATATTTTTCAAATCATAAGGAACATAGATTTGATAATTATAAAGTATAAACAAGCCTCCAACAAGAAAAAAACTTCCTTCTAGAGAACATTTATTTTTCTTATAACTCCCCTGACTACAGATGCAACTACTTTGAGAATTACAGGAAGATAAAATGAAAGTCTACAAAACCAGCAAGGAGGCAGAAAGTCATAGATGTTATGTGCACAACTTTTATTTTAACATGAAGAATCCATATTTAAAAACATTGGTGACTATAAGATCAGAGTAAGCAAACCACAGACTGTTAGGCAAACTCTTGAGTCTTTGTTTTTTATTGTTGTCCCAACAATTGAAGCCCCGTATATTTATTAGGCAAATAGTGAAAGGTAATATAACCAGCTAGTAAAAAACTTCTAAATCGGGAATCACAGTCACAGTTGAGAGGGTTCCTTGATCAGGCTAGCAGCCAGATATCTAAGATAGGGGTAAAGCTTTGTAAATTAATAAATAAAATCCACAACACCTGTCACTTACCAAATAGAGCAGAAACCTACTATACACACATTGAAATTTTACCCCAGAATTTGACTATACCAAACAATGGGAGAACTGGAAGCAAAACTTTGAACATAATCAACAATCCTTAAGAAAAGAGTATCGCCCCCACATATCTGGTCACTTGATTTTCTTTTATGTAAGCATTCCGACTAGACATGAGCGCAACTACCTGCAAGCAAAAGAACCAAAAGTATTCATTTCATGAGCTAACACTGAACTACTCTGAATTTTTCATGAAACCACATTGCCTGGACATTGAAATAATGTACAGGTGAAACCGAAAAATGAAAGAAAATGGTAAATAAAAAATCATGCCAAAGCTCAAAAATCAAGCCAAAGCTCATCTTCTGGCCCTACCCAATGGGGTTAATCTAGCAATCAGCCAGTCAAAAAATCTGAGTAATGATAAATTCAACAAAGAGCCCTCAGCAATTGAACCACTAGTAATCCCTTACAAAAAAGTTGTAATCAATGGAATTCCTTCTAGACCAAACAGTGGTGGACTCGGGATATTAGGGAAACTTTTAAGGGTGTACATGAATAACCTGCAACTGGTACTTCATTCTTTTTATTTTGAACGAAATATCGAACTAAATCTAGCTAAAAAACATGTAAAGAAGAGAGATCGGTTAACATTATATTTACAATGTATCCTAGCAGATAATTAAAAGAACACTGCAATTTAAAAAATAACTTCTACTAAACACTTATATAAAATTGGAAAGACAAGAATCAAATCAATAGTTAACTATCATACTGAGACTAATCAATATATCATGCGAGATCAAATGTAACAATGCGTCACAATTTTTTGGTATGCTTTACTAATTAGTATAAAGATTAGTAATTAAACATATAGTCAAACAATTTACAGTAAATAATTGGTAAAAAAAGGTTTAATTATAGTATTTCACTTAAAAAATGTACCATCAAGATCTATCATTTACCTTGATTGAGGTGGGGCAGTAGAAATTGAAGAAGGTTCATATCCTTTCTTCATTATTCTCACTTTCTCAGCAAAAAGTTCAACATTGTTCTCTGGAAACATATACCTCTGTTGTACTGCATAAATCAATTTTCAAATCCTTCTTCCCTTTTCACCTACACATCCAAAAACCAAACAATAATCAGATCTAAACCAAAAAAGAAAAAACATATAACAAACTAGGGATTTCCTCTAATGATAATCTCGGTCAGCACCATGCAATTGGAGCCATGGAATTCGAGAATCTCCTTGAGTGGGTATTCACTAATAACATCACTATCGCTATATAGATGACAAATAATGGCTCAGAAGAGTCATCAATCAAAGCTAAAGGTCTAGTACCTAATGGTTAAGTCTCTTGAGAACAAGTAATCTTGATCCCGACCTTTGGCTCAACACCTTTCAACAACTTGAGCATCACCTGCAAAATCAAACCAATTAATCAAAGTAAGCCCCAATTGCATCATACTAGAGCACAATCAAGAAGGTATTTGAAAGATGAGTTTTACCTTTGGTTGGTAATTGATGGCTAATAAAACTTCTGTGATTCCAAAAGCAAAACAAGCCCTGAGTTGTAACCCTAACTCCAACACCAGAGTAAAAACATAGTTAATCCAAACACTTGATTTGCAATTCTAAAATCAGGAAAAAATAAATAAACTACAGAGAGAATGGATTGAATGATTTACCATCCGGGTCTTTTTTTTCTTAACTTTTTCGCCATGATTTGTTGTAGATTAAGAAAATGATCTAAGACTTTGTTACCATCAGTGGCTTCTTCAATCATAATTTTAGTGCATTAGAGTGGAAGAAGAAGAAGAGTTCCGATGCCGTGAGAGGAGAGAAGAAAAGAGATAAGGATAAGGATAAGAGAAAAACTGAAACGAATGAAAAGAGATAAGGAGATAAGAAAATAGATTAGGGTTTTTTTCTAGTGTGTGGTGCACGTGTATCCTAGGATGAATTTGTGCAATTTTCTTGGGATATGTCATGGATCTGTATGACAAACTTTTCATTTATGTTGTTCCAATCATTGGATCAATTCCTGATGGATTAGTGGGTCGATGGACATATGGATGGATGTTTTAGTGTGTGGGGAGTGTAGACTAAGATCAACCATAGTCATCGACTAAACCCAAAATTTTCGACTAAAACCCAGACACTACGGAGAGAGTAAAGAGCAAATACCAGACTAAAATCCAAAACCCAAACTATATTTGGTCTTTGGTTTGCTCTTTGATCGGGCGTAGATTAAAGTTGCGCATGATGGGGCGTAGATTAAAGTTACGCCTGAAGACTAAAAAAAAATGGGACGCAAAATACCAATTACGCCTGATTGGGGCGTAACTTTGAGTTATGCCCCAATTAAAAAAAAAAGGGGGGGGGGGGGGCGGAATTGATTTGGTTCGCCTGATTGGGGCACAACCCTGGCCAAATTTTAGTTTCCTCCACTGCGTTGCAACACGGACTAAACCCAAATATTCAAAAAAAAATTGCTTTTTGGTCTTTGGTTATGATTGCACCACTGCAGCTGCTCAAAGAAACCAAAAGCACAAGTGAGAAAGCAAAAACATCTTGCCTCACAAAAAGTGATTTTTTTCTCATTCGGAAATCATTTTCATAATATACACTTAAACTATAATCTTTTATTTTTTAACTTTTACCTAGGGGATCCATGTTTCCCATCAAACCTTTACACATTACCTAATTATGTTGCTCTATCTAATTGTGTATGTGAAGTCCATATTAATACATTTTATTTTTTCCAAAGTTATATCATTTCATTTTCTATGAAAAAAATAGAATATATTACCATTATCATTTTTAACCAGATCTTTGGCTTCTTTTTTCAATATTAAAAATTAAGTTGTCGGATATTCAGAATTGACATAATTTCCGGTTAGATACTAATTTTATCTTATAAAAATAAATCATACTTGATACATTTTTGGATTTGGAAGTAGTACGGTCGAAAATCATATGTAAAAGAGTTAAAATGTTTCGAATGAAGCTAGATCAATTTTCAAACGGTAAACATGTGATGTTGAGTATTATCCATGTGTATTGGTATATTTTCATACAGAAATTTTGGACTCGGTCGTAAATGACAAATCGATATGTATATATATGCTTTTAAGTAGAATCCACTTCGGTTAATGGAATCATACTATTGTGGTGTGACTTTTTTGTTTTGCATTTTGGTCAGTAAGATGGTTTGGCAATAAACTCGCCGAGGCTAATTTTGTTTACAAAAAGAAGAAACCTTTAAAAGTTAATGTATTTGCAGGCTAATTTAGTAAACCACATCGATGATCTGATGAGTTGGTCTAAGTGTCTACCAACAGATTGACTTGGCGACTACACATAGTAACTTGAAGTATTTACCTTTTATAGTCCTTTGTAGTTGTCAAACTCTCGCGGATGAAGGCTAATAACAATGCTAACAATTTGATGGTTGATTTAAGTGTATACCAACAGATTGTTTTCGTGGGTAATACCAGTGACAAAATGTATATACCTTCTAAGGTACAGTCTAGTTACCCAATAATGGTACCTAGAGGCTAATAACAACAAACATGATATTTTTGTTGTTAAACTATTGTTGCTCAAGAGCTCCAACTATTAACGTTGCTGGAAAACTAGTGATAAGAGGTTTCTTCCAACACAAGCTGTTTTTGGTTACCAAACATTGTTGCTAAAGAACTATTCCAACTGTAGTTGGTAAGAAAATAGTCGATAAAGACCAGTTTTCTTGTAGTTGTAGAATATACCCAGA
This sequence comes from Papaver bracteatum, assembly GCA_023529315.1. Taxonomy (NCBI): domain Eukaryota; kingdom Viridiplantae; phylum Streptophyta; class Magnoliopsida; order Ranunculales; family Papaveraceae; genus Papaver; species Papaver bracteatum. Next base: position 40,791 of record JAJJWX010000095.1, read on the forward strand.
GTTGGTCTATGGCATTAGTTCAAGGCTGGTCAAATCTAGGACAGTGCAAACAAACTAGTAATGTAAGAGTAGCATTGCTATTGTCAAGCTAATTGGAGAAGTTAAGCATATATGACGCATGAGTAAATAGAGTGAGCTTAAGGAGTCGGCCTCGATAATTGTAGCATGAGGATTGTCCGTACATAAGCTTAGAATGATAAGCATGTAGGGCCAAGAGGACTGAGCATTGGAGCGTGGAAGAATTCAGTATAACACAACAAGTGGTGCAATACAGCTCAAGTGACGGTTACAAGTTAGTTATGAGCTTCACAAGCATTCCAATGAACTAAAACGGTTATAAAGGAGTTTATAAACGTGGGAGATGGTTCCTAACTGCAATAGAACATGTGTCGGATGATTGGAGCGAGTTAGAAGAGAACTGAAAAATTAGCATAGTTATTGGCGGTTATAGAAATACTCCATGGGACAGATGGATGTCCCATGCGTGTGCAACGATTGTGCATGGTTTTGGAAAAGTAAAATTGTTGTATAAATACTCTAAAGGAATGGAAAATTATTCAGGCTTGCATATGTGAGTGTGAGACTCAAAAAAATATAGTTTTTGTAAGGCTAAGGCTTGGGTCAAGGTGAATAAGTCTGTTTAATTCCCTAAGTGGGCAAGTTTTATATTTCTTCCCTTTTGATGCAATAAAAGAAGTTAATTGTGTCAAGTTCTAAGTGTTCTTAGCTGGATGATTGTTGTTGAAAAAGTATGGAAAAGTTCGAATGCATTATGGGGTATATTTGAGAAGTTTAAGTGAAGAGAAGGAAGGATAAAGTCTTCAACTGAAGAACTATTGAGTTGTCTATTTGCATTGATGCAACTTATAAGGATAAATTTCTGGTGGGTGAAGCTTTATTAACAAACCCACTGTGCTTCCGGGTTACACTTTCGTAGAAAATTATCTGGGGAGTTTGAAGGTGTGACACTCGACATGGTAGAGTTTCATACTAGTCAAATATTCCTCCATTTTTTTTTCCTCATATGTGATGCACCATTGATTTGTAAGGGAAACAACACACTCATATTCTTAACATAACTTTCTTATCTGGTTCACTGCCTGGTAAGTTTTTAGACGCTTTCTCCTTATCAATGGCTTCGCATCCTAGACCCTCATTCTGGCTCTTGATCTTCAAATCCATGCACACCAAATCAGCTGATTTCTCCCTAAACTCAGGAATCGGTAGTCAATTTCCCGATCTGCCACCCGACAAATGAATCATCAAGTGGAAAAAACATTTTTTTTATTAGTGGGGAATGATTTGAAGAAATACTAAACGGCCCCATATCAAATTTGCATCTTTGGTTCTTCTCAGAATCGTTGGGCCTATATGATACATATAGGATTACACCGTGGATTATACCAAATAAATCACTTCTTTTCCATTTTAATGGAAGTCAAACCACTGGTCAAAATAAGAAGCTAAAGAAAAATCATGAATTAGAAAATCAAAATCAAGAAGAAAAAAGAAATCGGCCCAAAAATATTTTGGATCAGATTCATAAAACCAAAAAAAAAAAGTGGTTAAAGTGGACTACAATGACTCATACATGAAAAATAATAGAAATCAAAATAAATGTAAGAGTACCACATAAGCGAAATTAGATATTTTTCCTGAAAATATATTTTCTTTTTCAACTGAGATGACATGTTTTTTCGGATCAAAGAATAATTAATAGTATCCATATATATAGTATTTCCTGCTTGGACTGAACAATCCAAACCAAATTGCGATATCCTCTATTCAAAGAGGAGAAATGCATCTGGATATATCGTTGATTTCAAAAGAGCTAAATCTTACAGAATTGATAAACAAAGGAGTATTGATTATTGAACCTGTTACCATATATATATATATATATATATATATATATATATATATACTATGGAATCACCCATGCCGTACCGGCACGGGCTATTTCACACCGCTTTATTCTGGGTGATTTGCTATCGCACCACGTCTGGATTCTTTTTTCTATTATTCTCTAGTTTTTATCGGCCAAATCACACAGTTGTGTGTGTTTTTCTAATGAAAATTTATGTGTTCATTTGATTTCATTTTAGTTGGAAAATTTTTTCATTTTAATTTTATTCTATAAAACTTCAAGCGGTTAATCAAATTTCTATCTGCAATTGATCTTCTATAGTGGCATGAACTTTTATATGGTCAAAATGCATGGAAAGGCCACACAGGAAAGTACTCAAACTTTTTTCATTTCCCCCCCTGACTAACGATGTTACAACTATTATTGTATGTTTCAACATGGATTGCAGTGTTAGAAACAAATGCTACATTCACTGTAGTCTATATTATTTTATCCAATGGAACTGTCTCAGTCTCTATGGCGTCTATCAGTCTCTATGGCATCTATCATCTAATGTACTTTAGAAAAAACATGTATTTACAATTGGGCTATACATTTCATCATTGTGTGTTTCTTAGATTTGTGATGGTATTAAGGCTGAGCCTTTTGGAGCTGAATAAATTATCTAGACGATTGGTATCCATGTATGCGCTAAATAATCGTTATTAAAACTTGTAAATACGCACGTACGATGCACCTACCGATTTGTCATTCCGTTACAAAATTTATGGGATAAAAAACTATAATACTAAGGCGGAAAATCCGACTTCAAAATAAAAAAAAATATTTCACAATTTCATCTCTTGTAATCAATTAGAATAGGTGCGACTTACACAAAATAAATAAAAAATTCGTAAGATGAAAAAAAATTCATAATAAAGGAAAAGAAACTAAAAAATTCATACACAATAGACACCAGAATGTAAGATGAAACCAAAACTAAAATAATAAAGGAAAAGAAAAATAAAAGATTAAGTAAAAAACAAATACAACGACTAAGAACTTTGCGGAAGACATTAATTCGTAAGATGTATACCTAAGCTAGGACGACATAAGAACTTCCTTGTACACAACGTTCTTGATGAACATTCCAACTTTATCAGCAATGCTTGCTTTCTTGATTAACACCTTAGTGTTGTTGCTTGAAACACCCTTTGAAAGCCCAACATACAATTTTCCATGACTGAAGACATGCTCGGGAAGATAAATACCGGTGTTTTCAATTGTTTGTCCTTGTGCTTTGTTGACTGTGAATGCAAAGCACACACGTACTGGGAATTGCTTGCGAATCATCTTGAATGGCATATCAAGATTCTCTGGCGGGCTCATTGGCATCCTATGGAGGAATACTCTTTTGCCCGCTGAATTTCCACTGAGGTTCATTGCATCGATACACTTTGGAAAGAACTTCTTTATGATAAGCCTAGTACCATTTCATAAGTTGTTCTTGGCACTAACATTCCTTAGTAACATAATGGGTGCTCCTAGATTCAGTTTACACTCATGAGGAGGTAAACCACCAGGGGAAATTCCATTCAACTGTTCTTGAAGATAGAGGTTTTGGAAATCATCTTCCACAGAATCTAATAAATAATATGTATGCTCTTTCCCAGGAAACATGCTAACCACTTGATCATTTAACTTATCGACATGCTCATTCAGTGGTGTGATCAGTGCCCGGTTAAGCAAGTAATCTTGATCATCAGAATTATCTACCAATTCGGGAAAGGTAGCATCTATCAGTTGGGACACTGAATCTTCACCAGTCCAGGGTATCACCATATCATATGGCATCTTTATCATGTCATTTTCCGCAGAAGGTTCATTTTCGTCACCAACTCGTATTAAGAAATCATAATAAGACGTATCGCCTACTGCACGCATATTCTCCTTTAGACGAAGAACCTCTACATGTCTCCACAGAGACGACCGGGTAAGACACGAATCCACAATTTTCCCCCTTGAAGCTTTTGGTACAACTCGAAGAACCTGGCGGAAGTCACCTCCCATAATAACAATCTTACCACCAAACGACTTCTTGTTACCCGTTATATCTATGACAAGTCAACTGATGCACAAAAATGATATAAATTCTTATTACTAATATTATATCGAAATGACATGATTTTTTTTTCTTTTATTCTTTAAGTTATTCTTATTTACTTCATCATTGTGAGTTTTTTTTTATCAATCTCTCTTCTTTTTAAGTCTATGGAAATTGGGCATTGATCCTAGGAATATTAATAAGATATAAAATGATGTCCATATATATCTTTTCAATCCAATTTTTTAAAAAAGAGCGTCGTTCACAAAAGTTTATGCGACTCAGTTCCTACATGATTACTCTGATATAACGGGATTTTTTAGGAATTTGAATATTTTCTAACTATTCTGGTCCGTTCGCCGTTATCGCCTTGGTAAACATAGATTCTAAATAATCCCAGCACGTTACACAAGGCAAATATTGTATAATTATTCGGTTTTCTTCTATTTTTTCCATCCCTTTGTGTAAATAACCCAATATAGGTTCACAGTCAATAATGTCTTCACCATCTATAGTAATGATGAGTCGAAGAATGCCATGCATTTATGGGCGATGAGGATCCCATATTGACTATCATGAGGTCTTTTCTTGTAGATGGTACAATCATATTTTTTCCCTGATTCATTGTTCTATTAATTGATAAAAACGATTAAAAAAAAAGTTCCTAAAAATTAAAGATCTAATAAATGAAATAATTAAAATTAAAGCTTCAAAGACTCCCGGATATCCAACATGCCAATTAATTCTTTATAACCTATTATATTGTTTTACTTGCAAATAGGCCAGCAATTGTTATCGTTTTCCCAAAGTTTTACCAATCTCTCTCTGAGATAAAAGACCTTTTGTACAATTAAAAAAATACGAGGGTACCCAAATACACCACGATCTTTTAGTTTATATCACAACCTATACAAGACCCTTCATGTATAAACCTCTTGAAGGAACAATCACTAAAGGAATATTTCAACACGGTGATCCACTTGAGATCGGATTAGTCCGAACTGTCCTAACACCTGAATAAATATCAAAGTCAAGTGGAGAAATCCAATATAATTTGTGAGATTGTCTATGGATATGATTCCGATATAATACGACAACAAAGTGTTCACTTGAAAATAGTTAAGGTTAAACCAAAACCTTATAGAATCAATATCAAGAGACTAGTTAACATACAAGTGCAATTTACTTAAAATTATACAACCAAATATAATTTCGGAAAAAAAAAGTAAATGGCACACTAGATTTTGTTAACGAGGAAAATTGCAAGTGCAGAAAAACCCCGAGACCTTGTCCAGAATTGAATACTCTCATAATTAAGCCTCTATAAAAAATTACAAACCAACTTCGTATAGTTGAGCCCAAATAGCTACTTAGTTTCATCAGTAACCCTGCGCCTTCGACTTATGGAGTCACCCACTGATGCAATTCCTTTTGATCGTATTCCAAAAAACAAATGAGCAACGAATCTGTTCGGTAACAACTCTAACCAATCTTTTAAATAAAGATGTTTAAGTCATATGTAAAGGATCTTCTGTTTAATCAAGTAACTCCTTTGCCTAATTAGATCAATCTTGTTAGAGAATTTCTTGGTCGAACTCGCAAGCGTTTCTATCTCAAGCTTGTTTGCCAAGTTTAGTTGTCAAAACTATAAGTCTTGATTTCTAATATACTTATAGCTAAGTCTCGAATTAGGAATAGTAAGTGTAGTTGAGCTCCAGAATCCATGGCGATCTCTAATTAAGACGAAGAACTACTCAAGGAAACATGTGTATCTTCATCAACAAAGAGGTATGTGGAGACTTGAACTTATCTATCACTCAAAAGTCTATTTACTTTATCTCCTTCTTGAGACAAAAGTCGATCGTATAGCTATATAGACTTCATCTATACACATTTGTTATTTCAAGCCGAGTTTATCTCGCGTATCTATTTTTCAAAATATGTTGGTAAGATTTTTCTTTGGCCATGTTCATCTTTACTCGTGATGAAAGTCATAGTGATATTTCAATAACTTGAAAATCTCTTTGATGAAAAAATAGTTTGTGAACAACAACTGTATCCTCTAAGAAAGTTTCAATGATTGAAATGATAGTTTAGAATGTGTAATCATACTTGAGCATAATGTGTTCGCACATTAGTGTATAAGTCCAAAACCGGGAACCTAAAGTATGCATACCCGTATGCTTACTTTGGTTGGTGGAATCGGGTAAAGTATGCATACCTGTATGCGCACTGGCGAGAAGTTCACGTCCGTGAATTTCTGTTGAGTTTGAATTTCAAAACCAACTCAAACCGATCACCAAAGTATGCGTACCCATACACATACTGGTGAAAAAGTTCACGTCCATGAATTTCTGCTGAGTTTGTAAATCAAAACATACTCAACCCGGCTAGTAAAGTATGCGTACCCGTATGCATACATTGGATGGTTATTTCTCTAAAATCGTTGGTTCACGAACTTAAACATTTATATAATAAGGAATGCAATCTTTACAAACCGTGGCTAATAATGTTCATGAATCAAATCGATTTTGCTTCAATTGTGTCTTGTATACTTCTATAAGATTTAAGAAATTGAACAACTCTCCAACTAGCTCATTTGAAGTCATTTGAACTAGTTATGGTGAAGATGAATAAGGTTAATATGAAAGTGCTCATGTGGCTAACCTTTTGGTTAACTATTGTTGAACCAACTAAGTGTACACGTTTAGGTACGATTACCCAAACCTAAATGAAATCCATTTCACATGTGTGTAACAAGCTAAGTTCGATCTAACGGTTGAAAGATATTATCTTGGGTAAATCAGGTTTTCATCTAACGGTGAATACAGAATGTTTACTTACCAAGGTAACATAGATTGCAAACCCTGGTTTGAAATCTATATAAAAGAGAACTCTAGCAACTGGGAAGACTAATCCCCACACCACCTGTGATATACTAGTTGCATAAGTTAGATTTGATTCTCCTTTAACCTTAGGTTTCTTCTCGAGACCCTGTAGGTTAACGAGTTGAAGATTTCATTTGGATTGTGAAGCCAAACCTAACTATTAGTTATATATAGTTGCGTGATCTGATCTTGCTGTTTTCTATCGTAACTGAGTACAATCGTAAGATGGACTTGAGATTAATATCTCTGATAGGCAAGATAAAAAGTAATCACAAACATCTTCGTCTCATCGTTTGTGATTCCGCAATATCCTGTTTCATTAATCGATTAGGATTATTGTGAGATGATTGATAGTTTAGGCTGCACTCGGTGTTGCAAGTCCTAATTATCAATTGGTTCTTGTTCACCTTGATTTATCAAAGGACGGAACAGAAACTCATAGGTTTATAGGTGGGAGACAAATTTATCTATTCTATAAAATTTTCTGTATGATACAGATTTATTTATCAAGTCTTCGACTTTGGGTCGTAGAAACTTTTAGTTATGGGTGAGATCAGCTAAGGGAATTAATTGCGCAGAATCCAACGTGGTTCAAGATGTGTAAGGAGAAAAACTGCACCTTGATCAGTTTGAGACTAATTAGGGTTCAACTATATTCCATGTCTGAAGTTAACTTATAGTCGGCTAGTGTCTGTAGTGGCTTAATACAATGTTGCGTTCAATCTGGACTAAGTCCCTGGGTTTTTCTGCATTTGCGATTTCCTCATTAACAAAAACTTATGGTATATGTGTTTTTTTTTTTTCGCATTATATTTTGTTATATAATTGAAATATCACAGGTTGTGTGTTTTATCGATCAATTGGTAAATCCAACCTTTGGTTGTTGATTGAAATTGATTGATCCTTGAACATTGTTATTTGGTGCCGTTCAAGTTTATAGCTCTTATATTCAATCGGGCTCGCAGATTTCTATTTGCTGATTGCAGATTGAATTGAGAGATAGAGATACTAACTCTTTGATATACTTTTTGTATAGATTGAGTCTGACTGTCTATTTGATTCTCTAGAAAGCATATTGGAGATAGTCCATACAGATTGCTAAGCGAAATATTGGGTGAGGTTATTGGACCCCCACTTTTTCAATTGGTATCAGAGAAGGCAAACACGTTTAAATACCTAATAAGTCTGTGTTTGTAGCGATCTGAATCTATGGACAGAAGTGTTATCTCAACAAATGCAATGCCAGTCTTCGATGGATCGAATTACTTATGGTGGAAAATTGCAATGCGTGTTTTTCTTCAATCGCGCGATTTTCAATCATGGGTTTTCGTTTTTAATAGCTTTATTCCTCCGGTTGTTACAATAGGCAATGTAACTGTTCCAAAGGATATTGGTAAATATTTTGATCTCGTTAATACTTTGATCTAGTTTGAGTGACCCTTATGTCATAAGAGAATGCTCTCAAGAATAATCAAACTAGGTGAAATCAGAGTTACAATAACCTTTAGTCAATCAAATCAATAATCGAAAAATAATATTAACACGCGATATATAGTTTTCCCACCAAAGGTACTCGTAGCGATGCTTGATCCCACAAAAGTCTTTAAATGAGCGGTCGTAAGAGATTTTGTCTAATTAGGGTACTCTCCTCCCTGATTAGACGACTCTACCAAAAACAACAAGTAATGAAGTTTTCCTGGCTCACAAGATAGTTTTCTATATTAAAAGATTCTCAACAAGTACTAAGGAATATCTTTGAATAATAAATGATAAGAGTGAATGCTCATGTTCAAAGTATGTTGACATCTTTTCATTACAAATCCTTATTTCATATTCACAATTGATTTGTATTCTTGGAATCGGTTCTACCACAATTCCAAACAAGTTTAGAATTGGTTCTATCAAAATTCCAAGAAAACTAAGTGATTGATCATACCAAGTCACTTACATGGATTTGATCGGTTATACTAATCACACCGACATGTTATACCAAAATATGTTTCCTACTTATGATAGGTCACACACTTTATTTGGGCTATTTATACCTCTCACAGGGATCGGTTACACCCATCATAGAGACCAGTTCCTTGTTCATATGGTATTGCTTGGGATCGGTCACACCTCTCACAAGGATCAATCATACATATACTTGAGATCGGTCACACCAATTACAAGAATCGGTCACACCTATTATAAGGATCGATCATACCATTATATGGTGATTACTTAGAATTGGCTGCACCATCCATAAGTAATATACTGGTTATCCAATGAATATACAATGAATACCCGGACCAATACATATTGATTTCCCTTTCGATTTATGAAACAAGTTCACGAATGTACTTCCTATAAAAAATGTAAAACATTGTTTCCTACGATGAAATATTCCTCGTAACTCATACACATAATTATAACAATATATACAAGATTATGTTGATGTCATATAATACAAAATTCAATAGATAAACGTTATACTTATTATCCTAATTACTTAATACTATGATCAACTATTTTGATCATGTCTCTATACTAGAGTAGTATATACAATATGTACAATATAGCACGACTTGAAAGATACGTTGGGAATTGAAACAGTTAAAGTCAATATTACTAACCTCAAGTGGAAGGATTATGTCGTCGTTGTAGTCGTTACTTCTTCACATTCTTCAGGTCTTCAGAGTAATATTTGTATGTCTCAACATAGTATAACCTAAACGAATTTCACTCTGGTACATAATCAAGCACATCTTAGATGAGTTTTGATACTAAAATATGACAACCAAACTTGACATACCCACGCTTGGTAGGTTCAACCGATCTATGCTCTAACAATCTCCCCCTTTGTCAATTTTAATGACAAAGTCTATTCCATATGGAGATAAACACATTACAATATTTCATTCTGCATACGCTTGATTCTAAGTTTCAACAACACAATAATCTGCAAATATTCAATCAATAAATGCCGATGTTGACATTTGAATAACAAAAGATTTTACTCCCCCTAAAGATAAGATAGGTAAATATTCAATCCGAACATTTTTGTTATTTACCTTTTGTAGTACAATCACTACAAAACTCACATAAGGTACATGGTGATTTATCTCCCTAAGTGAATACAACAATATGATATGTTTCTCCCCCTTAGTCAATGCATTACTCTTTCGTTAGATATAGTGTTTAACTTCAATTTTCCTTTCCTTAGTGATTGTAAATCACTTGTTTAATCCATATATTTCTCCCCATTTTTATCACAAAATGACAAAGATACGAGCAAATAAAGGACAAGCCAAAAGGATCTTAAAAATATATAAGACTTGTACAACCTATAAGAGTAAGCACGAAGGTTTCACATACCATTTTATATAACCAATATTAAAACCGAAACTACAAAACTAATTTAGTTTCAATGTGTTATCAAGGAAACAATTTCCCGAAGCAATTTTCCCTCATAGTCGAACAAGACGTCTAAGAAACTTAATTTCATTGTTGAACCGACTGTGTATGTACAATAGCTTATTTTGATAAGACCAAAAAATAAAAATCAGAATTAACTCTATTTTTCTCATCAGACTCTAATTATTCAATCAATAACTTAGACCTTTCACTTTAGACAAGACAAACACTAAATAAGATCATAATTAACTTAGTTTATCTTATCTGGAATCAACTTAGAATAAACAAATAATCTCGTATTTTGTTAAGCCAACACAATATGAACAAACCAAAATAAATTGCGCAGAGTTTGTTTGAAGATTGGAGATACAGTTGTCTCACTAACAAGAAAAAGAAAATTGGGGAGAATTTAGAAGGAAAGAAATAACAGATGATTTGGTGGCAGAGCTAAAGATGTCGAGGAATTGATTATAATTACTGTGCAAACTATCGTTCTTTGGCATTTTTAATAATAATGTATTTAGAGGCATAACTATAAGCCAAATTCTTTTTCAATGGGAAGCACTTATTCATACATGATGTATGAGTGAGTTTCTTCCTAAGTTGTGTACATATTGTATATATATGTTTCTCTTCAATGCAACCTTCTTTGTCAAACAAACAAACAAACAAAAAATATCCGGCTTGAATCTATATTGAATAATTAATCTTTAAAATTTATGATAAAATTGAAAACAACAATTTTAATCTAAAATATGACAAAAAAAGAAAAAAAGGCAATCTATCGGAACATAAAAAAAACTCAGGCTAAGGTCCCAAAAAAAAAAATTATTCTTGTTGTCAAGCCCAGGATTAATTTTAGTTTCCGTCACACCCAATATTATCCGAAATTATTAGAGCATTTCCTATGATAATGAACAATTTTTTTAGTTTGTTCAGCCACGTGGATGAACAAACTCGTTTCTCCACTATGGTAAATCAGACCAAAATGAACATATTTGGTTTTCAAGGGCCCCACTAATATTTTTTTTTAATATAAAATGTTTTGTAGGATAAAGATGAAAAATAAAATAAAATATTTAGGTGAGATAAAATAGGATGAAGTGAGATAAAATATGATAAAGTGAGATAAAATAGGATAAATTGAGTAAAAAAATTGTTGGGAATCAGGTATTGCAGTGGGCGTTGGAGTAAGTGACGTCGGCGTTGGAGGAAGTGACGCGGGCGTTTTTTTTTCAAACGCGCGTTGCTGCCAAGATCGCGCGTCCTTCACTCAAGCATCTGATGTTCCGACTCAATGTTCAAACCATCTAATTTGTTCATTTGAACATCCATTTTTCATGTTTGTTCATTCCATAGTGGGATCAAAATGAACAAACTCCAAGTTTGTTCATCCCATAGGAATTTCTCTTAAGAATCACTAAATAACTCGTTATGCATACTATTTTTTCAGGGGTATAATTATAAATCAAACTTGGATATAACATATCTAAAAAACCGCGCCTTAGAATTTTATAAATTTTATATCGTTGGAAATCTTTTAAAGAGAGCTACGCAACGAGTACAAACAAGAATATCAAATTTTTGTTTTTCACGAAAAAATCGGAGGTGATCATCATTTTAAGCAAAATTTTCGAAAACTTGATACATAACCAATATGCAGCCACCAAAAAAGATGCATAACACATTTTTTTTTTGAAGCATACCATAACACATTCTGCAGATGCATAACGAATTATGCAACCATTTTCTCCACTGCATAACAAATTATGCATCCGCAAAACAAAGTTATGCATCTATAACAAGTTATGCAGCCATTGTTTTAGTGCGTACATAAAAAATTGATGCATAATACATTGTGCAACAATTTTATCGATGCATTATTTTCGGATGCATAATAGGTTATGCATCCATTTCCGAAACTGCATAACATGTTATGCAGATATTATTGTAGGTGCATGACAAGTTATGCAGTCTTTGTTTTTGTTGGTTTTAATAGTGACAAAAAAGTTGTTGCATAACGTGTTATGCAACCGTTTTCTGGACTGCATAACGTGTTATGCAACCGTTTTCTGGACTGCATAATAAGATATGCAACAAATTTCGTAGATGCATAATAGGTTATGTATCCATTTTCACGACTGCATAACATGTTACGCACATTTTCTCGACCGCATGACATGCTATGCAGTCATAACAACATCATTATCTTAACTTGAGTTCACCATTCATTTATGTGGCTATTGACCTTTCCTTCCATAGTAATCACCATATCATCTACCTTGCCATAGTTTTACTAAAATCAACTGTTTGTTCATATTGATATATTGAGAATTCAAAATCTACAGCCACATCAACTGTGAGTGAAGTCGCGACCATTAATTTTTAGAGTAACTTTCTTATCGCTAATGGGAATGATCGGATCGAGACTAAATTACATGACCAGGATATGTCAATGACTGGGAAATCCTGTTTGAAAGGAATACGTTCATCACAGGGTTTTTAATCCATTTAAAAAAAAATCTCAAATTGTACGTCAACAAAAACAAAACAAGACCCTAACTGTTATTTTATGAAGTGTAAAAACATCGGTTTCATCAGATCATATCAATGAATAAAATAGCATAGGTTTATGAATTCATACCTCATATCGGAGATGTTCTCCATCACAATTTATGTTATTTGATTAAGGCCGCGAGAGAGAGAGAGAGAGACAAAAATTAAAACCCTAATGTCTTTGTTTGAATAACTTAGCTATAGAATCGAAAAGTTAAAAAAGGATGTAATAAGTTAGAGTCTGCTGCACTCAATAAGAAGGAGATGAAGGATAAAGGAAGTCATGGGAGGAAAAAAAATAAAGGAAGAAGAAGGGAAAAAATAATTTTAGAAAATATGGATTTGAGGAAAATTTCAACCCAAAAAATGGGTACGCGCCTGAACTTTTTCGCATGTGGGTTTGACGGTGATGGAAGTTGAGAAAATGGGTTTGGTGGTATTTTTCGCAAACTAAAATTCTTAAGAAAAAGAGAGATTGTGTAGGAAGATACCAGGCCCCCATCTAAGCTAACTAAGCCAGGTCGGAAGGCCCACAACAAGATGTAACAAGCCTCGTGCTTGTACCAGTAACAAGTTTCGGGCTTCCACGGGTGCAGACATTCTCAGGCGTGCACAAGCAGGCCAACGTTCATGAGAGTGAGTTAGGTCATTTCAAATCACTTTTTTTCCATTTCTTTTTCTTTTAAACACTTGTACCGTAGACAGGTCACATTTTACTCTCCTCCTCCTCGACAAAAATTACCGGGAATCAGCAATCCTTCCCCCCACGGAACAGGCAATGTCATAGCGCTGACCAACGACAAAAATCTATAATTAATTCGAAGCATATTCCTGCAAGTATTCTAATCATCCAGCATTTGGTCAAGGATTCAACAGTGAAAATTCAAAATTTCCTCTGCTTAGTCGGATCTTAAAGAGAATGATGCATCATATCTGTACGGGCAACAAATAAGATGGGCCACTGGCACTTGCAAGGGTGACAAAGCAGAAAGTGCTCTGGATTAGACAAAAAAAGTAGAAGCAGGGAAGTAATAAAACATCCGAAGACTAGGATCCGTTACCCGTCATTGTACTTCTTGTTTGCGTGCCAATGCAGCTTCAAACTGCTTGTAGTAAAAGTTCATACTTTTAGTGATCATTGTAAAACAAGACACTGTTAGAGAGAAACAGTAAATTTAGCTTATTTATCCAACTCTCCAACAAGAAGCTGTATCCATGTATAAACATACATCATCTGATTGAAACTTTAAATCTAGAAGGTAGAAAGAACAAAATAATGGTTGCTGATATAACACAGCTGCCTCTCTACTTATATATCCCATCTTTTCTTGACCCTGAAAATCATTGCAGTGGATTTTATATCATCTTGAGGGACCTGGACCATGAACTGCATTTTCATCTTCATTGGGGCAGTCTTTGCTCTGCCTTCTTCATCTCCAACCTGTAATAAAACAATCAAAAACGATCAAGCTTCTGAGAATCAATCAATAGTTTTGAGAAAACTAACATGAATAACAGCAGAACCTAAAACAATCACAGTTTGGAAAAAGGTAGGTGAGAATCGAGGAATAAGAGAAAGGGATATTTACCCAAACAGATGCCCAGCCTAGTCGCACAGCTGAATCATAACCAGCTTTCAGTTTGAGGTCCTTCCCAACGGTGCGCTTGTAAACAGCGCTCCATTCACTCGAATCGAAGTTGTACAGGTAGCTGTCCATGCAATCAAGTTAGCAAAATAACTGAATAAATAAATACCATTAAAGTAATATAGTGTTCGAGAAAGATTTCTATGAGGAAAAAATCTCACCTCAACTTGTCTGAAGGACTAAACCGCCTCTTGAATGCAAAGGCCACGGTATTTGAGGGCAGGGATATTCTTGGGATGAATGAAACTTGCTCATCCTGCCTCATAAATAAAAGAGTTAAGGCTTAGCAAGTATAAGGTATGAACCAAAGGGTTAAACCATCATTGTTCAGTTGTGCATAATTTACACCTTCACTGGGTTCACAATACGAGTTCTGATGGATTCGAATAGCCCTCGACAATTTATCTTTTTTTAGAAAAGTTACCCACAGGCAAGATTAGTGGACTCAAAAAAGTTTTGGGTTCTACGGAGTGCAGTGAATTTTCAAGGAAATAGTTAATACAATGGTGCAGTGAATTTTCAAGGAAATAGGTAATACAATGTCTCAAAAAACCACATCCATTTTCTAAGAACTTAATTCAGAGCGACACAATAGAGAAGATATGAAACAGCATATCTAGCTAATAACTACAGAAAACAGCTTCGCAGGAGAACCAAAGAAAATTACCTTGTATGAGTACCTAAGATTCAAATCATCATCCTGATACTGTGCAGTGCAAATTCCATTCAAAAACTGTCCTTTCACAATCCCACTAACTGACAGCACTTTCCTGAGTTCCTCGGCCTCTTCTTCTCTTTCCTCCAAGGAAACTTCACCAGCAGGAAATCTAAAGGTTGCCCTTGGCTGCAGTCCAAATAGGAAAAATGAACACACAGAAGCTTGCAAGTTGCAACTTGAAAATATAGACGGAGGCGCTCATATGTCAAAGATAACAAGAAGCATATAATAACAGGTTCACTCACCAAACCAACAGATGGAACAGCAGATGATAATTCGAGTTTATAGGAAGCATCTGGAAGACTTGCAACCATGGCCACCTCTCCTTGTTGCGCCTACGAAATCAAATTGAGAGAAGCTAAAATAACTAAAGAAAATAGATAAGCAGAGTACAGCTTCTTACACCAAACAGTGACATAAACAAATATTCACATGCAAAGCAGCACTAGACATGGTTATGGAAGTGTCGGCCGGGATCAGGTACAGCTTATTCCAAAGTTACTAATTTAGACCCCGCTTGTGTTAACAACTACATTTTCATTGTCTTTCTCGAGCACAGAGTGACGAAACACCTTTACCTCAATTACAGCACTTAAATTGTTGCATTTTCATAGCATATCCATACATACAAAAAATACATAATTCAAGAGGCAGTTATGGTGGGAGAGATCTTGTTTAACACCTTTCTGGGTGATCACTTTCATATTTCGTCCTGTATCACTACGGTCTAAAATACTTAGGTGTCCTAGGTGGTATCTCTATTGAGACAATAAGATATGAATAACAATCAATATCAGGATACCTTTCTAGATAGCTTTATATGGTTCCTATAAAACTAAATTGACGCTGAAATTGCTTGCAATAAATTAAGAACAATTCAAGCACAAGTAGAAGCAGATTAGACTCTTGAGTAAAGCCATAACAGAGACTATAACATGTATATTTGTACTACAAGAAACACGCACCTTCCTATGATGATACCTGAATAGATAGGTACTAGCCAAGTCAATACAAGAGATAACAGATTTGTTATCATCAAGCGCACAGGACAAACAAAAAGATGTCGTTGAAAATCTTATACAAAACGATTTAGGCTCCCCAACTTGATTTTTCTGGAATATAACTTGTCTTAGCCGACGAATTGAAATCATTATCCCAATAGAATGCAACCCAACCATACAGTTGATAGTATATTTAATCACGAACCTTCAATGCAATAACATAGTTTCCTATAAACAGTAAGCGTCCCACAATTTACTTAAAAAGACCAGTCACCATGGAGGAGTAATCAGTAAGAATCAAGTTACTACATGCTAACTATCGCCGTCTCCACGTCGCCAACTTAGATACAGAAAATATGAAACAAGTCATTAACAACAAAGGCAACTTAGATTTACAACAAACTATGTACCCTTAGAACCTATTCATTTTCAGCAGAGCCAGAGATACATAAACAACTCATTTATTACTGTACTTCCGAAATTGGGCATTTTCCGGCATCACCTGAACTACTCATTCCTGATACTTCCAGAATTGGGCATTTTCCCAAAAAAGCAAAAATTCAATTTATTCACAAATTAATAACAACCCACATTTAAATTTCCAATTTCACAACCCTAAACAATCAAATCACCTAAAATTGCAACAAAAACTCATACCAATTTCATCAAATTCAGATACAGGAAAAATGCAAAAGAACACAAACCTTAACATCCTGTGTAGCTCTAAAACTCAGCTTCTCCCCAACATTAAAATTACTCTTGACAAAAGCATTCTTCTCTTCAACATCATATTGCAGAGACAAGTATTTTGAAACAAACCCAATTTGAGAATCAGAGATTTCACCATTCTTACTATTTAAGAAAGAAAGTTTGAATTTGGCAAGGTTATCAAAAACCTTACAAGAAACTTTATTAAAGAAAGATAAACTATCACTATCAAATTCTGAGGTTACTCTGATAGCTGGTCTTGGGAATGAAAAGGATGAAGAGGTTATCGAACATTTAGGGGTTTTGGACTCAACAACTACTACAGGTGATGAAGGGATGGTTATGGTTGTTTGAGGAGGATTAGGGGTTGTTGTTGGTGGTGGTGGTGAATCTACCATTGTTAGGGTTTGGTTCTGTGTTCTCTCTCTCTCTTCTGAGTGAGAGAGTGAAAGAGAAGAGATTTGATTTTTGGATTTTTTTGTGTGTTGTGAATAATGAGGCGGAATTATTGAGGTGGAAAATAGTGATGTTTGGTAGAGAGATATCCTGGAGACAAAACAAAAAGAGAAATTAAAAAAAAAAAAAAAAGGCCAAAAGAAAATGTGGCCCATGCAGGTCTCGAACCTGCGACCTTCGCGTTATTAGCACGACGCTCTAACCAACTGAGCTAATGGGCCATGTTTGATGATTATCAAAACTAAAGTTTAATGTTCACTAACTAAAAAAACTTCAAACAGCAACAAAGATGTCCAAAACATATACTGTATATTTTATTTAAGAAAGTTATTATTGGGGCGTCACCTTCCAATAGAGGGGCTTTACTTGGATTCTTAGTATCCAAAAAAGTGGTTATGGGATATCCTAATATAAATACAAAATGAAATGTCTAGATTACCCTTTAACTAAATAAAAACTTAAAAACCTAATCTTTTCTATTCTAATTCAAAGAAAAAAAATTGGTCATCTTCTCAAGAAAAAAAATGCTCCTCTTCTCCTCTTTCTTCTCTTCCTCTCCTCCACGGTAACTTCAACTTCAATTCACTTCATCGTTTTCGATTAATCGTCGATTCAAAAACTCAATCTATTCGTTTTTGAAATCTCTACTAAAGATGATGAAGAAACATACTGATTCCAGTGATGGGAATCATCATCTCAATCAATCACCTGACCAAAATCTTCATCCTCAACAACCGATTCAAGCAACTAAAGAATAAGAATTTCAAACTCCTCGACAACAACCCATGGTGTATGTTAGGTAATAATCGAACAACCCCATATTTGTTTACTCGTTTTTGTGCTTAAAATAGGTTAGATTGAATGAAATTGAAGTAAAATTAGGGTTTCAGTACCGTTTCTGCTAGTGTTACGGCTAGGTTCGGTACTGATTTTCTAACTGTAACTTAGGTTTATGAAGAACTTACGGCTAGGTTTGGATGAATACAAACCGTAAAATTAGTTTGCATGTTGTATTACTGCTAGTTACGTGACTGAATTTTCCAATCGTAATTGGTTACGGTTTGTTTCTCTATAGGAAAGGCCAACCGTAATTCTTCCTGTAACTTTTAGGAAATTTCATACTACTTCATTACGTCTAGGAATTATGCATCGTGTTTCCAACCGTAACAAATTACTGTTGGGTTCGATTTTTTTTCTTAACCGTAATCTCTTTTACGGTTTGTTTGACTCTAAGATAAACTAGCCGTACTTAATCCTGAACATTAAAAAAAAAAAGTTTGATTAAGTTGTGTTTACTAATCCATCAATATTGATTATATAAGTTCTATTTCTTGTAATTTGCAGGAATCATGATTAGTAAAGGCTAAAAATAAGAGAGAAAATGATTTAACACCAAAAAGATACTCCTACACCTCGCTATGAAATTCATTGTGGGGTAGATTATAGAGGTCTCCACAAGGATGTTAAGAAGAAGAAGGATATGAGTGAAGGAAGTAGCTCAAGATGTCCTAAAGCACCTCAAGAGGAAGATAATGTTTCCCAAGATCTAGAAATTGAAGGGGATCAATTTGAACTACCGGTGATATCGAAAGGAAAAGGGAAACAAGTTGAAGGCAAAGGAAAAGAATATGAGGAAGAAAAATTCACTAAAAGGCAAGCATATTCCTAAAGGCAAAGACATGTTGTTGCCTAAGAATAAGAATGGTAGACTTTGGGGTGAGGCGCCCGATTCATGGGATACTAAGGTTTGCGAAAGCAAGGTAATAATCTCAAAATTTCGCTTATTTTGCATGATTTTGTTAAACTTGATAATATAATTATTTGGTAAAATTTAGAAATTTAATTAATTTGTTGTTTATACATTCTTTGTAGGACCATGAAATTGCGGTAAAGAAAATGAAACATCAAAAGGCTCCTCATTGGCCGGTAGGTGAAAATGTAAATTGGTTTGTGATCTTGTGTTTGACACAGGGTTAGGTAGTAGAATTCTATACCATCAGCATGATTTTGATTCCACTGTTGCTAATGCCTTTAGAGAGCGATATTGGCTAGAAACCGATCCTTTCCATCTCCCATTCGGCGAGATGGAAATAACGTCGGATGATGTGAAGCAAATATTGAACTTAGAGATTGAAGGAAAAGTTGTTTCTGAAGGTTTTGAAAACAATATGAGTTGGACAGATCTTTATTCCCTTGTGAAAGACACACTTGGATGGGTGCCAGCTGAGACGGAGAAACATTTTAAGTGGGCTGGTGGAGATAAACCAAATGAACTAAGAGAAGGTCTAGCTATACCTGTCAAAAGGATATTGTTGAAGAATCTGAAAGATATCACTACACCATTTTTAAGGATTATCAAAGGCCCATGGTTGTTGCTGACTGGGGTTGCAATGGCAGATTCCTGTTGCAAAACATCGTGTTGCAATTTTTCATAACGGCATAAGCTCTGTTGCGACTCTTGGTCAGCAACGTGGATTCGCAACGGCTGTTTCCGTTGCGAACGTGTTTATTCGCAATCGCACTCTATCATTGCTAAGATGTTGCTAGTTCCAGGAATACCCCTACCCAAAACTAAATGTTATTCGTTCTGGTTCTAATTTCTTGGTTCTGGTTCTCCTTTAGCAACATATTGTCGACTTTCCTAATTTCTTTGCAACAGAAGAAAAAAAAGGTCAAATCTACATTGACCTGGTCAAAATCCATTTCCCCCCACATTTACCACCTGCAACTACCCATTTCTCCATATTCATCATTTCCATGGATATACAAACTACAATTTCATTCAATCGACATACAAACTGAATTATATTATGAAAAAAGGATTCTTCAATTTAAGTTAACAAAAAGTACGAGAATTTGATACAAATATATACTAAGTATCACAGCAAACTAGTGTACACATAGAAACTTACTTAGTTCCTATAAGTTCAGTTCATAGAAAGTTACGAAATTCCTAAGTTCTTCCAACTTAAATCACTATAAAGAGATGCTACATAAACTTACAAATCTTGTAGCTTCTAAAGGGACCTAATGGATGTTGCTTGTTCTCCAACCTTACAAATATTGCAGCTACTAGTAAAGAGTTTGCACTGAGTCAATTAGATCCATGGATGCACATGGCGCCTCCCCAGCATACTTTAGTCCAGGAATTACTGAATCTGGATTGTCCCCTTCCACGGTAACAATGTATACATAACAAATAGATTAATCTTAAAGGGTCCATATAAAAAACATGAAAGGGGATTTAAATCAAATTAAAATTCTCTTCGAAGACAAAAAATGACAAGGTTTGACAGCCTAAACTTTGGTGGGTAATCGACCTCCATATAATATTGCAGATATAAGAGCATAAGTAAAATCTCTTATTTGAGTCAGTAATATCAAAACAACTTATCGATTGAGGAAAAAAGAAACATCTCATGATCACCCAAACATCATCAAGTTATTGAGTACTTACGAACCTTTTACATATAACAGGATCCTAAATGTAGTGTTCCACACAACCATATACCTTAACCGAAACTTCAATGCAGTCTGTAAAAGGTTATAATACACCTTTACAAGTACTTTCTCAAGAATTCAGAGAGCAACTCATTTTATTTTCATCCATTTGGAGCACATAACAAGATCCTAAGACAAGGTTTTCTGTCTTCCAACAACACCATGAAATTTTTAGAATATTTTCCTATACTATCAATCTGTTAGTGGGACGGTGATTCCTCCCCTTCCAGATATGGGATGTGCTTCAAAACTCCAGGATAACTGTGGTCCAAATATTTTTGTTGCAAATGCGGGTAGGATAAGGTAAGAAATTGATATTTCTGCCGCCTAAAAGCAATAGGTAATTCACCGGTGACCTTGGGAGTATTTGGGGTCGCCGACACTACAAGGTGCAGGCCACCAAGCCTGACGTAGACTCCAAAAGAACTAAGA
The DNA here is from genome assembly GCA_023529315.1 of Papaver bracteatum. Taxonomy (NCBI): domain Eukaryota; kingdom Viridiplantae; phylum Streptophyta; class Magnoliopsida; order Ranunculales; family Papaveraceae; genus Papaver; species Papaver bracteatum. The sequence goes on from JAJJWX010000095.1 coordinate 62,046, forward strand.
TGGCCTGAACAGCAATGCTTTTAAATACATTGAACACGTCAAGGTACACAGTGGCTCCTTGTGTTTGTAACTAATTTTGTAACCTTGGAAGATCAAGCCAAAATGCTCCATTCCATGAGCAAACCTGCTAATGTATCATATATGTACAGTCGCTCACATGTGCAAACCTCCTTGTGTTCTGAACGTTACATTCACTTCTTCAGAGATGAATCCCTAAAGTAAATAAAATCCCTCACAGATTCAGGGTTGGCATGTATTCCTAATAAACACCATGCCCAAGAAGAATAAAAGACTAAAAATACCATATGGAGGATCAATAAGGATACAAGAAAAATTCAAATTTATATTCTACAAGATGAAACAAACTTACTAGCACCACCTAATCCGGATTTTGATTGCATGCTCCCTTGTCCATAAATCGATGAAGGATCTATTGGAAAAGATCTCTGATTAACACCCAAGTTAATTTCACCTTTGATATCATGTAGTTACATAAGAATGTATCAAGATGCATTACGGAAAAAAAATAACAATAGATAAAGATTACTAGGAAAAGGAAAAAATAGAAATATATAGGCCAAGTAGTTACAACAGTCTGCTGAGTTCATGCCTGAATTTGCTGCAAAGCCGCCGACACACTCCCAAGGTTACCTTGGACCAGCTGACTATGTGCCAGCAAGAAGAACAACAAACATGAATAATTTGCACTAAGAGTACAATGACTATGAATACTAAGAGTAAAAAAACACATCTATGTATTGGATAGAATACCCAGGATGATTAGTGGCTGATTTCAAAAGATCCATTATACTAGCATCAATAAGTTGTGGAGGTGTCTCTGAATCCATTGAGTGAGGGTATTTTATGCTCTCTTCGTACATTTTTGCTGCCAAGACACTAGATGTGGATTTCCCCATCATCCCTTTAGAGTTTATAGCATCAACAGGTCCACCAATGGATGAATGATTACCATCTCTCCTTTGCAATTGCGCATATCGTTGTTACAATTCTGCATCTCTCCTTGATTTGTTGCGTCTATTTTTACCATAACCAAAATAAAAAATAGTTGTGTTAACTACTATGAATATACATTAACCAACACCAGCCCATAAGTGTAAATACAAGAAACGTCTACAAAGAGACCTCAATATAAGCTACAACAACCTCAGAATATTTCTCATTCGTTCTAGCAATGAAAATATCCCAAAAAATATACTACCACCAATCGAATAGAAATCCTCAAGGCGCATCAATTGTTGTATATTCAATGCATAAAAACCACTTTTAGAAGAATATCTCAGACATAATTTTAGAACACCGAACACACAACACATACTAACTAGTTGAATGTTTACCAACTGGATCCGCAACCACCTTCCCTTCAGTCATGAAGGCCTTTGCAGAAGCATGTAAATTTATTTCAACAAATAATCATAAATATAAACATCAAGCCTAAAAAACCGAACCAAAATATAAGATAATGAGTCAATATTAAACTACTTTTTAACGCCCGTTGGGGTGAAGTTCTGAAGGGCCTAATTGAGCTCAAATAATGATTTAATATCAAATATTTTTGTAATATCATTTCGGAATCAACTCTTATTCTTTTTGAAATCAATTCCTTCCACGGAGGACTTACCGTTCGTAAAAGTCGTGAGCAGTACAACATAACAAATTACATACATTATGGATCAGTACACCAGTTGAAACAGTATCAAGAGCGAGGCTCCACTGGGTACCGCCAACAAAGGTTGCATATTTAGAACCTCCCCCAAAAAATGTATTTTTCCATTAAGAAATATTTGTAATTGTCCAACCATTTATGATGAGACACCAAGCACACACAAATTTCAAAATTGAAACCCACTGCAAAAATCTAATGGAGTTGGCCAGTGAGGAGTAGGAGCTTCTACTATTTTCAGCTAAAGAAAGTGAAAAAAGGAAACCAAACAATGTACTATTTTATGTTCATGAATCAATGCCTAAACTGAATGTCAACTTAAAAATCACAAGTAAAAATCGCACCTACATGCTTTAGTTTTTGGATTCTATCAATATCACTAGATATGTCATAACTGTATTCATTCATTCAGGGCATCCATCATACATGCACAAATTTCTGTCTCAGGCTCTGAAAAAACCAGTTGTGGTCTAATGAAATTTGAATAACAGAATGACAACAAAAAAATAAAAATATATTGAAAACAACAGACCAATAAAAATGGAAACTAAAAAGAAGACCTTGTGCAGAGCCTCCACCAAATAGGGTATAACAATAAACCCAACCTACCATTATAATCGAATCACAGAACAAATCATTCAGCATCCCAGCATTGGTTAGCCAAATCATATAACATGAACTAACTAAATCCAATATTGGTTCAGTTGAGTTATTTACCTAACAAATTCCCTTGAAGATAACAAAGTTAGATGTGCATTCACACCTACAAATAATCATTTAATGAAGCATCAACATACTTATCAGAATTCTAAACAAAAATGAGTTCGTTCATTTCATAGCTTTCCATCAAAATCTAAAACAAAATGAGTTAATTTGATTACTAAGAAATTAAATCAATAAAAGAAGAAAAAAAAATATACAAAAAAAAACAAGCAAAGGAAAACTGATCGATCCACTTACCATAACATCCACAGTTGGGTCATCCTCATATCCGTGGGATCAAAAATCTCGGAATTATAGAAAATTAGAAACCCTAAAACCGAAAGAGAATGAAGAAATTGAAAAACCGAAATCCAAGATTAATCCATAAAACCGAAATCAAAGATTAAACCCTAAAATAGATATACCTAAATGAAACCCTAGGATTCGATGAACTTAAATTTAAATCGAGAAACTGGAAAAATAGAATTAGTTGAAACCCTAAAAATCAAAATATCTAAACCCTAAAAATCACAACTGAAACGAAAGGATTATGTCAAAGATTATACCTGATTGTTGGTTTTAGAGCTGAAAGAGACGAATTTATTCACGATTTACAAGAGTTCAGATTGAGAAGATATGAATTTCAGATATGGAGATAGAGATGGAGAGCATAGGAGAGGAATGAGTCTGTTGTGGCGGAGAAAATGAGATAAAAATTCTTAAGGCAGGGTCGATATAGGTTAGGTTTGGGCCGAAGGGTGGAAAAAAACTAAAGAAGGCTTGACCGAAGTTTGACTGGGGCGTATTTATCTGTTCTAGTGTTCCTGACCACACATGTGTTTCACACGCTTGAACCCAGTGCAGTTTCTATTCACAACCTTACGTGTGCGGTTGCAAATTTCGCAACAGATATACGCCGTTGCGAAATATTAGCAACAGAAATTTCGCAACGGCACTGGGTTGCAAATCCCTTAAAATGGTGTAGTGTATGTTTGGAGGAACACATAACGCTGAAGTAGTATGTAAGGAGGTGATACATGAAACAAGATCTCGTCGCATAGCCACCGCGTACCTATTGTATTCTCTTGGTACCATATTCTTTCCTGATAACATCGAGTAAATGCTCACTATCTAGAATGGTTAAAAGATCTCTAGGAGAATAAATAAGTATGCTTGGGGCACCGCCACCCTCGCTTATTTACTTGATAGTTTTCGAAACGCTTCGAGGGATGGAGCCGCTGAATTTCCTGGGAATGTTGGTCTCCTTTTGACTGCATTAGACTAATGAAAATTTCCTGACATTACGGGGAGCATCTAACGGTGTGTTGAACTATTTTCCTTCACTGAGGTTGTTTTTGGGTTTTGTTACTCGGCAAGGTTGTTAATGAGACAACACAAACACCGGGAATGTAATTTCCCAGCTAAGGTTATTGTCTTTCCCAAGAGGATTTTCTGCCTTAAGAGTTGTGAAGCAACTACTCAACTTCAACGGAGCAAAGTGATCATCTGCAACAGATCACCTTTACTTGCATCTATCACGTTGTAATCTTTTCCCTTTGTCAAGGTTTTAATGAGGAAACATATTTGAGTCCAACTATGTTCTAAGTTTTCTTAATATTGTACTCTTTTTCTTTAGTTCAGGTTTTGTCCCTCTGGGAGGCAATTAACTTAGACTCGTCGATCTTTGAAGATCGTATTGCATGTGATGAACTACATGTAAAGTACGAGACAACATGTGAAGTACTACATGTAAAGAGTTGTACCAAGGTTTTATCCCACTGGGTTTTTCCATGTCAAAGTTTTAATGAGGCGATTGATTTCGGCACAAGTCATCAAGAAGAGGCCGACATTTGAAGACCTACATTCGAAGCGTTATGCGTGAAGCACTACAAACGGAGTTCTATTGGACCACACAAGGGGGAGTATTATAGGGCCTACGGTCCATGGGTGTGCAACCCAACTAAAAGCCTAAGGGTTTCTCTTTACATGTATAAAAAGGATATTTTACCTATGTAATATAGGCTAATCAATAGAAATCCTTCTCTTCTCTTCCTCTCTCCCTTTCTCTATCTTTTATACTACAAAATCTCCTACTTTTTATTTATTATGAAAGATTTTTATTATAAAAGGGTACCACAAAATATTTTACAATCCCTAAAATTTAATAAAGATCCATCAAACACAAACAACTAATTTTTTTTTATTAATAATGATCCCACAAAACACAATATAATATGACATACTACTTTAATAAAATTTGGCAGTTTTAACAAAGTGGGGAAATTAGTTTGTCTTGCCAAGTGGCATGGCAAAACAACTTTTAAGCCTTAGACTCTGGCTTGTATCTATTGCTTTGGGACTTTATGAAGTCGATCTTAAACTCTTGAACATGCGACCTTAGCCTATATGCAACTTATTCCAGGGTGATTAGTTATCGTGGAAATCTCGAATCTCGATATCAAACTCGATCACTCAAGAACAAACAATTATTTTTCACTGTTGTTTTAGTTCACCCCAACGTCCTATAGCAATTCGATTAAATCGTAAATCTATCCTTTAGAAGGAAAATGAACTGAAGATCTCACACTCACAAACAAAATTAGTTTGAGTTTGAGTTTGGTTTTGACTATAAATACATGAGGTTCTCCACTTTGTAAAGCATATGTGGTGTACAAAAAGGATGACATAAAAGCATCCCAAAAATCAAATGAATTACGTTAGTCATCAAACATATATGGGAATATCATGAAGATACTTACGAAGTTACGCATGCAATAAACCAATACACTAAGCAGATTAAGATGCAAAATTGGAACTTTAGTTCAAAAAAAAAAGGTCAACCAAAAATAACTAAATTGGACTACTTATCCCAAACCATGACTTACCAGCACTCCAAATGTGTAGTTTCCATCACAATGGCTTAACTAACTACTACAATTTAGAAAATTATGTTATTATAGTGTTCGTCCATTACTAAGTTGAAGAGAAAAATAACTTACTTTGTTCACCGTAGACCGTGGCAGATTATTACTGGTGGGTAGTTTTTGAGTGCAACAAAATATTTTTACCATGAGATGACCCACATTGAAATTTCATGCAGATCTTGTTGAAGATTGGAACAAGGTTTAGAATGAAGTTTCCATCTAAAACATATGGTAAAATCATGGAATTACTCAGGCATGGTACCCGTAAGCCATACGTAGCCTGTACACCAATCTTGCTCAATGTTTTTGGGGCTGCATGATTTTTCTTTCAGAGCCGACAAGAAAACTGTTCTCAGTGGCCAAGGCCGTGTTTTACTGGTTATCAAACTAACAAGTTCATTCTTAACTACTCGGAGAAGATTCCCCAATAGATGATGATACTGGATCATTTGAAAGATTTGCAATATCATTATTATCGTATGAGCACGAAAATCTTTCTAATCCCACTAAAAGGTTAAGACTAGCAATTTCGGGGGTGTACACAAACAAGTGAACAACTCACATGTCATGGAGTAACACAAGTTGCTTTACTCTTGAAAATAAAATAAACTTGTGGTCCTCCATGGCATGTGAGTTGTTGTCGGAGGATGATGAATAACCTCCTTGGAGAATTCCTTCACAGATCCCCAATATATCTTATTTCACAAAATATTAAGAAGTTATTACAGCAAATAATATCAACGGAAAATAAGGTAAATATATATATCTTCTATTACACCCCCTTAGTCTTAGCGGGAGAGGAGCGGACGCTTAGACTAGAATGAAAACGAAGAAATAATTGTCTTGGAAGACCCTTGGTGAAAATACCAGCATACTGATTTTCAGAAGGGATGTGCAAGACACGAATGTCCCCAATACGAACGCGCTCACGGACAAAATGGATGTCGATCTCCACATATGTTTTGTCCGTTGATGTTGAACAGGATCGCCAGACATGTAGACAACACTCATATTATCAAAATAAACCATTGTAGCACGTCGTAATGGTATATGTAACTCAAGAAGCAGATTCCGAAGCCAGGTCGTTTCAGCAACATCATTGGCAACTCCTCAATATTCAGCTTCAGCACTAGAGCGGGAAACAGTTGCCTGACGCTTGGAAGACCAAGAGACGAGGTTGTCTCCAAGAAAAATAAAATAACCAGAGGTTGACCGTCGCGAATCGGGACAGCCCGCCCAATCAGCATCAGAGTATGCAGTTAAACCAGAAATAATAGAAACCGATAGAAAAAAGCCATGATCAATGGTACCCTAAAGATAGCGAAGTATGCGCTTAAGAGATTGCATGTGAGGCTCTCTAGGGTCATGCATGAATAAACATACCTGCTGAACCGCATAAGATATATCCGGTCGAGTGAATGTAAGGTACTGTAATGCCCCGGCTAAGCTTCTGTATAAAGTAGGATCCGCAATTGCTGGGCCAGAAGTAGCGCTGAGCTTGGAGTGAGTGTCGACCGGAGTGGCCACTAGGTTACAGTCAGTCATGGATGCACGAGCGATGATGTCCTTTGTATATAATGACTGAGACAAATACAACCCTGAGGATGAACGAGTAGCAGTGATACCCAGAAAATGATGTAACGGACCAAGATCAGACATAGCAAATTCTCGTTTCATCAGGTTAATGAAACGGTATAGAAGAGCATCAGTAGAGGCAGTGAGTACTATATCATCAACGTACAACAATAAGTATGCGGTATCCGATCCTGATTGATAAATGAAGAGTGAGGGGTCACATACACTACCACGAAAACCACAGCTGGAGATGAAGTTCGCGAATCTCTGGAACCATGCCCGAGGGGCCTGTTTGAGACCATAAAGAGATCTATGAAGGCGGCAAACATAATCAGGGCGAGCAGGATCAACAAATCCCGGAGGCTGATGCATATAAACTGTCTCGGTCAAATCCCCATGAAGAAAAGTATTCTTGACATCCAACTGGTGTATGGGACAAGACCTCGAAGTAGCAATGGTGAGAACAGTACGAATAGTGGAAGGCTTAAAAACTGGACTAAACGTCTCAAAACAATCACCTCCAACCTGCTGAGATTTACCATTGGCGACAAGACGCGCCTTGTGACGCTGCAAGGAACCATCAACATGAAATTTGTGGCGAAAAAGCCACATGGAACGAATAATATGAGCACCAAGAGATCGTGGTACTAGTTCCCAAGTATTAGTTTTCAACATGGCAATGTACTCATTTTGCATGGCTTTATTCCAGTTAGGATCCCTAAGGGCATAAAGGTGAGACTTAGGCAGACGGGAGATGTTTTGCTGAGTCTGAACATGAAGGTTCAGTCTATTAGTTGGTCGGAAAATTCCCTTTGAGGCACGAGTAACAAGAGGAGATGAGAATGCAATTGAGGTTGTTGGAATGGTCGGTGCAGTAGGGGGACAGGTGGAAGTGGAAGCTGTTGGTGCAGTAGGGGGACAGGTGGAAGTGAAAGCTGTAGGTGCAGTAAGGGGACATGTAGAGGTTGTTGGAATGTTGGTAGGTACAGTAGGGGGACAGGTGGAAGTGGAAGTTGTAGGTGCAGTAGGTGCAGTAGGGGGACAGATTGTAGTGGAAGTTGTAGACCTTTTGGAGGTGGAAGTACAGATGGGAAGGGTAGAAGGGATTGGTGCAGGCGAAGTTGTGACTGCATGAGTCTGATGAGTATGACGACGATGGTAGGTTATGTACTGGTGGGAAGTAGGGTCGTGAGGTGTAGTGGGAATGTTAGAGAGTGGAGGAGGGGATGCAACAGAGGACTGATGAGTCTGACGACGATGAGGTGGAGTGTACGTTTGTTGTACAATGGGGGAAGGGGGTTGAGAAGAATTTGAAGATGGATAGGCCAGAGTTACCGGGAAAAGAGTGGAAACAGACATAGATTGTTGATCTGGACTGGGAGAATTAGTGGGGGAGGGTTCACTGAATGGGAAAATGTTTTCATCAAACGTTACATGGCGAGACAAGATGATTTTGTTAGTGGCTAAGTCAAGAAAACGGTAGCCACGCTGGTGGAGAGGAAAACCAAGAAATACGCACCTAGTGGAACGAGGGGCAAGTTTATGGGGTGTGGTAGCGGATAGATTTGGGGAGCAAAGGCAACCAAACGTACGAAGATGTTCATATGTTGGTTGACGTTGATAAAGAATGGACACAAGAGAATTGAAATTGAGAATTTTGGTGGGAAGGATATTATGGAGATAGACAACCATGATAAGGGAATCAGCCCAAAATTTTGAAGGTATGGAAGCATGAGACATAAGCGTACGTGTGATGTCATTAACACGACGAATCATTCTTTCAGCCTTGCCATTTTGAGAGGAAGTTTGAGGGCATGAAAAACGAAAAACAAGGCCATTAGTTTGGGCAAAGTTATGAAAAGAGGAATTATCAAATTCACGACCTATGTCACATTGAAAACATTTTATTTCACGTTCAAATTGAGTTTTAACGAAAGTACGAAATTCCAAAAATTTGGTATAGACTTGAGATTTAAACTTTAGAGGATAAACCCAAAGATAATTTGTGAAGTCATCCAACAAGATAAGGTAATAACGAAAACCAGTCTCAACATGCAATGAAAGTTATAAGTAGCAACGGCAGACACAGCAAGTAAATTTACCACATCTACTAGCTTGTTCCTGATTGTAGCCCCAGGGGACCAAGTTCTTTGACTGTCCTTGCAAATGGCAGTGCATCTGGATCAATATCAGAACGATCCTCGGCAAGAAGTCCCTTGATTCATAAAAGAAACAGTAAGAGAGAAAATTAGTTGCACTGTTTAAATTCTAAACTATATGCAACACAACTTGAAGATCATTTCAACTTGGATATTGCAATTATTCTTCCATTTATACTTTGGTCTTTCACTGCAGATTGTAGACGACTATCTTGTACTAATTTTCTTTACCGAAGTCCTAATTTTCCTTCCATAAAGTTGTAAAAACCAATTGAAAAAGGAATAACTGGCAACTCCAAAATAATTTGAGTTCTTTATATCACATATATTCTCATAAAGACACGATAAGATGTTGCATCATCAGTTACCTGAACATCATCATTGAACATTCGATAGGTATTTCTGTAGCACTGCAACAATTTAAAGGCCCACTTGGACCGGAAATCTTCAAACTGCTCAAGCACAGTTCATCATATCAATCCAAATGAATAGAAAAGGATAGTTTAGACCATAACAACAACTGTAACATAATAATCATGTGTAAGTAGTTTCACAGTACCTGTAATATTACATGGCGGTTTTGTTGCAATCCCAAGTCTAGAATGAAAAATAGCAACAACTATTAAGCACAAATCAACAGCTTGCATAAGAGGCGAAATGCATAAATGAATTCTTACACAGAGGATCTTTGAGAAGCTTTTTCATTGTTAGTTCCAACATCAATCATCACAGGAAGCACCTGTTGTGAGTGCAAAATCAGCACAGCATCAGAAAAAATTACCACACGGCATCAAGCACCAAGCTTGGAATACTCGAAACACAATTAAACAAACCTACTTTTAGGGACTAATTCCAGAATAGTATAAGAAATTCCTAGAACCTGCCATCGGTACAAATACATGAAATGAAAAGGAGTACGAGGATTACTCTGAGGATTTATCCCAGCAGCAGCGACATAGATATCTAGCTTCCCTATTGAAAATCCAATTCCCTGAACTCCAAGATCTCCAAGACCTAATATTCTGCTTCCATCTGTCACCACAATCATATCAACCTACCAGATAGAGTGAATTTTGTCAATAGCTTATTAGGTTAATTAATACTACAAGATAACAAAATATTATAGAAAAGTGTAACAACACATAACTTAAGAAACGTCCATCCAACATGAGCTATTTTTCTTGCAAAAGCAATAATAAATTATGGAATAACACTGCCTCTGAGTTGTTTGAATAGTAGAGGACATGAAAAAGGATTTCAGGATTGACATGATTCCCAAGAAATAGTAGCTGCAGTCTCTTAGTGGCATCCTTACAGACATCTAAAACGAAAAGCATGTATTTGGGCACAAGAAGTATAACTAACCTGCTCGGCTGGCCAATTATAAACCATAGACATCATTTCTCAATGATCCTGAGCACTAAAATACATTCCTCTCGGCCTTCTAAACAAAACACTGCAATTCTGGGGAACTAGTCAATCAAAACCTGCCAAACCCAGAAAGCCGTTAACATTGAGATAAAATACCAATATACCATCAATAACCATACAATTGTAAGGCCTCTACCTGGAAACTTATTACTAAATAGAAACCCAAATTCAAATATAGGAGCACAAACCTTGTAGTACATTGTCTCATTTCTGTTGGGCAACCTGTTAAGGATACGCCACTTAGCCAATGCATATGGATCATTTGGTCCATCTCTTGCTTGCTCCTCCATCCTTTTCAAATCAACCACTGTCAATCATTCAAAATAACAATATCAAATTATATTTTCTTGTCCCAAAATGAAGCAAATATCAAAGACAATGAGTGAATGACTACATCAATATCTTAGCATCTTCTTAAACCAACTACCCATATTCAAGTTTCCACTGGGAAACTAAACAAGGTACTATTATTACTACTAAACTACGCCCATGTTTGTACCAGCTCGTTAACCTGCACTGTCAAATTACAAGGTTCAGGGAGATTTTACCCGCACATCCCACCATAGGCAACTTAGAAACACGGTAAACTGCGTATACTTTATACCAACTCATTTTCAGCTGAGATTCTATGGAAGACCCATCCCCCACAAACTCTTAACCCCGAAATTCATACAAAATTTAGATTCTAACTTCATCATGAACTACTCATTTCTAGACTTGTAGTACTTCCCAACCTCACCCACGAACCACTATTCATAAGATTAGATTTTTTCCGAACATCACACCTAAACTTCCCATTCCTGAGACTTCCCAAGCTCACCACCATGACTAACAACCCACATTTAGATTTCCAATTTCTCAACACAAAACAATCAAATCACCTAAAATTTCAACAAAACATCAAATTCAGAGACAGGAAAAAGGAAAATTACACAAACCTTAACATCCTGGGCTGTTGGTGGTGTTGAATCTACCATTGTTAGGGTTTGGTTCTGGTCTGCTTCTCTCTTTCTGAGTGATAGAACGAGGACTGAAAGAGAAGACTAAAGAGATATTGAGGTGGAAAATAGTGGTGGTGTTTAGTAGAGAGATACTGGAGACCAAAAAAAAAAAAATTTGCAGAAGAAAAAATATTAATATGGCCCATGCAGGTCTCGAACTTGCGACCTTCGCGTTATTAGCACGACGCTCTAACCAACTGAGCTAATGGGCCAATTTTTGGTTACCATACAATACATAAATTGGTACCCCTGTAATTGAGCCGGATGAAAATGAAATGTCTTTATAAATTATAATTGACGACTCAAATTTTTACAGAGAGATACTGGAGACTTGGCCATATATTTTGGGTGCAAAACGATATTTTGCCACAATGTAGATTTTGAGCTGCACAACCCATATAGATCAGATATATGAAAGATTGAAAGTACAATGAATCTTTTTTGAAGATCAGGTCACCTTCTTTGATTCATAACTTCTACGTAACTAAAGTATGAGACCCAAAGTAAATGAAGTAACCGTTTTTCATCGCATACATGCATAAGAGAAGAATGTTGGATATTTTCAATAACTTAGAAAATAAAACTGTTTTCGTTTTTGGTTTGTCACTATGATGGGAAGTGTTTTGTGTTGGATAAACACAATGGATGTTAGTTGGAGATGAAGGGACACCTCTAATAGGTGTGATGGTTCATAAAGGACACAACCATTCCCAACAGACACCTTATGTGTCTTTTGGAAGTGAAGAGGCATCTCCAATAGGCATGAATAACCCTATAAGTAGTGAAGGAATTCTCCCATTCTAGAGAATGAATTCAACCTGTTTTCTCTCCATCTAAAGCATCATTAGAAATCTCTCTCATGTGTTCTTGGTTGGGTCAAGGGGTGCAAACCTTGAATCCAATTTCCTGTTGTAGGGCTTTCATTGTATCCTGAAGGCATTATTTCGCATACCTGTTGCAATCGCCAATTTATATTGGGAGGGTAGAAATAATCGTCTAAAAGAAATCACCCGAGCCTTGAAAGCTTTTGAGTACAACAACAATTTCTTTTAGTGTTATCATCCTCTGTTAAAACACCCACATTTTCCAACAGTTTTAGACAATTAAATTCAGATAAGACAGAGGAAACGAGAATAAGGGAAGTTGGAAAACAAGCTTCAAATTTATAGTGGAAACCGTGTTCGGGAACATGATGTTGTTTATGGGAATTTGATTCAATCATTGGCGCGCAAACTCTCAAGGGTTGTGGTCAAGGAAAACTGTCATCAATCAGATAAGTGATCTAATCTTGTTTTCTTTTTATAAAGATTTTAAAGATTGTATGCTAAATTAGGTTTCTAGTGTGGGGATACATACAAATTAGTATGATTAGACTAGTATCCTTGAAAATGCATGAATCTGGAAAAGCATCTCTTGTGAATGGACATCTTCTTAATGGGACTGATCATGTCGGGAGATGTATATATGCATATGTAGGAATGCATAAATTGTCCTCTGAGAAACTTGCTATATATGCTCTACTATACTACCTAACTTTGTACCGGTCCATGCATATGAAGTTTGTAAGATGTATGGTTTAGTTAATGTTGCTTGTTTTTTTCTTTATCCCTGATGATATCTTACGATATGAATATCAATACACGTGCAATGTACATAGTTGAAGTGGCATCTAGAAACCATGATTGGTTCTTTGTGTGTACCATTTCGTATCCCTAGTATCATTACATTGTTGTGTAATGGTTTCATGATTATTTGTATAGCCATGAAATATGGGAAAAGGGAGTAGAAAGCTGGTGTCTCTAGGAAATCCTTTCAAGTACGTTTGAGTAATTTGAACGGTATTGATACGGCACTAACTCATTAGTGTCTATTAATGATCGATGAATCCTTTTACAAAGATATCCTGTTTTGCACATGCTCCTTGAGCGGGATGTCATTGGTACAGACATCTTTTGTTCCTCATTTATACTGGTTGGTCACGTTTGCAAGAACATTGCATTGGATTTGAAGATAGCCGAATCCAAAAGGATGGTAAATAAACTGTACCCGGTGATTGGATTTGAAGTTTTAATTTCTATTTAGAAATTATGGGGTACATGTTTGACACAAATGGTATTTCATGATATTGAGTTGCATTTTGGCATTTGAGAATTATCATGAAATAGGGGGAGAATTTATACGAAAATGTCGTATAAAATTTTTCTAGTTGGTGGATTATTTTAAAACCAAAATCGTCATAATTGTTGAGACAACAATGGTATGGCATGAACATAATTCTTGCGATAAGAATTATAGGTTCCAAATTTGGAAATTGGCAGGTCTTAAATGACATCGAAGGGAAAAATGGAATACCGGTCAATATGTAACATATTGGAAGATTGGGCGGCCGACCAAATATCCAACGATGAGGTGTTACGATATTACCGATGCATAAATTATGAACATTTGCATTACATAATGTAGAATGTTAAATAGACATTGTCTATGTTTTTTGGGTATGAATTTGTAGGGGATTGGGCATGAGTAAAAGAGTTACTCATCAAGGTATTATATTTGTTGAGATAGCAAATATATAAGTTGCCTACAAATTTTCTATGCCTCTAGTGTATGCAAGTCTATAATGACTTCTTGTGAATTAACCGTAAATGTTAATTAGGATCACTAGAGAAGTTACAATTATTTTGTAAAATCAAAGAGGAACATTTTTAGTAATGTTTTCAGAATTGATTGCATTAGTAGATGCAATTAATGAGAAGAAATGGCTTAAAACCTAACTTGTAGAGATCCTATTTTGGAAGAAGCCATCTCAAGAGGTCTTGATTAATTGTGAATCAGGATATGATCTATAACGTCTTTAACAAGACTTATAATGAAAAGTCAAGACATACAAGTCTTAGACAAGGAACGGTAAGTCAATTACTCAAGAAAGGAGTAATTGCAGTTAACCATTGAAACGGAGAAAAGCTTGGTAGACCTACTTATGAAGAGTCTCCCAAAGGAATTAATTTCAATGAAGTATATAGAAATGGGACTAAGGTCTGTGAAGGAAGGTTGATCTCCCATAGCAGAAACCCAACCTATGTTTTGAAAAAGGATAAACAAGGTTCAATGTGGTACCAACAAGTTATGGCTGTAGATTATGGAGCACTAACATAAAACTTCCCATTTCAAGTTAGTGCTGGTTTTTCTGCAAGAAAATAGGATGGATGTAAATCCTTAATGAGTCTATGATTAGTAAAAGGTGTCTCGCAGAAACACCTTCGAGACTTACCTATATGAGTATGGAAATGTGGGCCGTTTCCTAAGAGAAGAAGACCGTTCTCTAAAGAAGACTCATGAATAAGGATATAAGCACAAGGCCTTTATAGTGCTTGGCTACAGAACACATGTCTTATGGAATCAATATGTGTGGAGACTCCGGCTTTGTCATAAGGGATTCTTGGTTCAAGACTAGTTTCACCATAGAATATCGATAAGGCTTTGAGTTTCTTACACTAAGTGAAGGTTCAAACCCAGAAGGTACCTATCATTTATGTATTGATTTCAACGATGATGCTTAGTCTCAAATGTGCTTGAACTACGTTGGCTTGATCCCACTCGGGTACGTAGGCAGTCACTTGAGTGATGCAGCCACTCCGATTTTATAAGTTTTATTTTATTTTATGTTTTTGGTTTTTGAAAATAGGGGGAGATTGTTGGATATTTTCAATAACTTAGAAAATAAAACTGTTTTCGTTTTTGGTTTGTCACTATGATGGGAAGTGTTTTGTGTTGGATAAACACAATGGATGTTAGTTGGAGATGAAGGGACACCTCTAATAGGTGTGATGGTTCATAAAGGACACAACCATTCCCAACAGACACCTTATGTGTCTTTTGGAAGTGAAGAGGCATCTCCAATAGGCATGAATAACCCTATAAGTAGTGAAGGAATTCTCCCATTCTAGAGAATGAATTCAACCTGTTTTCTCTCCATCTAAAGCATCATTAGAAATCTCTCTCATGTGTTCTTGGTTGGGTCAAGGGGTGCAAACCTTGAATCCAATTTCCTGTTGTAGGGCTTTCATTGTATCCTGAAGGCATTATTTCGCATACCTGTTGCAATCGCCAATTTATATTGGGAGGGTAGAAATAATCGTCTAAAAGAAATCACCCGAGCCTTGAAAGCTTTTGAGTACAACAACAATTTCTTTTAGTGTTATCATCCTCTGTTAAAACACCCACATTTTCCAACAAAGAATTTTGCAGGTGAACATCATCTTGATTTAATAGTAAGTTATGGAGCTGTCCCAGTGATTGTACCTAGAGTAACTGGAGTGCGTGTATATGTTATTGGATAGTTTCGAACCTATTCATGGAGTTTTACTTTGTGAAGGCGAAGACCTTGATCCATCTCTTTATGAAGCTGAAATGTCTGGTCTTTCACCTGAAAAATTAGATGAGATAAGATGTTTACACAACAGTGATACCGCCGTGGATCACGAAAAATATTTAATGGAGTTACGACTAGTACATAAGAAAATAAAAGAGAAAATTCATCTCAATAGAAGCCAAACCTATCCTAGTTTCATGCCATATGCAAATAAACATTTGGGACATGATGAATACCCTACCTTAAATTCCTGAACATGCGACCTTTTCCGTAGCCGATCTCCATAGCAAGTGGTTATCGAGGAAACCTTGAAACTCTTTATGGCGCACCACTTAAGAACTAACGAACATTGTTTCGCTGTTAATTTAGTCCACTCAAACATCTTAAAACAAATCGATTAAATTGTAAACGTATCCTTTGAAAGCAAAATGAACCAAAAATATCACACTCACAAACAAGAAGTTAGCCTAAAATAGTTTTTGGGATAGTGTTTGGGTCTGGTTGTGGCTATAAATTTACAAATGAGGTTCTCCGCTTTATAAGATAGGGTGTAGAAATGGGATGACATAAAAGCGTGGCAAAAACCAAATGAAGTAGGTTAGTCATCAAAAACATATGGGAACATCATGAAAATATTTTGGCATACCTAATCTTATACTGAGCAGTTTAAGATGCAAAATTAAAACCTTAGTTTAACAATAGGTCAACAAAAAAGATGCTGAGCAGTTTCCGAGCGCTAAGCCAGTGAGACATCGGCCAATCTAAACCTCAATTTGGATGAGGTAATCTAATATATCAGGGGCTCATTCCATTAATAAAAAATACGAAGCAATAGCAACCAGACCACTTTGTCTTCTTCCTTTGTCACAAGTGAAACCAACCATTCTGTGACTATATATTATTAACCTCATTACAAAACTCCATCGTTCAAGAACGATTGAAACAGTTTTATTTCGTTGTTTCAGTTTTATATTAATTCACTCCAACGCCTTAAAACAAAACGATTAAACTGTAAGTTTGATCAAAAATTAAACTGTAAGTTTATCATTTAAAAGAAAAATTAACCGAAAATCTCACTGACAAACAAATATAAGGTACACAACAGGGATGGACCCGGGAATAATAAATTTTCTTTTAAGTCCTGGGCTAGAAACCTTGGTCGAGCAGATTATTATTATTATATTTTGGCTTGTGGACGAAACACAAATTGAAATGTAAAAAAACAAGTGAATAATGTTAATCATCTAAAGCATAATATGCAGCATCCTGAAAATACTTAGGCACGCTGAAATCTATTATTATATTACCCTGTGCTTACACTTCGATCGTGAAATCTTTATTGGTTATTTCAGCTCCGTCTTCTTTTTGTCATTCAGTATTAGATGCTCAATCTGATCCACAAGAACTGATCAAGAATGAATTTGGTTCAAAAATCAAAGGTTAATACCAGAGTAATATCTAGTTATCATCAAGCATTTGTGAGAGATTATTATGGTTCAGGAGGTAACGAGAGTAGAATATCACAGCTTGAGAGTTATGTGACGGATGAGTGTAAAAATGGAAGGATTGAGAAGCTTGACGATGGTTTGAGATATTTTGATCAATTGATTTTGGGAAGGACGTTACCATCTAATGATAAATTAAATCATGTTTTGGGGTCATTATCGAAGTTTAAATGCTACTTATCAAATCTATAGCTTAGACGTTCGTTCAATGTTTATAATGCTAGGGTTCTTCTATGCTTATCAGCGTCATCTTTGTAATTGGAATTAGACTCCTCAAGTTTAGTTCTGACTTCATCATGAATTTTAGAAGCTTGTTCCAACATTGTATCAGCTTTGTTATTGGAATTATGTAACTTGGGAAGGACCACCAAATCCAAAACATGATTAGGAAC
The DNA here is from genome assembly GCA_023529315.1 of Papaver bracteatum. Classification (NCBI taxonomy): domain Eukaryota; kingdom Viridiplantae; phylum Streptophyta; class Magnoliopsida; order Ranunculales; family Papaveraceae; genus Papaver; species Papaver bracteatum. Next base: position 79,788 of record JAJJWX010000095.1, read on the forward strand.
TTTAGAATATACAATTTCAAATGGAGTCTTACCAGTTGATCTGTTAACTGAAGTGTTGAATGCAAACTCCATATGCGGAAACAAAACATCCCATTGTTTGTTGTTATCAATGCTCTTAGCTCGAATCAAATTTCCCAAAGAACGGTTGACAACTTCAGTTTGTCCATCTGTTTGAGGATGGGAAGTGGTCTTTGAATCAGTAAATTGGTTCCCAGACGCATCCATAAAGTCTTCCATAAGTAGCTAAGAAATTTAGTATCTCTGTCAGACGTAATAGATTTAGGAATTCCATGTAGTCGAACAATTTCTCTGAAAAACAAAGAAGCAACGTTTGAAGCATCATTTGACTTTTTACAGGCTATAAAGTGAGCCATCTTGGAATATCTATCCACAACCACCATCACTGAATCATTGCCTCTAGATGTACGAGGTAAACCAAGAATAAAGTCCATACTAATGTCTACCCATGGAGCTTCTGGAATTGGCAAAGGTGTATAAAGACCTGTGTTTTGAACAGTTCCCTTCGCTTGTTGACAAACTATACATCTCGTAACATACTTTTGAACATCACGTTTAAGTGAAGGCCAATAATAACGTTCCTCTACTAATGCAATAGTTTTATCTCTACCAAAATGACCACCAAGTCCACTTCCATGCAGTCCACGTATTAAATGAAGACGTAAAGAACCATGAGGAATGCAAAGACGATTACCTTTAAATAAGAATCCGTCTTGAATCAGAAAATCGTCAACTCCATGAGCCAAAGAACTGCATTGTTCCCAAAGTGATTTAAAATCACCATCCTCAACATATATCTCCTTAATGTAATCGAAAGAAAAACTCTCATTGCGAATAGTTTCAAGTAGATGTCTCCGTCGACTCAGAGCATCTGCAACTTGGTTAAGCTTGCCACTTTTGTGTTTGATAGAAAAAGTGTACTTGTTTATTGTTGACAACCACCTATCATGCATACGGTTAACCTTAGATGAAGTCTGAAGATATTTTAAAGCATGATTGTCAGTATTAATGACAAACTCTTGATGAACTAAATAAGTATGCCACTGTTTAAGAGCTTGTACAAGAGAAAGTAACTCTAATTCATAAGTAGACCATTTTTTCTGCGTCTCAGAATTCTTCTCACTATAAAAAGCAACTGGGTGTCCTTCTTGAGATAAAACTGCTCCAATCCCAATAATAGAAGCATCACAGTCGACTTGAAAAGGTTTGGAAAAGTCTGGCATGACAAGAATAGGTGCAGAACATAGTTTTTCTTTAAGAGTATTAAAACTCTTATCAGCTTCTTCAGTCCATATGAACTTATCTTGCTTCAAACAATCAGTAATAGGTGCAGCAATTGTGCTGAAATTCCTTATGAAATGCCTATAAAAAGAAGCCAAGCCGTGAAAACTTCTCACCTCTTTAAGAGAAATAGGAACATGCCAATCTTGTATAGCTTGTATTTTAGAAGGATCCACGTGAATACCCTTCGAAGAGATGACATATCCCAAAAAAGTAACTTCAGAAGACATAAAAGTGCATTTCTTCAAATTCACGAACAAAGAATTATCGAGTAAAACTTTGAATACTTGAGAAAGATGATTGATATGATCCTTTGTACTGCGACTAAAAATCAGTATGTCATCAAAGTACACAATGAAAAACTTACTCAAAAAGGGTTGTAAAACCTGATTCATGAGTCTCATAAAGGTACTAGGGGCATTAGACAAACCAAAAGGCATAACAAGCCATTCATATAAGCCTTCTCTCGTCTTGAAAGCAGTTTTCCATTCATCTCCCACTCTTATCCTAATTTGATGATAACCACTTTGAAGATCAAGTTTAGTAAAAATGATAGATCCAGCTAAAAGATCAATCATATCTTCAATACGAGGAATATGAAATCTATAAGGAATGGTGATACGATTTAATGCTCTGCAATCTATACACATTCTCCAACCATTATCCTTTTTAGGAACCAAAAAAGCAGGACAAGCACAAGGGCTAGTACTAGGTCTAATTAATCCTTTAGATAAGAAATCATTAACTTGACCCTGTAGAATTGTATGTTCAGTAGGACTTAACCTATAATGAGCTTGATTAGGTAAAGAAGCTCCAGGTATAAGATCAATACAATGCTGAACATTTCGAAAAGGTGGTAAACGCACAGGTAATTCGTCAGGAAATAAGTCATGATATTTAGACAGTAAAGGTTGTACCTGAGTGGGAATTGGTACCATAGGTTTGGTCTCCTCATGAGAACTCAATGAGTGGGTGGAAAGTAAATTTCGAGAGATGGTATCCACCAAAGCAGTAGTCTTGAAATCACTTCGTTCTTTAATTACAGAAGAAGACCTTGAAGGAAACATAGTTATTCGTTTACCATCTTTGTAAAATGTATAAGTATTCTCAAAACAATTGTGGACTGCTCTAACGTCATATTTCCATGGTCTTCCAAGAAGAAGATGAGTGGAAGTCATATCGATCAAGTCACAGAGCACAGACTCCTTATAGCCAACAAAAGAGAACTCAATAACACACTGATGAGTAATATTTTGAGTTGCAGAACTATTTACCCATCCTACAGAATAAGGAGTAGGATGCGGGGTAGTTGGTAATCCCATCTTTTCCACAACAACAGATGCAATGTAATTATCTACACTGCCACTGTCAATGATCATGTCACATACTTTACCACCAATAGAACACTTGGTTTTGAAAATATTATGCCTTTGAGAATAACATGGTTCTGTAAGCATGAGTGGCTGAATCATTCCAACAAAGTGATCACCATGAGTATCATGTAACTCAATATTTTCAACCTCTTCACCGTCATCATCATCCAAGACTTCAGTATCTTTTGAGTCACCATAAGCTGGGATATCTCCAATGAAACCATTAAAGCGTCGACAATCAGAAGAAGAATGTCCTGGTTGGTGATACTTATTGCACTTATCTCCACGATACTTTGAATAAATGTTAGGAGCCTTAGTTGGAGGTGGAAATTTCTGTTGCATTCTATTAGAGTATCGGATGTTTGAAGGTTTTGCCTGCTGTTGGTTGATGGATTGATGTGTAACAGGGGATGGAAAAATAGGTGAAACATCAGTATGAGGAGATGGTTTAGCAAAAGAAAAACTCACTGGAGGGTGTTGTTGTGGAGAAGACAGATCATTGCTTCTGTCCGGTGGATCCACGAATGTTGATCCCTTAGAATGTGGATCAACAACAGACGTTGAGCCGTGGTCCACTGTGTTACCAACATAAGAATTATATGGTTTCGCAGTCTTAGCATAATATTGATAACGAGCTTGTCTCGGAGTTGACTGTCGAGATGAATTGAGTAAACGCTTTTCAACTCGAATAGATTATTGAATCGCCTCAACCATGGTAAACACTGATTGAGTCATCCCGTGCTGAATTAAGTTGTTTAAGCCGTCAATAAAACGTGCAACCAACTGTGCTTCAGTTTCATTCAACTGGTTACGTGCAACTAAGCTATAAAATTCAGCGACATATTCTTCCACAAACCTAGCTCCTTGTCGACAATGTTGAAGCTTGAGAAACAATTTTTGCATATAATCATGAGGTAAAAATTTATCTCTCCATAATTCTCTCATTCGTTTCCAAGTACGTATGGGAGGTTTGTGAACGTTACGCCGATCCTCACATATCTTATCCCACCAAGCTGCAGCTCCACCTTTAAGCTTGTATGCTACCAATTTTACTAAGAATAATCAGGTACTTCCATGAAACTAAAGAAGGATTCCACTTCATAAAACCAATCCAATAATTCTTCAATCTGTAACCCACCATGGAAGTTGGGAATATCCGCTTTCAATTTGTATTCTGGTAAAGTTCCATATGGATTATTGCTTGATTATAACCGTTTTTCATCCTTCCATGTTTGTGTTATTTCCTCTTCAAGTTTATCCTCATCCTCATCACTGTGGGAATTCAAAATTGCAGGTTTCTTATAAGAACTATTAAGAAAACCCTCAAACTGTTTTGTGAACTTAAGAAATTGTGAAATTTCATCAAGAACATGAGTATAGATTGAACAAAAGGGTTTTTTTGTGTCATCAGTTTCTGTTTCTCCAGTACTCTTTGCTCCGTCTTCTATATCTTCAGTTAAACTAGGCATCTCAACTTCAAAACCAGCATGTTTCCATAACTCATCCAGAGCCTCTCCATAGGAAACTAACCTATTGTTGATAGTTTAAAACTTTTTTTCGACAGTATCTGTAAAGACCTTAAGGTTGGTATTGTTGGTTTCCAGCTTGGTTGTAAGTTCAGCAAAAGAAGTTTTAAATAGTTCCTTCATCATAGCTTCGATATCAGATTTTTCCATTGAAAGAAAAGTAGGATTTTTGTAGGTGCAGAAGCGAGTTAAGGATCTGTTCTTAGAGAAAAATCTAAAAACTCTGTCGAATGATACCAACTAATGCAATACTACTAAGAAGAAAGTAATTCAGAGATTGCTGTAGTTGAGAAGGGAAGAATATGATAAGATAATAAACGAACAATAAGGTTTAAAGATGAGAAAGGTAGGTTACTCTGAAAGAGTTTGTTTTAATAATAACTTGATAATAATAATGTGTCTTACAAAATCTTAATAAGCTTGTTTATATAGGCATGGACGAACTCTAAAAATAGAAGAACTCTAAAAATAAGAAAACTCTAAAAGAAGAAGTGCTAGGCTTGTAACAAAAGTAAGCCCAAGATTTGGGCGTGACAGTTGATGTAGTGCTAAGAGGTCAACTATCTTTGTTGACACGGGACCATGGGATCAACTGGGACAGTTGATATGCTGATAACGGGTAGATGTCCTACATCATCTATTCAATTACTAATATGAGAAAAGATACACTGTTTGGTGTCAGAGATACAACAATTGACATTAATCTTTTCAAGTGGAATACTAATATACTATCTGCTGGAACGGTTTTATATATTGGTAAAAGGTATCTGTTCTAATGGAATACAATACGCTTTGTATGTCATAGGGAAAATGAGACTAGAACTGATTAGAAATTTTGCTGCCTGGTAGAAAGTGGTCGGGCTCGTCATGTTTTATCCCTGAAATTCCAAGCAAACTTTGTTATTGCTCAATTTCTGATATCAAACACTTGTGAACTTGTTTTAATTTGATCTCTAAACAGCTGAAGGTCTGTATACCCATCTTGAACTCTAAGACTATGAACCATTTTAGAGTAACTTTTGCAATGTGACAAACCAAGGAAACCTAAGAAAGGAAATATGATACCATTATAAGATGTTGTCCCCCCTGAAGATATGCAGTTGTAGGGGCTTCATCCCTATTGAGCCAGAAAAATCAAACAGAATTAGTATTTGGCGTCTTACAGATGTTGGAGAATTTTCGGTTCACAATAGTTATTTTACATGGATTCAGAAGTAAAAGAAGGTACCCCAGTCCATATGATGCTCATTGTATGGAAAGGGTCCAAACCCTTGACCAGACATCATCCATCATCAAGTATAAAAAGGTACTCACAAATTACACAGAGAGAGTCTCTTCGTGTCCTCTAAGTCACGACTCTTTGTTAGCAAATTGAAGCTACCAAGCTGGTAATTTCTACTGCCCAGATACCCTTGTTGTCTAGTCACGGAGCTTCGCAGCCGAAAAAAATCCGTTGTCTTCCAATTGATAGCATGCAGCAGCACGGTAAATATTGTGTTTTTCAGATGGCGCTTATTGGACCACACAAGGGGAGTCTTTACACCTCCCCCTTTAATAGATGTTTATAGGTGAAAATTGCTTCTGCCGATTTCGGTAAATTCGGTAGGTGAGTGAGAAGCTGGTTTAAACCCTAAACAAATGTGCTGCACGTTGAGCACTTTTAGGTTCGAGAGATCAATCTGTACAAGTCCGGCCTAAACCAAGAAATGGCCGTTCCAGACTTTCTTCGGTCACAAATAGGAGGATAATGGGTTTCTTTTGGGGAGGGAAGAAAGGAGAGTGTGAGACAAGAATAGTTTATTCTGGAAGATCAATTGGGTTTCTACAACTTGTTTTCAGAAAAGTACTAGAGCTCATGAGGGGAGCTAGCAGGTAAGTATTCTGAGTGTTCTCTTCTCCGAATGAACTTGTTTTTTGGAATGGAAATAGGTGAGACCTATTTATACAAGTTGTAGTAGAAACGTACTCTGGTCTCATTAAGGAGTGAGGAGTAAATGGGAGGAGGTGGTAACCGTATGCATGGATTTGATGTCTCATAAAGTGGCTAACGCATGAAATTGATTTTCATGAAACTGTTAACATTATTGAATTGATGTCCATAAAGTTTGTTAACTCACGGCTTTAAGTCCCATGAACGTTTCCCACATAACTCCCATATTTACTAGGCACCTCACCCTTATGAAACTACCTTATGAGGGGCGTACTGTACACCGCATGCTGTAGACCACCAAACCAATACCCAAAGAGAACCCCCCCCCCCCCCTGTTTGTGTTGATGTCTCGAATGTTTTTGGAAAACATGTAAAACGTTGTTGTGGCTTGGCAAGTTGATCTTGGGGAACTTGCTAGCTAGGTGACCTTCGACGGTCGAGATGTTGCATCTTTAGAGGAGGGGCAACCGTTGATCGTTGCACGCCTTTGTTTTGGTAGCTTTGTAGTGAGGTCCAACAGGGTGGCACGGCCAGGGTGTGTTTAGACTTGGCGTGATGAGCCAAGGGTTTTACATTGGCGCATGGCGTGACTAGCCTGGACTAGGTGCGCGACCAAGCTATGGTTTCGGGTCTAAGATCGTGATGGGACTTTTAGACGGCCAGGATTTGCTCCTGGGATTGTAGGGCAACCGTTGATGGGCGCCTGGCTTCAATTTGGTAGCCGCATGGGGAAGGCCAATATGGTGGCGCGGCATGAGGGGCCACGGCGAGGCATGGCGCGGATAGCTTGGATAGGTACGTGACCAATCTAGGGCTAAAGTCATGAGGAGACTTTTAACAGCCATGATTTGCTCCTAGGATTGAAAGGCAACCGTAGATGGGCGCCTGGCTTCAATTTGGTACCCACATGGGTAAGGCAAGTATGGTGGCGCGACTAGCTTGGCTAGGTACGTGACCAAGCTTGGGCTAAAGTCATGAGGAGGCTTTATACGGCGAGGATTCGCTCCTGGGATTGAAGGGAAACCGTTGGATGGGCGTCTGGCTTCAATTTGGTTTAGAAACCCTAATTGGTTTCCTTCACTAGAACCGCTACAAAATTATAGCACGGACTCGGATTTTGATGGTCCGCCCCTCAAATCAACCGGAAAAGAATTTCCTATCTCCTTACACTGGGAGATTTAGGTTTTGAACTCGTTCGGGAGGAAAAAACAGCCTGAAAGAAAAACTCAGGAAGATTTCATGAGAGACGGTGGCATGTCCAGGCTATCATGGAATGACTTGGCGTAGCACGACATGCTTTGGTGTGGTTTGGAATATGGGGCCAAAGGTTTTCCATGGGCTCCTGGCATGGCTAGGGCCAAGGCATGGTGCGACTGGCTCAGGCTAAGTGTGGCTGGCATGATTTACCATTGGCACACGAGACGTGGCTAGAATGGCTAGGGCCATGGCATGGTGCGATTGGCATGGCGCGATTGGCTTGGGCTAGGCGTGGATGGCATGATTTTCCATTGGCACGCGGGGTGAGGCTAGCATAGCTAGGGCCATGGCATGGTGCAATTGGCATGGCGCGGCTAGCTTGGGCTAGGCGTGGATGGCATGATTTTCCATTGACACGCGGGGTGCGGCTAGCATGGTTGGCATACTTTGGCGCGGTAGGGTGTGGCTGGCATGATTTTCCATTGGCACACGAGATGTGGCTATCATAGCTAGGGCCATGGAACGGTGTGATTGGCATGGCGCGACTAGCTTGGGATAGGCGTGGCTGGCATGATTTTCCATTGTCATGCGGGGTGAGGCTAGCAGGGTTGGCATGCTTCGGCGCGGTAGGGTGTGGTTGGCATGATTTTCCATTGGAACACGAGACGTGGCTAGGGCCATGACATTGTGCGATTGGCATGGCGCGGCTAGCTTGGGCTAGGCGTGGCTAGCATGATTTTCCATTGGCACGCAGGGTGCGGCTAGCATAGCTAGGGACATGGCATGGTGCGGCTAGCTTGGGTTAGGCGTGGCTGGCATAATTTTCCATTGACACGCGGGGTGTGTCTAGCATGGTTTGCATGCTTTGGCACGGTAGGGTGTGGATGGAATGATTTTACATTGGCATTGGCACACGAGATGCGGCTAGCATAGCTAGGGCCATGGCACGATGCGATTGGCATGGCTCAGCAAGCTTGGGCTAGGCGTGGATGGCATGATTTTCTATTGGCATGCTGGGTGCGGCTAGCATGGTTGGCATGCTTTGGTGCGGTAGGGTATGGCTGGCATGATTTTCCATTGGCACACGAGATGCTACTAGCATAGCTAGGGCCATGGAACGGTGCGATTGACATGGCGCGGCTAGCTTGGGCTAGGCGTGGCTGGAATGAGTTTCCATTGGCACGCGGGGGAATTAGGGTTTGGTTTGCCGTAACCCTAATTTGAATAAATATACCCTGGTAATTATTAGGGACATATTAACATCTTTTATTAATGCGCCTAGTAAATGCTTGTTTTAAATGTCTGCTAGGGTTTAGCGTTTTACGATTTTAACCCTAAACTAAAGACCACCATCAACAATAGCGAGACATGTTTTTGGGCATACCAAAAAATTACCGGGCATACTCAAGGTTTGGCTCACAACTTTTTTTTTTTTTTGCTTAGGTTTGCAAGGTTCGGCTGATAACTTGTGAGCCGAATTTAGACAAACTGTATGCCCGGTAATTTTTTGGTATGCCCAAAAACAACTTTCTTAATAGCAACAAGGAATCCACCGAAAATGTTAACAAATTTTCACCTCCCACACGTATTTTTCATCACCCACACGTATTTTTACTATTCTCCGTTGGATTAAGCCCAACTCTCAATTAAAACGGTCCCGTCCGACTCATTTACAGAATTACAAAATTACCACTTATACTTTAACGGAAACCCTTTTCTTTTTCTTTCTCTTCGATCGAACATTCTTCTTCTTTTCCCTCAACCCTTTCTCTCTTCTCTAAACGGCTGGAAATCCCAACCCCCTAATTCTCAAATAAATTTCTAAGGTTACAAAACGAACCTTCTCGGTTATGATCTGAAGATTGGATCGTGCAATTTGCTAAAATTTCTGATTGGAACTTTTGTTCATCGGGGATTCATGAAATTGAAATCATTAATTATGATCAACACACATGAGTTCTCTATTTCTACCTAATTCATATATTCGAACACATATTAAATAAATGCATTGGTTGAAGAAACCCAATGTATTCAAAAAGTAGAGATTTTAATCTGTCGCTTTTTAAAATCAATAACCCGAAGAAAATACAAATACCTCCTCCTGCCTACAGAGGTAGTAATTAGCTGGAGAAATAAAAAGTTGTGTAGTACGTTGACATCTTCCATCTCTCTCAGAAGACGAGGCTTTTTTGTATTTGGTATTGCTTGATGAGATGAGAGGCAAAACCAGGGAGCGGCCTAGAAACCAGAAAGGGGGTAAAAGGTAAGATTTCTCGCACTACTACACGTGTGTAACATGAAATCACACAAAATAACAACTGTCTACCACCGGATTAATCAAGTGGCCCAAGTCCATGTTTTGTTTCGTAGGTGGGTTTTAAAGAAATGTGGCGACGTGCAATCCACACGTACACCGCAGAGGACGAAGTTACAAAATCAATTTATACTCTACCATCACTATTTTATAGTGAAAAATATTAACTTTAGTGGACGTGCAATGCACGTGCCCTCTATTTGTGTATATAAATCATACTTTACCTATGTAATATGTTAATAATAGAAATCTTTCTCTACATTTTCATTTTATGTTTGGAAGCTTTGTCAAGACTTATTCAACATGGTATTGACTCTAAGTTCTTGCAGTGTTTTACTGTGTCTAAGGGAGCTCCTATGATTACTCACGCGCTTTATGCCGATGACTAGATCTTTACCCGTGCCATAACGGCACGGGGCATGGCGTTGGTCCATTTTGAATATTGCGTTCCAAAAACTTATCAAGTCCTTCCTCTTTATTTGGTCACACAAGTGGAAAATGGAAGTTATACCACTGTCAGGAAAAGAAATAATATCACTAAAAACGACTGTGTCCATCAGTTGGAATCTAGAAGTGGTTTTTTCCAAAACGACTATTTCTGGCAAAGGTTGAATTCTTTGAAAAAAAAAACTTTCTTTACCTGTAGATCAATAAATACTGACATAAAAAGTAGTTTTTTTATGATATTTCATAAAAAAAATTGATATTGATTCAGCTGAATCCAAAGCTGATTCAACCGAATCAAAAACTAAAAACTGAATTAAATTAATAATGGCTTCAAAATAGAATTTAATAGTGACTTTAAAACTCATTTTTTATTTGAAAAGTGAATTCAGTTTACAATTTCAATTATCTAAAATCTGCGAACTCCAAGTCCAGAATCTTCTAAAACAAAGTTGGAAATCCTTAACATATATTCCTATTACAAGATTACAAGAACAAAATTTCAACACTAAGTTGAAAGTAAAACTTCACCATCTGTACCTTCATCTTCTGACAAACTAGATCAAATCAAGTCCTTCATCTTCCTGTTCCTCCTGATTCCACTTCTCGATATGCAATAATCGAATTTAATCAACCTTATCCCATCTTCACAGTCATTTCAACCTCTGTGAACTGCGAGCACCAGCAACATGCCCTCTGTTACCTGTATCAATCGACTCTCCACAGCTTCAATGCAGGATCAACAACTTCATTCAATTCCAGCTCACTGCAAGTTGTAAGCCTGAGCATTCTCATTCCTAAACGACAGCAGCAACTCGAACTATCCCCATTATCTACAGCCAAGCAACCACCCTGCAATTAGAACTATCCACATTCAAGTACTACCTACGGGAATGAGATAACACTCTCACTCACCTCTTTGGTTGTTTCTCATTGTTAAGCACTTCAACAACATTAAAAAGGAGGCATAAAAACCATCATAAAATAACTGGCAGTTCAGAAAGAGCAGCTGCTTATTGCAAGTAAACAAGAACTTTCAAACACTGCTGCTATTCCGAGGTAATGGAACAACACCATCAAAGAAATCTCCAAAGTAATTGCGAGGCTCGTGCACTAGCTTGGATATTATGTCTCTCAGTGAAATCACTCCTTCCAGATTTTCATCCGCATCTACTACGTAGATTCTATGTATCTTTTCAGAGTCGATTTTCAAAATAACGTCTTTGATAGTATCATCTTTCCTGCACGTAATCATGACCCGCAACATTGGTGATGCCTATTGCTGCTCCTTTAGATGGTTTCTAATTGTTGTCAAGAATCTCTTCGCGGTGATGGATCTGCAAGAAGATTTCAAATTTACAGTATCTTAAGGTTCATTGTTTTTTTTTGACATTTACAATTAATACCAAGATGATTGAAGCTCCTCCAGGAAACTAGATATACTTGAATTGAAATGCAAGTTCAATTCAACACCAAACCTGTAATCTTTATAAATTTCTGGGGCAACACGGAGAAATTGATCATCTCGTACGCTTATATTTCCTATTTCCTTTTGTCCGTTGCATTCAACCACTAGTAGCCCTCCAATCCTATTTTCTCTTATCAGTTTAAATGCCTTGAGAAAAGGCTCATCCTCGTATACCTTACAAGATAGGAAAACAAGTATTTTAAAAGTAATTACTAATTAGCAACACAGTAAAATTTTAAGTCAGATCATTCTTTTCCTTTCTTGTACATTGCAAAGGAGAAGAAACAAAACTAGCGCGACTACGACTTTTAATGCATCAATGATACTTGAAATAATTCAGACAAAGGATTATCCTTCATCATATGAAGTTTAATTTGAACAAAAACACAGGAAAATCTGGCAGGCTGAAAATTGTCGACCATGTATGACTTACAAAAAATAGGAATAAAGGGGGGATACCTTAATAAATTTATGGGGCTTCATGATCGGAAGACCAAAATCTTTAAGCTTCTTCGTTCCCCAGATCTCAAACCAATGAAGTCCAACACATTCCGCTAGCATATGAACCACAGAAGATTGTGTGATAATGTTATCAATATTTCCTTCACCCAGATCAACCACTGGTAGGCTCTTCATTTTGTATTTGGATAACAGCAAAAGCATGGTTAAGAAGGTGTCAGATTTCTGCAGCGTAAGAAATGGGGCCCAACGGAAAGACCCTGAAATGTCTTGAACCTATGAAGGTAATGTCATAAATCTGATTTGTAAAGCACAAACAAACAAGATAGAAAAATAATTTGGTTGTGCTCGGAGGAAACTTTTGTAGTCTCGAAAAAGTTTTCACCATTTGCTCTTGTCGTGGCTGTAGGCCTCATCTTTAGAGCTGTGACTTCAGACTGCAAACGGAATGTAAATATTAGCCCTTTAGTTTTCATCACACGAGAATAGGCATATTATTAAACTACCAGGCCAATAAATCTCCGTTCCATAATCGGAAACAACAAAAGTTTACTTCCAGATTCGGTAACTAAAAAGCAGTTTAATATAAATAAATTTCTGATTGCTTTGTGCAGTATATAACAGAAAATACCACCCTTCTATTCAACTATAAAGTCAGACTCCATACCTGATGCAACATCCATACAGCGATTCCTTGCAACTCTACAATGCCATTGTATCTGTCAATCCAGCTAGCATCTTATGGTGCATCAACATTCCTCACAATTGCACTCAAAAGTTTGTGCCTGGACAATATTTGAACAGCATCAGCCAGACTTGAATCAGAATTTATCTCAATCACTGGGTACAAATTGTTCAAAAGAGAAAGTTAGTTGATTCAAGTATCACACATTAGCTTAAAAAGGCTCTCAATTTGAAAAATAGCCTAGTCACAATGCAGAACCAAATATGGCAATAACACCTGACAAGGAAACTACAAAATTTGCTCTAACAGATATTGCATTTGTGGTAAATTCTTGCCTTTTGTTACTCTTCAAAAAACTAAGGACAGGTTTCCAAATTAAAAAAAGCTTCTCTATAGCGCAAATCAAGTTTGGTTCTACATTCTAAGCTAATAATTCTATTAAAGCATGCAAAAAAACATCCAATTTGGAAATTTCAGTTTTCTCATACACATAAATATGATCCAAGTCATGCAATATTGTCCATCTTTTGTAAAATTTGCTCAAATTGTAAAACTTTGTTAAATACACCTTTAGTTTTTTGTTGGTTCCAGCATCTCCGTATCAAATTCAGCTATAGTTGATGAGGCTGTGAAATTTCTTTCCTCTAGTTTAAAATCTTACATCATATAACACAATAAAAATAAAACACCATGAGCATGTTGTTAACCTTCTTCTTTTGATTTCCTTTGCTCTATTTTCTGTAGAAATCACAAAAAAAAGAACTCCTTAAAAAATTAAAAACTTAAATTCAATATAAAGGAGAACCCAGATATATATTAATTAATCATGAATTGATCTTCTTCCTTTGTTTACCACCACTAGATTTAGCTGGATTTGAAGATGGTGGTGAAGCTTTTTACTTTTTTGGTTCCTGAATGTCCCTGGATAAAAATAGAATACACCCAATTAATAAAACAAGTAAATAAACGAAGAAGATGGACAGATGCACAAACTGATAATGAATCAGAAAAGAGAATTGAGATGAAATCGAAGATTTTAGGTTTACAAACATCGAAAAAAAAAAACTTCTGAAAATTCAATTCGAGATGGATAAGTTAATCGATTCAACTCAAACGATAAAGAGAGATGATACTTATCTTTTGATTCAGTTATTGTAGATGAATATTTGTTTGCAATTGTTGTTGATGCCTCTTTTTCACCGATTAAGAACAAAACTTCAAGATCTGATGTTCTGATGATAAAAAAGAAGAGGACGCGGAACTTAGCTAATACTAAAATTTTGATTCCCAAGCAACTAATTTTACGATTGAGAAAAAAGTTAAGAGAAACAGGGAGTGAGTTGAGAGAGAGAAGTAAAGGAAGAGGATAAATAGAAATAAAGTTTGGCTTTTTTTATCTCTTTCTGTAGAAACTCTATCCCGCACAGGGGTACTTGAAACTCTAATATTTATAAAAACACCCCTCTATAAAACAACTGTGAGGGAGAGGAGTTTAAGTTTTTCCTGTTTTTTTTTCTGATAAAACTACTGTGGGTCACGACACTAGGCTTAACTACAGCCCAACAACAGTGGTTTCTGTAAAACATTGGAAGTTGTTAAAAACCTATTTTCCACTAGTGTCAACAGAATTCACTCTTTGGCCTAAAATTATGAAACTGATTTGGTAAGGTCTAGCGCCTCCATAGTAATGTCATTCCTCCTCCCACAATTACATCAGTGTTCAAAATTATGTTTTAAGGATCGTTAGAATACACCTGTAATTTCAGTAACTTATTTTCCCCTTTTTTTATATTTTATAAAAATCAAGATTGTCTCCCGTTTTATCCTTTTTTTTCCTGAAAACTGTCTATAGGACCTCAAATTATCATATCATATTATATCAGCACCGTGACTAAGTGTATTATTAAGTCGGACAAATCAAATTGCTAGATTAAAGATACTAAGATTACTATGTAGAAAAGGGAGCTACACCTACACTGAATTATAGCTAGCAAACAAGACAAAACCCGCGGGTTTGCCTGGCCCGGCCCATAAAAAACCCGCACCCGGCTCGGCTGGTATCTAAACAAGCCGGGTTAGGGTTGGAGAAATGCTGGCTTGTGTGGAAACGGGCTAACCCGTCCCGGCCCGTAAAACCGTGGGTACAACCCGTAACCCGTCCACAATAATAAGTTATTCTTATATTCTATCGTCATATTATCTAGGATTAATCAGATCCATTCATTTAGGATATAAAATCCAAAAACCCTGGAGAATATTTCATTTCTTCTTCCTCTTCTCTTTCTTCTCCACTGTCTCTTCCTTTTCACTGCGCCTCCTCACCACCTCCATATTTATTTCACCGAGTGTTGCTAGTGCTCCCTAGAGGTTGAAGATAATTAGATCGAGTTTTTGAAGTTGAGAGTTATTTAAAGTTTGATTTTGAAATCAGTTGAAGGTGGATCCGTGAGATAGATATACAATCAGATGGTGATAAAGTGAATCTGTGAAGAAAGTAAGGTTCACTATTAGGGATTTGAATTATGGGATTACAGGGTTTTGATTACTAATTGAATTTATGTTGAATCGGTAGAGAAGGGAAATGAAGGAGTTAGGGTTTGTTGCTGTTACAGCCTACACAATCACTTTCTATAGAATCAACCATTAAATATGTTGAATCTCTTCTTTAACCCCTCACTAATGTTCTCCTAGAGTTTAAAAACTCATCTTCAAAGGTATCACACCTTCTTTCCTCTCTCTTTTCCTCTGCAAGTTTAAATAACAATATCTAATAATAATTCGTTCATGGGTTTTGAACAGTGAAAGTTTGGGAGGACACCATGAAATTGAAATCACAAATGGGTTTAAGCTTATGCATTGCTTCTCTGGGTGCACATCAAGGGGTAAGTAAATTCAGAAAAGATTGGATTTCTATCATTATAATTGATTTTCAAAGAGACCCAATTTATAATTTTTGTATTTTTTGGTTACTAGATGGACCAAATACGAAACAAGTAGCATCTAGAGGTTCTGGATTGAGGAAACCTAGTGGTAATGCTCAAGGATTAATGGATATTAAGGTTGAGGCATCAAGTTTTATTAAAATATCTAGGGTGAGGGTTTGGCCGTTTTGGTAAGATTTTGTTTGTTTTTTCTTGAAATTTTGATTTACTTGCTGAAGTGATGTTTATGCAGTAAAACATGAATGGATGATCTATAATCTAGTACTTATTAGTCTAATTTTGCTGTTATTTTGATTTAGTTGGCGAGTGATTTCAGTTTTGTTTATTGATTTTAGTGACAGCATAGTGTAGTACTGATAAGTGTAATTGCTTGCTTGGTTGTCTCTGTAATGAGAAGAAATTTGAGCTGTAAAATAATGTTTCCTTAGAATGTTGAGAATTCTTAGATTGTATAGCATACATTAATGAATGAATGAACTATGTAGGGCTGCTAATTGTAGAATTAACAAATGAAGTGTATTCCTAGATATCTATGAGTTGAGATGGAATGTGAGAGGTGTAAAATATCAGTATTGTGAGATTGTTGAGTAACCTTTGGTTGTGTTGGTTTGCATTTGTTTTATTTGTTTTATAGCTTTAACTGTGTTGGACTTGCTAATTGAGAAGTGTATACTTCTCCACTATCATAGCATATTTGTCCCGTTTGTTGTACACTTTGATTTAATTAACCTGGGGTTGTTTTGAATCCATGATTTGTCACTGTAAAAGCATATTTACTCTAGCCTTGTTTCTTTATCTCTTGTTTTCATACTTGCAATACATTTGCAAGATGGACAAAAAGTTTTTCCTCTATCATCTCTGATTTCTTGTTCAATTAATTGCAGAGACCAAAACCCCAATTTCAGTTTCCAAAACATATGACAATGTTGTTGGTGAGTAATGGTGGATTGTTGCCCGCTAAATTAATCGAGGGGGGGAGGAGCACAAGTAGAAGCAACACCAGCTAAAAAGTGGGGATTCAATCATCCAAGAACAAGATGGAGTTTCCGAAATTGAACAGAAAATATGGATTTTGATTTGAGTTGAATGGATGTGTCTTTGATTTTGTATGTTGAAATTTAATTGAATGCACCTGTGTTTGGTTTTTGTGTTGATTAGAGATTTGAAGATGGTCAAAGCTTAAACATGACCACAAATTAACTTAATTAAGTATTAATTTCAACATTAATTAAACAGGCAGGCAAACCCGTGAACCCGCAAGCTTAACCTTTTATGGGCACGGGTTGAAGAAATGACCACCCATGAAGAATTTAAATCCGCGGGTTTCGACCTGTATTAACCCAAACCCTGTAACCCGCAACGTGCCAGCCCGTCCCGCCCGTTTTCCAGCTCTACACTGAATGCAGTAACAAAAACATGCGTACCATATGCAGAAAGGGAAACACAGTAAAACAAAATGCATCGGCATAAAGAAACATGATTGACAATTCCTAGTATTTTTTAATTTGTCATCGGCTCCCTTGTCATTGAACTCTACTAATCGATATCCTCCAGAGAAGTCTCCCCGTACTCCTCTTTGATCGCACATTTCCCCATCACATCTGTTAAACCTTTCATCTCAGTCGTATCCTCTGTTTTTGTCAAGTTGTCGATCCTCTAAACAGGCTGAGAATAGGTTCTTATTGCATCCAAATAGTATTTCTGGTAATCAAATGGATGATACAAATTTTCCAGCGTTGCATGTGGTTCCTGTTTTTTTCATAACACTCATTAGAATGGCTGTTTGAAATCTGTACCCATTACAATATATGTGGGGAAGTCTATATCGAACAAAATAGGGGATCAAATGACGCTTTCAAGTGTTAGTCGTTGGAGTCCTGCACCAGTTACCTTAGTAGTCCACACAAACAGGGGATTAGATGACGCCATCCAAAAGCATAGAAACATATACACATGTATGTACAATATATATATTAAAAAAAATGAGATAAATGTACAAAATATTTGAAGTGGAGCTTCAATTGCAGCATTCAGGTCCTGAGGGGTGAGGGCTTTCGCTCAAACCCATGTATTAGCCAAATCTTCCATTGGTGCAAATGCATCTTCCTTTGTGTTATTATTCTCCCTTTCTCTTTGAGAAATCACTGCTCCTGCTGCAATAAAATTATAAGAAAATCTTGCATCACTAACCATGGAGATAGAAATTCATAATTCATAAACTAATCAATGGATTTTAAACCAACATCTGGTGTTTCCATTTTAACAGGTCTAAACCTAAGAGAACATATAAGTAAGTATATCAAAGAAAATAAAAAGCCGTAGATTCTTGCATTGACCATATGCGGAACAAATGGTGCAATTAACAGGAAGAAAAAAAAGTAATACATGGTTTAAAAAATGGTGTAAAAGATCTTATCAAAACTTACAGGCAGGAGATGGTTTTGATTCATCGGTGTAAAGTGAATTCCAATGAACCTTAAGAAGCTGTGATTCTGCAAGAACAAAGAGTGAACATGTGATTTGTTCGTAGAGGTAGGAAGTGTGTCGAAAACTAAATAGAGAGAAAAACATTAGTAAGTGTATGAATAGTAAGCAGAGTAGAGGTTCTAACGAAGTCCTATATGTAAGGGGGTGAATATAAAAATGATTTTGCATTCCATGTAAAATATACAGAGAATATTGTTGGAATGAGCCGCCAAAGAACGCATGGATATTCGAAGCCAAAAAATAGAGGGATCATTAGGTTTAGATGTAAGAACTAAAATTAGGATTTTACGCTTCACACAGGGGAGGACATGGACAATAGGAGTTACCAATTACTTTATTGAGGATAATGAAACATAAATCCGACTAAGGGATATCAAAATGGCTCTCCCGAAAGTGGAAAAGTTGTCGCCTTTGCTTACCCTACATGCAAAAAATCAATTACATGGAGAGGAACGACTAAATTTGGCAGAGGATAGAACCCACAATTTTTTTGCAAGAAGGTGAGAACATAACAAAAATTAACCAACTGAATTTGATGTGAAAGAGAATAAAAAACTTACATAAGGTAAAAATTATGATGGAACAGTGTGAAGTAACCTCTAAAAAGCAGATAAAGGATAATACTGATGGCTGGTTAAACCTAAGATGAGGTGCACATCATGGACCGGAAAAACTGGCCAACCTTAAATTTTAATGGGACATAAAGGGATAAAAATCAACTTACTGTATATCTTTGTTTCCTTTTTATCCTCTGAATCAACTGCACTGGGGTCAACTGCTTACATAAAAATACCCGTAACAACCCTGTAACACCATCCTCAAAATGAGCGATCACGCTGGAAAAGTAACAGAATATCTAAATTCCATGGAAATCATGTACTAAAAAGATGTGAATCAGGCGATTGAAACTTACAAAGGGGACATTGACTCATCGGTGCGAAGATCTTCAGTGCAGATAAAAAAAAATTGTTACTGCTTACCATTTTGAAATGGTTTGGATTGCAAAGTCGTATCTTAAAAATATGAGTTTGAAGAACAAACTACCATGCATGATTAAATTCTAGTTATAAAAGAAACATGCTAATTTGCTTTCGATCCTGAAATCGTAAACTGCAAATTAAGCCCTAAATAGTTCTTTGCGACTCTCCAAAAAAACACATCGATGGTAAATCTGCAACTGAAGACAACCAAATCAAACAAATAATCAATCCCTCAAATTCTTAATGACAGTAAACAAACAAAGGCCAAACAAATTAAAAGCCAACAATGAGACAAATTTGTAGATTCAAACCCGGCTTTCATGAATGCATCCAATGAAATTTGAGACATCGATAAGAATGAGGATTAAATAGAAGAAAAAGAGGTTTTAATGATCCCACTAAAATCATAAGGATTGAAAATTGGTTCATTCCGTCGATTTATCTCATATGTCATGCTGCATAAATTTAGATTCCTAATGAAACGGTTTATTGATTCACCTTATTTAACAGGTGTTTGAAATCTGAGATTAAAAAGACAGAATGGACATCCAGTCTAATTCAATTATTAAGGTAGGAAGATGAAGGAATTGAATATGTCAGTTTTTTACAGCGGTGAATGAACGAAGGGTTTTGAGGGTGGAGGATCTTGGCATTGAGAGACTGAGAGCGAACGATTGGCTGTACGTTACTCATTCATCACTCGATACTAACGCACACGTGCGAAAGAAGGGTTTGGTCTGTACAACCACGACCATGGATTTATCTTTGCCAAGAATAAATCCTAACCACCACTCAGATAGGCATAGTTAGCTAAACTATGCTTTATACTATTGATAGTATCATTTTCCTTAAGGCTAATTACAAAAATGCTTTCAATCTTAGATATATTCTAGATAAATTAGTTGCTTGGTCTGGACAGGTTGTGAGTGATGCTAAGTGTACTTTGCTGAATTCTAGCAATCTGGGTAGGATCTTTAATATGGGAATGGCTAAGGCGCCGATAGTTCAAGTAGCTAAGACCCCAGGTAAGTATTTAGGCATACCTTTGCAATGGGCTAAAGTGACTGAAAAAACTTTTAATGATTTGCTTGAAAAACTTAGCAATATAATGGTTGGATGGAAATCTAAATCATTAAACCTAGCTGGTAGATCTGTCCTTATTAAATATGTTCTTGACCCGGTGTCTAATCATGTGGTTTCCATGTCAAAATTTCCTAAAGGATTAGTCAATAAGATTGACAAATTCAGGAGAAATTTTCCATGGGGAGGAGACAAAGACTCTAGGAATATGCATAACATAAATTGGTTAACTGTGTGTAGCCCTATTATTAATGGCGGCCTAGGCTTAAGAGATATGGAGCTAAACAATTTAGCTTTTCTTGCAAAAATGGCCTGGAGGATTAGTGAGGATCCTGACTCTGATGTGGCTAGCCTTTTGAAGGCTAAGTATTTCCGAGATGGTAATTTCTGGTCTAATGAGAAAAAAAATGGTTGTACTGCTAGTTGGAGAAGCATTGTTCAGGGGAAAGAGATTATTAAGGGTATCCTTAGGTGGTTCATTGGGAATGGAAGTCAGGTCAACTTCTGAAATGACTCTTGGGTTAGTGATCTTCCTTTGACTGCAATTTCTAATTCAGTTGATTTCACTTTACCTAGAATTTGTGTAAAGGATGTTATTAACCCAAGAACGAGTGTTGAAGGTGGTTTTTAGCCTAGGGTTAAAATTGTAAAACCCTAAACCCTAGTAGACAGTGTCATCACAACATTTATGTAATAAGAATTTACTAGGCGCATTTATTGAAATCTTTAACATGTCTACAAATAATTACCGGGGTATATTTTTCAATTAGGGTCACGACAAGCCAAACCCTAATTCCCACGTGTGCCAATGGAAAACCGTGCCAGCCACACTAACCGCGCCAAAGCATGCCAACCATGCTAGCCGCACCTCTGTGTCAATGGAAAACCATGCCAGCCACACCAACCATGCCAACCATGCTAGCCGAACCTTTGTGCGAATGGAAAACCATGCTAGCCACACCAACCCCGCCAAAGCAAGACAACCATTCTAGCCGCACCTCAGTGTCAATGGCAAACCATGCCAGCCACACCAACCGCACAAAAGAATGCCAACCATGCTAGCCGCACCTCTGTGCCAATGGCTAACAATGCCAGCGACACCAACCGCGCCAAAGCATGCCAACCATGATAGACGCACCTCTGTGCCAATGGAAAACTATGCCAGCCACACCAACCGCGCCAAAACATGCCAACCATGCTAGCCACACCTCTGTGCCAATGGCGAACCATGTCAGCCACACCAACCGCGCCAAAGCATGCCAACCATGCTAGCCGCACACCTGTGCCAATGGCAAACCTTGCCAGCCACACCTACCGCGCCATGCCAAATGCACCTCGCCATGACCCTATGCTAACTTAGCCGCGCCACCATGCTGGCCTTCCCTACGCGGATACCAAAACGAAGGCGTACAATAATCAACGGTTGCCCTTCAATCAAAGGAGAAAATCCTGGCCGTCTAAGGTTACCAAACGACCTTTAGCCCCAAACCCTAGATTGGTCACGCATCTATCCAAATCTATCCGTGCCATGCGCCCATGGAAAACCCTTGGATCCACATACCAAGCTAAAACTTCACCTAGCCAAAGATAGCAACTCCATGCTCCCAAGGCAAACCATTGGCCCCACATGGCAAGCCAAAACCGCACCTAGCCAAAGCTAGCCACACTATACGCCCAAGGCAAACCCTTGTCCCAATGTGCTAAGCCAAAACTGCACTTAGACAAAGCTAGCTACACTATACGCCCAAGAAAAACCCTTGGCCCCACATGCCAAACCAAAACCACGCCAAGGCATGCCATGCCAACCTAACTGTGCCAAGGCATGCCAACCTATCCGTGCCACCATGCTGGCCTTCCCTACACGGCTACCCATGACGATGGCATGCAACAATCAACGATTTCCCTTTAATCCGATGAGCAATTCCTAGCCATCCAAGGTTACCAGACGACACATGGTAACCTTTAGCCCGAAACCCTTATTTGTCCGCGCCAAGGAATGCCATGCTAACGTAATTACGCCAAGGCATGCCATGCTAACCTAGCCGTGCCACCTTGCTTCCTTCCTTACGTGGCTACCAAAACAAAGACATGCAAAAATTAACGGTTGCCCTTCAATGACTGGAGAAAATCCTAGCCACCCAAGGTTACCAGACGACGCATGGTAACCTTTGGCCCAAAAACCTAAGTTTGGCCATGCAAACCCAGCCGCGTCACCATGATGGCCTTCCCTGTGCGGGTACAAATAAGCAAAAGCGCACAATAATTAATGTCTACCTATCCTCTTAAGATGCAAATTCTCAATCGCCGATGGTCACCAAGCTAGAAAGTCTCCCAAGATCGACTTTCCAGGAAACAACGACATGCCACATGTTTTCCACAAAAATATTTGAGATATCAAACATATATCACAAACTGGGGGATCCTGTTTGGGTATTGGTTTGGTGGTTTACAACGTGCGGAGAACTTGTACAGATTTATCTCTCGAATCTAAAGTACTCCCTTGCAGTACATTGTTTAGGGTTTAAATTGTTTCTCACATACACAGCCGAAACTACCAAAATTAACAGAAACCATTTTCACCTACAAATAATTGGCGATCACGGTGGGACATTGATCTATCGGTCCCAATATCAGTTTCTGAATACGTTTCTCTAACTCAGAATGATGGTCGTTTTTTGGACTGAATTCGTTTTCTCAAATTCCACCCAAGAAAACGGCAACGTTTCTTTTCCCAACACACTTCCTAATAACGCGGCAAACAAAGGAATTCCAAGGCTGACTGACCTAGTACGGGTTCTAGAGATTCACACCTAAAAAATGGGTCTGATGAAAGATGCAATCAACGCCATACTGGATTTCCTCATCAACCTGACGGCAGAGTTGAACGGTTCGCCTGCCTCCGAAACTCTTGAACTGCGGACTGACGTTCAGAATGATCACTCTCAAGCCAAAAACTTCACTACCAATCAGAGACCCGTAAGCCAGGAAGAAGCCTCGTTGGTAGAAAACTTATGTGAACTATTACATCTTTCAAAGGATCAACGGATGAAGACGTTCACCGCCATCAATCGGATAACGTTAAGCGTGCCCTTGGTTCCTTCACGGTCGGAAACAGCAAGAGCGCCAGATTTTTCCATCAATAATATCACGTTCACCAACGACGACATGATGGCAGAGGATGTCCATAACCGCGCCCTATACATCACAGCTCGAATCAAAGATGTGGAATTTAAAAGGGCTCTCGTCGACTCAGGAGCGTCCTCAAACGTGGTCAACCTAGGACGCTCAGGACGACCATAGTACGACCAAACGAGGTTATACGATAATCCACTACCATGACCGATTTCGAAGGAAACCAAACTAGTGCACATGGGTACGTTAATTTGGATCTATCGGTGGGACCTGTCCAGACAAAAGTAAGGACCTGTCCTTAGGACGCTCAGGACGTCCATAGTACGACCAAATGAGGTTATACAATAATACACTACCATATCAGATTACCACATGATACTGGGAAGACCATGGATCCACTACAATAGGATTATTACTTCGACGTATCATTAGTGCTTGAAAACCATGTTAAACGGAGAGGTCATTTTCATCGCTGCATCATTATCTCCCTATGCGCCAATCTGTGGCATGGAGATTTTTGAGCCAAGACAGGGGTCGCAGGCTACAGCCAACTAGGCTCACCACACTCCACTTCCAAAATGGACGTCCATTGAAGGAGATGATGGTTTTTTACCACCCCGTGTAGAAACCCGGTCTCACATCACACCTTCAAAAGAGAGACACACCCGCCTTCATCCGCAGAACTAAGGTTCGACTCAAACCAAGCGAGGACAAGATTTTATTACGGGCCACGACGAAAAAGTGAAAACTGTATATCAGCGCCGCCGTTAGCAATTAACAGGGGATACTACCACACAGTCTCCCCGCCCAACCTAACGCAAACTTGGTGACGAGCCACAAGAGGAGGTACCTGACGCAGCACGACAGCTATAAGGCGGCACCAACTCGACCATGGACGAGCTTGAGGTTGTTAATGTAGAGAATGAAGAATCTCCACGACCCATCTCAATAAGCTCGACTCTACGCGTAGACAAACACACAAAGTTGGTAGACCTCATCAAGGAATATCAAGATGTGTTCGCATGGACATACGAGGAAATGACTGGCCTGGACGAGAAGCTGGTCACTCACCATTTGTACGTGATATCTGGATCCAAACCGGTCAAGCAGACCCCAAGACAATTCCGGCATGATATAGAAGAACATATTAAGGCGGATATTCAAAAGTTACTAGCGGCTGGTTTCATCAAACCAATCCATCACCCCACCTGGTTGGCAAACGTAGTTCCGGTAAAAAAAAAAGAATGGCCAGATCAGGTGTTGTATCGATTTTAGGGACCGGAACAAATGTTTCCCTAAAGATGATTTTCCGCTCCCCAACATCAACATGCTGTTAGATGCCACCAGAGGACATGGCATGTTTTTTTTCATGGATGGAGACAGCGGATACAACCAAATAAACATGTATGAACACAATGCAAGTAAGACGAATTTTCGAACTCCTCTTGGAAACTTTTACTATACTGTTATGCCCTTAGGCTTGAAAAACGCTGGCGCCACATATCAACGCTCCATGACCACCATTTTTCATGACATGATGCACAAGTAAGTTGAAGATTATGTAGATGACATAGTGGTCAAGTCAAAAACTCGGGCAACCCACACAGGAATCCTGCGGAAGGTGTTCGAGAGTTTCCGCGAATACAAAATGAAGATGAACCCGTTGAAGTGTGCTTTCGGTGTCTCCTCGGGAAAATTCTTAAGATTCCAAGTACCCACTAAAGGGATAAAAGTTGACCCAATCAAAACACAAGCCATCCTCGCGATGCCACCACCGCAAAACGTGAAAAAACTCTAGAGTTTCATGGGTAAAATAAACTACATCCACAGCTTCATACCCGGATTGGCTCAAATTGTTGCTCGGTTTACCCCCTTATTGAAGAAAATAACAAGCTTTGTCTGGACCACACTACAACAAGAAGCGTTCCAGAAAATTTAGCAGACGTTATCTTCCCAAGCCGTCATGAAATTGCCCATGCAGGGAAGACCGTTACACCTCTACACCGCTTTTAACGACACTGCTGTTGGGGCCCTCCTCGCCCAAGAAGATGACGAAGGGATTGACCACCCCATATACTATCTCAGTCGGACTTTAAGGGACACCGAACTCAGGTATCCCAAAGCAGAAAAGGCGTGCCTAGCTTTGATCCACTCCAACCAGAAATTCAGGCACTACCAACTATCTAATAAAGTAGTACTGATATCCAAATCCGATCATGTGAAGTTCCTCCTCTCAAAACCGGACCTGATAGGAAGACCGACCAAATGGCTCCTTTACATGTCATAATTCGACATAACATGTGCCTCCCCGAGAGCCATCAAAGAACAAGAAGTTGCAGATTTGCTGGTGTCATTTCCAGGAGAAAATACCATGACGCTACAAGAGGACCTCCCTGGGGACTTTCCGGAAATCTCTTTCATCCAAGAAAAAACATGGCTATTGTTTTTCGACGGCTCCGCTACCCCTAACAACGAAACGGGAGGAGCCAACTTAGTTCTAGTATCCCCGACTGGTGAAGTTTTCTCATACTCCTTCAAGCTAGACTTCAAATGCACCAACAATTCAGCATAGTACGAAGCCTTCCTCATCGGGCTATCCTTGGCTTAACAAGCCAAAGCCACACGTCTGGAAATAAGAGGGGATTCTAAATTGTTGGTCAACCAGGTAAACAGAGTACATGCACTGAAAGAAGTAACCTTAGCCCCATATAGAGCCGTGGAATTAAGGCTGTTGAACTACTTCGCCGACGCAACAGTGACCCATATTGGGCGCGACATCAAATAACATGCTGACTACCTAGCAACATTAGCATCAAAACTGCAATTTAAAGGTCTCGAGGAAACTCTGACGGTAAAGAGACAAACTGTAGCTTCAACATGGCTCTCATAACTTGAAAAAGATGAAGTCAATGACTAGAGAACACTGATTATTCAAGAAATTAACAACTCTCTCTTTCAAGGGAAGGTCAGTCTCAAAACCTTACGTGATTTCTTCATGCTCCGAGGGGTGCTATATCATCGAAATCCAGACGGCTTCTTGTTAAGATGCCTCGGAGAAGGAGAAGCACATCAACAACTCAACCACATCGATGGTGAAATCTGCGGACATACGTTGGTGGTAACCCTCTATAGTCTTTTACAACGCCTTGGCTACTACTGGCCGGATATGGAGGTCCAATCTCGGTTACTTCAAAGAACCTGTTCCAACTGTCAAGCGTCGCCGCATCAATTAGAAATATTCAACATTGGTCACACCGAAGACTGGCAGGACCCATACGTAAATTACCTTCGTGACGGAATACTCCCCACCAATAAGAAGGATGCTGTCAAAATAAAACAAAGGTCCGACAGGTTCGTATTCCACGAAGGAATTTTATATCGTAAAAAATTTGGAGGAAGTCTTCTGCAATGTTTGAACGAAGCAGAGATCCCAATCATGCTGAAAGAGATGCATGAAGGCGAACATCAAGGAAAGCGGAAATTATTTCTCCAGATGCATGAGAAGTACTACTGGCCAACCATGGCGGACGACGCCGATGTTTTCGTCCAGAGGTGCAAGAAGTGTCAGATCCACGGAAACCTTATTCATGTACCGGAAACTCCCCTACATTCAATAAGCATCCCATGGCCCTTTTATAGCTGGGGACTCGACATCATTGGAAAGATCAATCCGCCATCCTCAAAACATCACGAGTACATAATAACATCAAACCGAATACTTTATCAAATGGGTCGAAGACATATCTTTACGAGGAACAAACGGAACCACGATCGCGGCATTCATTAAGGAGTACATTATCTGTCGTTTTGGCGTGCCTAGACATATCATTATCGATAATGGAACCCCTTTCGCGAATAAGCAAGTACGGGAGTTGCTCGAGGAGTAAGGGATTAAGCAAGTCTTCTCCATCGTATACTACCCCCAAGGGAACGGGCAGGCTGAAAGCACCAACAAAACCCTAATCTGAATCCTCAGTCGGACAGTGCATGATAATCCTCAGACATGTCATGATCAACTGCCAATGGACCTCTGGGCATACCGGGCATCACCAAGAAGTTCTAATGGGGTCTCTCCCTATTCTCTTGTTTACGGCGAAGATGCTATCCTCCCGGCGGAAATTAGAATCTCATCTTCCCGAATTGCTGAAACAAGCAGAGTTCGATGGAATGAAGTTGAAGCCTTAAGTGCCAGAGTCGTGGAATTGGAAACTGCATACTCCAGAAGGGCCAAGGCGGAAGAGAACGCACAAGCTATAGAAATAGGGTTTCCTGAGCGTACAACAAAACCGTTAAACCTCGAATTTTTCAAGTAGGAGATTTGTTATTGAAGACTTCTAAACACATCCATCAAGACTCATCTGCACCAAAATTCTCCGCAAAATGGGAAGGTCCTTATATAGTCACGAAAGCATACAATAGTGGGTACTACAAAGTCATTAAAGAAGACGGAGGAAAACTGGAAGCGGTCATCAACGGGAAATGTCTTAAGGCATACTACGCCTGACTACGCCTCTCCCCACCGTATCACGAGCATGAATAGCCAGGCATCTTTCCACTTTCTTTCATACCCCAAAATATTGAGTTTTTCTTCTATTTGATTGAAGCAAATCAATAAAATTCTCTTGTTCTTTCAAAAAAAAAAAATATATATATATATAATAATTAAAAAAAAAGAGAAAAGAAGAGAAAGACAAAAAACATGCTTAAAACCCAGAAAGAAACCCAAACATCTCACAACCACATAACTCAGAAAAGCCCGTCCAAAAGATTGTAAACCCTAGAAAGCATTATCTTTAACCGTCTTTGATACCTCTCACTCCTGCTCTTCAAGTTCCGGATTGAATCTTCCACCTTCTGTGACTCTACCGCCAAAGCTTTCTTCTCTTTCAGAATAGATTTCGTAGCAGGGACCACGCCAGCAAGAATACCAGCTCTGTCGACCTTCATAATTTTAAGACAATATCGCAACCAACTAACGTTGAACTTCAGATATTCACAAGTAGACGCCATGTTCTCCCACTTTTGAATAGTTTCTTCCACAACGACACGGATAGATATACTCTCCATTTCAACAACCATCGGCAGGAGACAATTCACAATAGAAACTAAAGAAGATGAATAATATTGTACCACATTCATGGTGGCAATATGGATGTATATCCTCCATATCTTTGTAGGGTTATTTTGTTTTTGGTACTCATGTTAGAAGCTTTGCTGTTTGGTCTAACATTTGTCCAGCTTGGTGTTTGGTACTTGGAAAAGATGTTGACTAGAGTTATGAATTCTTTTCGCACCATAAACCCACCAACGTTTCGAGAGTGAGAGGAAAGGCACCCCATGCGGGTTTCGAACAACAAGCCTGCATTGGGATACTCATGGAAAGAAATTCCTAAGTCGGCGTTCTCCAGATCTGTAACAGCTGGTAGGATCGAGCTTGAAAAAAAAGGGGTAACCAAATCATCTTCATCAATGACGGTAACACACGCTCCAACGGGATACCTCTACACAGAAGTAAAACTTCCATTATTCATCGACAAATAAAAAAACGCTTGTTGATCAATGAGAACATACCGGTATGATCTTGTTAACCCGAATGACTTGTATGGGGGAATTTTCACAAGAGTCAAGCCTAGCACGTTTGCCTGGACAACCTGGTCGGATCGAGGACGATTCACTTCTGATCGATATGTTGAAAGTTGGACCTGACGAGAATAAATCTTTGTTGAAAACTGGTAACACGACGCAACTTCACAAGGCATAAATACTGTGGAACCCCTAATGGAAGAAGGAGAAACGCATGCTGAATAGGCGGAACATGCTGGAATCACGACCGAGAAATTATCCTCAAAATGAAACGCCTCATCCAAACCCCAATGAAAGCAAAGCGGGATAGGAGGGTGCGATAATTTAATGTTTGAAAGGGGAAAGGATTTCCCATGGGAATCGAACAAGAAGCAATCGGGCCTCAAAGACAAATCACAACTGTGCCGAGCTGCCTATGTATGCCTCACCTCACCGAACCGTGCCTTGCCATGGACGCGCCAGGATAAGCCATCCGCTCCATCGCCACAGCCTCAGCACGCCTAGCCGTCCGTGTACATAACGCCTTTCCATGGACACACCATGCCAGGATGCCTGCTCCACTGTCGTGTCCCTATCATCCATGCGCGTTTGCCTTACCAAGACCACGCCACCCGTTGGCCCCACGAACCAAGCCGTCTACTTGCTTCGCCTTCCAAGACCGCGCCCCCTTTGCCTCGTAGATGTACGGCCAGACCAATTCGGTAACTTTCGTCACACCACTCCACGGTTTGCATCCCCAGTACAACTTACGTAGGGCCACAAACACGAGAAGACAAAACTCTCTTAACCCCTAAAAAAGGTTATTCAAATTTTCCTGATCATCTTTGCAATGGTTTACGTCTCGATTCCTTCCTTATTTGTCACCATCATATGCTTACCTCGCAACAAGGCACCAGTTCCGAGCTAAACATGGGACTTAATGTTGATGGTGGCTTTTAGCCTAAGGTTAAAATCGTAAAACCTTAAACCCTAGTAGACGGTGACGTCACAACATTTAAGTAATAAGCATTTACTATGCGTATTTATTGAAATCTTTAATGTGTCTATAAATAATTACGGGGGTATCTTTTTCAATTAGGGTTACTACAAGCCAAACCCTAATTCCCATGTGTGCCAATAACAAACTATGCCATCCACACTAACTGTGCCAAACCATGCCAACCATGCTAGCCGCACCTTTGTGCCAATGGAAATCCATGCCAGCCACACCAACCGCGCCAAAGCATGCCAACCATGCTAGCCGCACCTCTGTGCCAATGGTAAACCATGCCAGCCACACCAACCGCTCCAAAGCATGCTAGCCGCACCTCTGTGCCAATGGCGAACCATGCCAGCCACACCGATCGCGCCAAAGCATGCCAACCATGCTAGCCGCACCTCTATACCAATGGCGAACCATGCCAGCCACACCAATCACGCCAAAGCATGCCAACCATGCTTGCCGCACCCTTGTGCCAATGGAAAACTATGCCACCCACACCTACCACGCCATGCCAAATGCACCTCTCCATGGCCCCATGCCCACTTAGCCACGCCACCATGCTGGCCTTTCCTACGCGGCTACCAAAACGAAGGCGTTCAACAATCAACGGTTTCCCTTTAATCCCAGGGGCAAATCCTGGCCGTATAAGGTTACCAAAGGACATTTTCCCCAAAACCATAGCTTGGTCATGCACCTAGCCAAAGCTAGCCACGCCAGGCACCCATGAAAAACCCTTGGCCCTACATACCAAGCCAAAACCTCACCTAGCCAAATCTATCCACGCCATGCGCCCAAGGAAAACCCTTGGCTCCATATGCCAAGCCAAAATCACACCTAGCCAAATCTAGCCACACTATCCACCCAAGGAAAACCCTTGGCCCCACATGCCAAGCCAAAACCGCGCCAAGGCATGCCATGCCAACCTAACTACGCCCAGGCATGCCAACCTAGCCGTGCCACCATGCTGGCCTTCCCTACACGACTACCCAAGACGAAGGCGTGCAATAATCAACGTTTCCCTTCAATCCAAGGAACAAATCATGGCCATCCAAGGTTACCAGACGACACATGGTAACCTTTGGCCCGACACCCTAGTTAGGCCACGCCAAACCATGCCAAGGAATAACATGCCAACCTAACCGTGCCACCTTGATGGCCTTACCTACGCGACTACCAAAACAAAGGCATGCAACAATCAACGGTTTCCCTTCAATCCCAAGATCAAATCCTAGCCATCTAAGGTTACCAGACAACGTATGGTAACCTTTGTCCCAAAATCCTTAGTTTGGCCACGCCAAACCATACCATGCCAATGGAATGCTAACCTAGCCACGACACTATGTTTGCCTACCCTGTGCGATTACCAACAAGCGAAAGCGTGCAAGGATCAACAGATACCTTTCCTCTTAACATGCAAAATCTCGACCGTCGAAGGTCACCAAGCTAGCAAGTATCCCAAGCTCGACTTGCCAGGTAACAATGACATGCCATATGTTTTCCATAAAAACATTCGAGATATCAAACACATATCACAAACTGGGGGATCCTCTTTGGGTATTGGTTTGGAGGTTTACAGCGTGGGGCGTACACTACGCCCGTCATAAGGAAGTGTCATAAGGGTGAGGCGGTTAGTAAATATGGGGAGTTAAAGGTGAAACGTTCATGGGACATCAATTCCATACGTTAATAGTTTCATGGAACATCAATTCCATACGTTAACAATTTTATGGATCATCAATTCCATGCATATGGTTACTACCTCCTCCCATTTACTTCTCCACTCCTTAATAAGACCAGGGTACGTTTCACTCCGAATTGTATGAATAGGTCTTACCCATTTCCACAGAACAACAAGTTCATTCGGGAATATACAACACTCAGAAAATACTTGCTAGATTACCGTTTGTTAGCCTTCCCACTTTTCTGATACAAGTCATAGTAACACAACTACTCTTCCAGAAATCAACTATTCTGGTCTCATCACTTACCTTGCTTCCCTCCCCAAAACCAACCCATTCTCCTTCACTTTGTGACCGAAACAAGTCTGTAATGGCCATTTCTTGGTTTAGGCCGGACTTGTACAGATTGATCTCTCGAATCTAAAGTACTCCCTTACAGTATATTGTTTAGGGTTTATATTATTTCTCACCTACACACCCGAAATTACCGAAATCAACAGAAACCATTTTCACCTACAACCAACGAGACAATAGAATCTCGTGGTTGTTGATATTCTTATTTCTGGTGAGATCAATAAGAAAATTCACTATATTCCTATTCCCAATAGTGGTGATAGAACTGATTTTAGGGTCTGAATTCATGGGAAAAATGGCACCGTGACTGTTAAAAAGGCTTATAATTCTCTAATCTCCAGGAAAGTTGGTATTCTTAATACCAATTTGGAATAGAAGTTCTTGCGGAGCATCAAATGCCCGCAGAAAATTAAATTCTTTTTGTAAAACTTTTGCCACAATAAATTAAATCTTAATGAGTCTCTTTATACAAAAGGTATTGCCTCTTACCCAGGTTGTTCTTTTTGTTATTGTGACTTTGAAACTATTTATCACATGTTTTTCAATCGCTCTTCTGTTTCTCCAATATGGAACAAGTTGTTTGCCATGACAGGTGTGAGGATTGAACTCGATGCAATGTCGCCAACTTATTTAAAACATTGTTGTCCTTGAATGTTTTTGTTGGTGGTGTTATGTGGTGCTATATTATTCATTTTGTGTTATGGAACATTTGGAATAGTAGAAACAGAATCAATCATGAAGTTGAAAGGTTAGTTGCTTTGAGGGCTCTTGCTTTGGCCATTAAATATGCTAGAGAATACTATTTTATTGTGATACACAAAGCATAAAGAGCTAATTCCATGCGTGAAGTCTTGGTCAGATGGCATGCTCCTAACACTGGTTATTACAAGTTAAACACAGATGGTTCCTCTTCTAATTCTCTTTTTGCAGGAATTGGAGGGGTGGTTAGGGATGATGCGGGCTCATTTGTGGAAGGTTATGCTAAATATATTTTTCAGAATGGGAGTAATGTGGCTGAAGTTTGGGCAACTAGGGATGGTCTTCAACTCGCCATTCAGTTGGGGATTAGGAAGCTCGAGGTCGAATGTGACTCTACATACAATATCCAGCTCTGCAGAGGTGAAGTTGCTCCACCATGGTACTTAAAAGGCCTTGTTCAAGGTATTGCTAATTTGAAAGGGAATTTCGAAGATGTTGTCTTTGTCCATTAGTACAGAGAGTCCAATTTTGTTGCTAATACTTTGTCGAAGAAATATTCTGAAAGAAATCTCGAGGGATTGTGGTTTACTAACCCACCAGAAGATATAGTTAATTCTCTATCAGCTGACATTCAGGGTGAGTCTTACCCGAGAATGATCAAAGTTTAGTTTTTCTGTTTTGCTTTTCCTTTATCAAAATAAAATAAAATTAGAAATCTTTCTCTTATCTGCCTCTGCCTCTCTCTATTTCTCTATCTTTTATATTACAAAATCTCCTACTTTTTAGTTATTATAACAGATTTTTATTATAAAAGGGCCCCACAAAATATTTTATAATCACTAAAATTTAATAATGATCCTATCAAACAGAAACAACTAAATTTTTTATTGATAAGGATCCCACAAGACACAATATAATAAACTACTCCATGGTAGGGAAACTAGTTTAATAAAATTTGCCAGTTTTACCATAGTGGAGAAATTAGTTTGTCATATCATGTGGCATGGAAAAACAACTTCTATACCACCTCGCATAGAACCAGCCTTAGATTCTGGCTTGTATCTATTGCTTTGGGACTTTACGAAGTCGAGCTTAAACTCTTGAACATGCGACCTTAGCCTATATGCAACTTATTCCACGGTGATTAGTGTTGGGACTCCGATACCTATTCCTGGTAGTTTCCTTAAGTTAGCTTTTCTTATTTTAGCATAATACAGTTTCCTTGTTTAGTTAAAACTGCTTTTGCTTGTTTTTCACGTATGGTTAGCTATATATAGCGTATTGAGTCTTGTAACAGTTACAACAAGTTATAAAACAGATTCTTTGCAACTCCTTCTTGTTCTTATTCTACTCATACTTTCTCATAAAACCCTTTTTCTTCAGCTCTTCCTCTCTTCTTTCTTGAATTTCACAGGTATATCAGGTTACTTAAAGGTCCGTTAGCTGTTTTTAAGGTTAAGCTATTGTTTTTAGGTTTAGAACCATAATATCTGGTTCAGAGCAGGTTAAGATTTTCGCCCAAATTTTTTTTTTTTTTACGATGGCAAGCTACACAGACAACTTGAAACTTGTCAATGAAAACATCAAAAAATTGACAACGAAGTTTGATGAGATTCTTTCAAAACTCCAAGATGATTTGAAGTTAGCTCGTCAGGAAGATAACATTGCTAGGGATGCTCAAACTACTGCAATCACTAGTTTAACAACTACGTTGAACACGACGTTTGGGACAACACTCACGTCTTCTTTACGTACTGTTTTTGATGAATATCTGCCAAAGAAAAGTCATGAGGCTGAAGGTTCCAAACCTGAAACCAGACAACCAGCTTCTCGTACACAACCAATATTGGATACTCCTCCTCGCGTTCAGCTTAAGTTTCCCACATTCGATGGCACTGAACCTGATGGATGGATTTTTCAAGCGGAGCAATATTTCACATGGCATGTTATTGCTAATAATCAAAAAGTAAACTTAGCTGCTGCACATCTCAAAGGGGAAGCTAATGCATGGTTCCGATGGATGCGAACGCAGATACAGATGCTGACATGGGTAACGTTTTGTACCCAGATTTGTGAATGTTTCCTGGAGAAGTTGTGGATCCCAGAATAACAATCAGCACAATCAAACAAAAGTGTTCTGTTAAAGAGTTCATCCTTGAATTCCAGAACATCTTTTGAATTTTGTTTCCTTTGAGGAGAGTCATTTGATTAACCTGTTCATTCTAGCTTTATAGCCTGAAGTTGGGAATGTTGTCAAACTATTCGAGCCTACCACTTTGTCTGCAGCATTTAGGAAAGCTCTGCATCAAGATGAAGTTTTGATAACCACTAAACAATCGTGGAAATCAAGACCAAACTCTGCTCCAAATTCTTCCCAGATTAACAAGTCTCCTATTCCTGCCGGTTCCAAACGTCTTACAGTGGAAGAACAGAGAGAACGGCATGCAAAGGGATTGTGTTTTAATTGCGATGAGCAATACAAGAAGGGCCATATTTGTGTTAAACCTCGTTTGTTGTTTTTAGAAATGCCTAATGACAAGGAAGACCCATGTGCTAAAGCACCTACTGAGGAGAACGTTGATTTGGAATTATCACCTGAAGTTCCAGAGGACCCTATAATATCTCTTCACTCTTTATCAGGATCTTATTTCCCTAAGGAAATGCGAGTTCAAGGGTATACTAAATCTCAACCTCTTTGTATTTTGATTGACTATGGCTCTACACATAATTTTTTGCATCCCAAATGGGCCAAACATTGTGGCTATTCAGTACACCCTGATGAGGTTGCTTTACAAGTCATCGTGGGTAATGGGAATAAGATGCCTACTAGAGGGTATTGCACCAATGCTACTCTCAAGATCCAAGATCATTTGTTCACACCAGATTTTTATCTACTGGAAATTAGTGGTTATGATGCTGTTTTAGGAGTCCAATGACTAAGTACATTGGAACCAGTTACATGGGATTTCTCAAAACTGACGATGAAATTCAAGGTTAACGATACAGCCGTCTTTTTGCAAGGCAATAACTGCTCTTCGGTTATGTTTATGGATTCGGTGCCCATGCAACAATTACTCTATCTCGAGAGTTATGCAGTCTTTCTCCAATTATCATCCATTAATACTTCATTGAATGAAGCAGTTACGGCGTCACCGGATACTTCACCAGCCTTACAAGAGCTTCTTTCCAAGTTTGCTGATATTTTTACAACTCCAACTTCCTTACCCCCAACACGAGAACAAGACCATTGTATTCCATTGGTTTCAGGCTCTACCCCAGTCAACGTACGGCCGTATAGATACCCATATTTCCAGAAAGATGAAATCGAAAAGATTGTCTCAGAATTACAACAAGCTGGCTTTATTAAATCAAGTACCAGTCCTTATTCTTCCCCAATATTGATGGTGCGAAAGAAGGATGGATCATGGCGTATGTGTGTGGATTATCGTGCCTTGAATAAATTAACTGTAAAAGATCAATTTCCAATTCCGGTAGTCGATGAGTTATTGGACGAATTACATGGTGCTCGCATATTCACCAAACTTGATTTACGTTCGGGTTATTACCAGATTCGAGTGCACCCTGCTGATGTTTCAAAAACAGCTTTCAGAACCCATGATGGCCACTATGAGTTTCTGGTTATGCCGTTCGGACTCTCAAATGCACCATCTACTTTTCAAGGTTTGATGAACACCATCTTTCGAGCATATTTACGGAGATTTGTGTTACTCTTTTTCGACGACATCTTGATTTATAGTAAGAGTTGGTCCGAACATCTAACCCATTTATCTCTGGTGTTTGAATTTCTTCGCACTAACAAGCTATATGTGAAGGAATCTAAGTGCACTTTTGCACAGCCGACAGTAGGATATTTGGGACTTGTAATTTCCTCTAATGGAGTTTCCGTGGAAAAAGAAAAGATTGAGTGTATCTTATCATGGCCTGTACCTCAAACAATTAAAGAGCTACGTGGGTTTTTAGGCTTGGCAGGTTACTATCGCAAATTTGTCAAAAATTTCGGCAAAATTAGTGCCCCATTGACTCAGTTATTGAAGAAAGACGCTTTCGTGTGGAGTGATGATTCTACTACTGCCTTCAAACTACTTCAGCATGCTTTAACCACGACTCCAGTCTTGATTTTTCCAGATTTCTCAAAACAATTTGCCATTGAATGCGATGCTTCAGGAAGTGGAATTGGTGCTGTGTTATTGCAATCCGGAAGACCTGTTGCTTTTCACAGTAAACCCTTGGCTAACAAACACCTTTCTTTATCTGTTTATGATAAAGAGATGCTAGCCATTATTTCAGCAGTACAAAAATGGAGGGCTTATTTATTAGGAAGGCACTTCAAAATTTATACTAATCATAGAAGTTTGAAGTACTTTTTGGATCAGAAGTTGTCTTCCATGGAACAACAAAAATGGGTTTCCAAGCTTCTCGGCTATGACTATGATATTATATTTCGACCTGGCAAAGAAAATGCTGCAGCGGACGCATTATCTAGAAATTACAGCTCCAACTTCAGCTTATCTACACCGGTTTTTTCCGGGTTACAAGAGATAATTCAGGAGTGCCACGACGATGAGGAAATGGCTAATCTCATTCATCAGTTAACAATTTCTCCAGATTTTAAATCTAATTTTACTTTCACTGCAGGAGTTCTACGCTACAAAGGTCGCATAGTGGTGGTTTCCACTTCTCCATGGTGTGTTAAGTTATTGGAGGAATTCCATTCACACCCTATTGGTGGCCATTCAGGTTATTTACGTACTTACAAGCGTCTTCAACAGAGTTTTCATTGGAGAGGTTTAAAGAAATCAGTTAAAGCCTTTATTTCGCAGTGTGATATCTTCCAGTGTAACAAGTCGGAATCTATTGCTCCACCAGGCCTTTTAAGTCGTTTACCCATACCTTCAGATGTGTGGATTGACATTAGTATGGATTTTATCGATGGTTTCCCATCCTCTAACAAGAAAAACTCAATTCTGGTGGTGATCGACCGACTATCTAAATATGCTCACTTCATATCGCTAACTCATCCATATACGACTAGTTCAATTGTAGACATTTTTGTTCGTGAAATTTTTCGGTTACACGGCATGCCAAGGAGTATAGTTAGTGACAGAGATCCTATTTTCATCAGCAAATTTTGGGAGGCATATTTCTCATTGCAGAACACTAAGTTATGTCGCACCTCTGCTTATCATCCACAATCTGACGGGCAAACTGAGGTAACTAATCGAACTTTGGAATGTTATTTGCGGTGTTTTGCTGGTATAAAGCCAAAAGATTGGACCAAATGGCTTCCATGGGCTGAGTGGTGGTACAATTCAAGTTACCATTCTGCTATTCGAATGAGTCCTTA
The DNA here is from genome assembly GCA_023529315.1 of Papaver bracteatum. Classification (NCBI taxonomy): domain Eukaryota; kingdom Viridiplantae; phylum Streptophyta; class Magnoliopsida; order Ranunculales; family Papaveraceae; genus Papaver; species Papaver bracteatum. Next base: position 117,766 of record JAJJWX010000095.1, read on the forward strand.
TCAAGCACTCTACAGTCGTCCTCCTCCTACCATTACAGCGTATATTCCTGGTTCATCTTCAGTCCATGATGTTTATTTGAACCTGCAAGCTCGTGACCACACACTACAGCTACTGAAGTCCAACTTACATGCTGCCCAAGACCGTATGAAGAAATACGATGATACTAAACGTACAGAACGTACATTTGCAGTGGATGATTGGGTTTTCCTTCGACTTCAACCTTATAGACAAAAAACAGTGGCACACCAATCTTTCTCAAATCTATCTCCCAAGTTTTATGGGCCTTTTCGCATCCTGGAAAAGATAGGTTCGGTGGATTATCGATTGGAATTACCTAGCACTAGTCGCATTCATCCGGAATTCCATGTTTCCCTACTTAAACTTAAGCTTGGTTCTGCAACTTCTGTGCAACAAACTCAACCGGACTTTATCGAATACGACAAGTGGGAACCTGATCTCATTCTTGATAGACAAATGTATAAGAAAGGTAAAGGGGCAGGAACGCGATGGTTAGTTAAATGGAAGAATCATCCACAAGAAGATGCAACTTGGGAAGATGCGGATGATTTTCTTACCAAGTTTCCAAAGTTTCCAGCTTGAGGACCAGCTGATTTTCAAGAGGAGTGGGATGTTGGGACTCCGATACCTATTTCTGGTAGTTTCCTTAAGTTAGATTTTCTTATTTTAGCATAATACAGTTTCCTTGTTTAGTTAAAACTACTTTTTCTTGTTTTGCACGTATGGTTAGCTATATATAGCGTATTGAGTCTTGTAACAGTTACAACACTTTAATGTGTAAACATAGCCCCCTCTGAAAACAAGCTTCTAAAACTGCCACCCTTAAGTGAAATATACTAATAACACCCTTTTGGGGTTTTATAGACATTTATACCCTTATTTAGAAAGGTCTGGACCCTATAGCTACCACCTCAGCAATTAAATTTGGCAGAGTCAGCTGCCACCTCAACTCTTTGCCACCTCAACAAAGATATTTACCCCTTTTTCTCGTTTTTTCCGTCACAATATTTTAGAAGGAGTTCGTGATCTCCGCCTCTTTTCTTTCTCAAATCTTAAAGAAAAGTTATTCAGTTCCATAACTTCCTTCCCTCTCAATCTTCAGAGATTTCTTATTTTTTTCAATTTCGTCTCGATTCATTCGGTTGCATACCCAATTTTCAATTTCGTCTCGTTTTTTCAATTTAGTGCGGTTTGTAAAAAGAAAAAGAAGAGCAAAGCAATGGATTGGGTGACTTGAAGATGCTTTCTAGATTATGAAACAGGTATTTCATTAACTTCACTTACGATTTAGGCTAACTGAGCACAAAAAAGGTATGATTTAGTTTTAAAATCGAATTTTTTGTTCATTGTCGTTAGAGTATTTGGAATGAGAAAAATCAAAAAAATTGCGTTTTATTCTATGGAAATTCGTTTTTTGCTTCAGTTTTGATTTCAATTTCTTAGGGTTTTGAGAATAGATTTTGTTTTTTTTTTTTGTTAAATTAGGGTTCATACTTTCATCATCGTAGCTTGTTGTGAATGAGAAATTTTTATTTGTTTGTTTCAAAATTGGGTGTATTATGTTGGGTTTCTCTCTAATTCTTGTTTGGGTGTTTCTCGATTCGGGTCTGATGTTGCTTATTAGAAATGATGTATTGTTTTTTGTTGCATGTTGAACTTTTAATCATTATGGTTAATGGTTCTAAAAGTTTGGATTTCTTTAAAACTGATCTCAATTGTTCAAAATTGTTGGTCTTCTTATCAGTATTTAGTTTACTTAATTTCATGTAATTTAAAGAGGAAAATTGGAATAATTTCTTAAGTGGGTTGAACCTGGTGAATGATAATAGAGCAATTTTTTATTTTTGAAGTAGCTTTTCTTTGGAAATTGTTAGTTGGAGAGAATTAGATTTTTATAGGCTTACTTCATCTCGATTAAAAAGTTTTTAAAATTTAGTTATGCCTGTTTTGTCTAGACATTCGATTTATTAGCATGGAATGAAGAAAGCCCATTTAGTTACTATGTGCTTTGTAGTGTGATCAAGATCCCTCTTATATTGACTTAAAGTAAAGAATGGTATACTAAGAACATTGATGCCCTTGTTTGTGTTATGTCTTTTTCAGGAATTGGTTATCGGATACTAAACATCTAAAGTACTTGGATCATGTGCTTAGAGATAGTTGGAGTTGTTTCTTGAATCTAGTTCGAGCATTGGTGTGGTCTACCTAAGTTTAAGTGTAGGTAAAACTCTTGTCATTCATTACATAATTAGTACTCTTCCTTGTTTTCCTCTGCTTTGTCATGGCTACCAAAAGCTTCATTGTTTTAGATTCAACATTAGCTCTAAATCATGAATTTGTGGATGGTTGTAACATGTTGTATGAATAGCTATTTAACCACTGCAAACTGCAATATTCATTGGTGCCGTAATTGCTTTTCCTGCAATGATGTGAACACATATTATGAAGTGTTTGAAAGAAGCATAGATAACTATTCTAGCGAGTAGCCATCTTGCTAAACAGAGCATCTCACCACCACCCTCCTATCACAAGACGGCCTACTCTTGTCAGTTCCTACCATTAGCCTCGTCATATTTCCCTTCCAAGTAAATCTAGCACATCCTCTAGTATCAACCAGTCACTACTTTCATCCTTATATGCGGCTTATGTTCTCCCACTACTTTCAAGCTTGTAGCATTTTTTCATGATAATATTAATGGTAATTATTGTCGTTTGAGCAAGAATGTCGTAGAACTCGAATTATTGTGTTTTTCTTTTCAAAAAGAGTAGTATTTTTGAGTCACAGCTAGCTATAATGGAGTACACAAAACAGTCTGACAGTTGAGTTGATTTGGCTTTTAATTGGCAAGACAAGAGAACACCAATGGTTAATTTAACTCGTCATCCTTAGTTTGTGTTGTGGCTGTGTAGTAACTACTCATACATGGAGATTTAGTGTGTTAAAATGTTATCTTTCCAGGGAAGGGCAATTATGGTGGCCTAATGTGTATTCAAGGTGTTTTTGTTTTGAATTGTGAATAATTGTTGTAATTTATGTATTGGAATTAAATTTAGTAACAAAAACTACAGTATCCATCCAGTTAATTTGGGATACAATGCCACAATGGGGTACCATTATCTATTGGATTGACGGCTGACTCAACGGCCTTTGCGCTTGTGAATTTATGTCTACATTAATGTGTATGTCGTAACTAGTTAGCCACTGTTGTAATTGTAAATATTGAAGATGTTACGATGTTCTGATCAACATTTTTTATGTAGTTGTCGATGCGCGAATGTTTGTCCTGTCACATAGCTTTTTCGATAAAAAAAAAGTCACATAGCTTTATGTTTGTCTGTCGGTGATAAATATCAACGTCGTTGATGATGGACTGTCAAGCTTTTGTTTTGATGTGTTAATCGACTTAGCTACTGTATAGCTGGTGTGTGGGAAATGTTTTTGTTTGTAAAGCTACGCCAAGTGGTCGTCATCTGTTGTCTCTGCTTTTAGCTTGAATTTTAGAGTCCTTCTTTCTTTGCGGCTAATCATAGCCCATTCATTACATAATTAGTGCCTCACTTGCAAATTTTTTATAATGTCATAATAATGTGATGATGAGCACTTTGTTTTAGGTAGATAGGAACTTAGTTTTCTTAATCACTATAACTTTGTTTCGGAGTGTACTTTGAGTAATAACTAAAGAATATGAATTACTACTATGTTATTGCTAATCTCGACTACATTATTTTTGTAGGTTCCAAGTTATGGGTTGAGCGAAGAAGAAGAAGAAGTGTTCTCGAAAATTGAAATCTGCTGTTCATGCGGATGAAACAGTGTTGGATGCCACAGTTGAGGACAAAAGAGTGGTATCTACAGATGGTGTTGAAAGGTAAATAGGTGACATTTAGCCTGTTAAGGCTAACCATTCATTTTATGTCTTTGTGTCTGGTCACTTATTCTTATTTTTTATTGATGGAGATTCACGTAAGATATTTCCTGAGTATAATAATCAGTAAAGATTGTATAGATTTCATACTTACTTTTAGATATAGTTTGGAGTCTACTTGTGCCACCGTTGAGCATTCCCTGTCAAATGCTGAAATGTATGCATTAATAGCCTAGAACCCAAGTTACTGCCTAACTGCGCACTATTTTAAGAAATTAAATTTGAACAATAACAATAGTTTAGTTATTTATACATAAGAGAAAGTTAGATGCCTCTATGTGAATCCTATTTTTTCCATGTTACTGCATTGTTCCATACTATCATGCATCTTGAATCGAATACTATCAATCCCAATCACCCTGCAGGTGTGATTATTCCCCATACGGACTTCTCCATAAAACTCTTCAAAGTCTGAGAACCAGTCCCGATGAGGAAAAATATGATAAGTAGCACCAGAATCTAATACCCACTTATTGTCAGTTACGATAAAGTTTATGGTATCACAGTCAGCAGGAAATCTTAAGCTTCATCTGAATCTTCACTTGCCTTAGCAATGTTCACCTCGGTGTTCTCCCTTTCTGGATCCTTACACTTGGTACAATCCTTATCCCAATGGACAAAGTCATGACACCTGCACATTCATCCTTCGGTAGACGCGCTCTTGACTTTGAATGCCCTTTAACTTTGCCACGATCACCATTCTTCTTTCTCCTGTCTGTTGAATGACCTCTTGCAAGAAGTAAGTCACTGTTAGCTTCACTTGATAGGTCTTCATGGTCCATCTTCCCGAATTCCTCACTACGCAATACTGTAGTGACCTCGGCGTATGTCATCTTATCCTTTCCGTGCATTAAAGCTTTAATCACGGGTTCATACCTTTCAGGAAGAGAGTTTATCAGACACAGAGCTTATTCCTCGTCGTTGATCTTCTCATCGTAGTTAACCAGCTCAGCATGAAGTTTTATATGAATCTAGGTGTTCGGTTAGGGTTGCACCTATCTTCATGTTATAGCGATACAAATTCCTTTTAAGATATATCCTATTTTCCACGTTCTTCACAAGGTATTCCTTCTCTAGCTTTTCCCAGAGATCCTTAGCTGAAGTCTCGTGCTGATAATTAACTCTTACTGCTGTTGCTAAACACCCTCGAATCGAACCAAGACATAATTTATTCATCTTGTTCCACTGCTTGTCAGACATCTCCGCTGGCCAACCTTCTAGAGCTTCTTCTAGGTCAAGATGAATAAGAGCATCCATTACGTCTGTTCTCCATAAACCAAAGTTATTGGTTCCGGTGAACTTTTCAAACTTCAGTTGTGATCTATGAGAATGAAGTATTTCTTCTTTTGTTTCTTTATCTTTATTTGTGGACTCCGAATGTTCTCCTTCAGGATCATTCGGCTCAACTGGTTTATCTCCGTCAACCATTGTTCTCAAACAACCAAATATAGATTAAAAAAAAAACCTTTGAGATTAGTATTACCTCAAGCAATCTTCAGAAAAATACCTCCACTTCAACTGCAATCTGAGTACCCGTATCCAAGAGAGTAACCTTGCTCTGATACCAATTGTTGCACTAAAACCTTGCGGAAGCGATTTTGCACAGTTACAAACGGTACTCCATAATATTTCCAAGAACCCAAACTAAAGAAGAAAAGAGACGAGAATTTACGTGGTTCGGCAAGTTGCCTACATCCACAGGAAGAACAAGAGATCCAAATAATATCACAAGGGAGAATACATATAAACCTTAAGATAGAAAGATGAATTTTTGGTGATTCATTTGCTTTCTCTAATGGCCTATTTATACTATTTAGCTAGGGAATAAATTATCCTCCAAGTGACCAACTCCAAATTGAGTTCTACCTCCTTAGCCTACAAACTATAATTAGCCTACAATTAGACTTCCTTTGACTTCAAACTAGGACTCAAAGACCTACCTTGTTTGAATGCATGAATTTACAAGTGTGAAAGGGAAAGCTATGGAACTCTTCCACCAACCAATATTTTCACATGGTTTTATTCCCACCTACCTACTAGCCACCATCCAAATATGGTTATTAGAGTTCCAAACAAAATTGGACTCTCAACAACCCCTTATTTTAGAATCATCTAGAATTGTAGGCACCATCCAACCATCTATAAGGCACCGTCCAACAATTATCCACCTCGGATCATGCATTCATGCATGAGACGATCAATACAAGAAATCTCCTTCGTCTTCCAGCGTCGATTGCGCCATAGGCTGCCTACGTATCCTATGCAGGGAATCAAACCGACCGTAGTTCACTCAATGGCCTTGCTAGAAGGCCTCCTCCAGGTTCCTAAGAACCTCAACCCCAAAGGGTATCACCAAACCGGAAGAATGTGGATCAATTTCGAGGAATGACGAAACTTGACACCGGATACTACTTTAGTTAACATATCAGCTGGATTGTGTTTGGTATCGATCTTCACAAGTAGAATGTCTTCTTCTTCCAGAATTTCTATAAGGCACCGTCCAACATTTACTTCTCAACCTTGGAATCTGCTTGTAACTTAGCTTTCCCTTCTTGGGCAGCTACAAATAACTTTAAGGTTTACGCATAGACAACTATTCGAGGAAGTAGTAATATCATGGTGATCGTATTAGTTTTGCACCACTAAATGGAGTGATTCATCTTGATACAGATTAAAATTGGAGCACCAATCCTTATCAAAGCATGATTGATTAAGATACGTCGTGTCTTCATAATCTTCGGCATGTTTTAGGGCTTGGCCATAGCTCCGTATGAGATATTTTCATAATAATGACTCATATAGGTATTTCATAACTTGGGAGTAGATTTTTCTTTTACTTACGAAATGCAATATAAGCTCAACTGCGTACAACTCCTTATTTTATTAACACCAGAACAACTAAGGAACAGTGTCATTGATTCTTAGCTATATACATTTTTGTCTTTTTGACAAAGAGGAAGGGTTTGAACAATTTACAATGAGAATCAATTAAACAACTGAGATAAGATAAATTATGAAAATTAAAAAGAGTAAAATAACTTGCGTTACACCATGACATGTGAATTTTTGTATACCTCCGAAACTGCTAGTTTTAACTCTTCAGTCGGATTGTCCACATATAACTTTAAATGATCCTTTATCAAATCTGTTGGGATATCTTCTTCACGTACTAACTGTATTGTAATATTCCTTGATACCACTAAGTGGAACCCTCAGTTGTGGTTGGTGATTTGTCTTCCCGTCGATCACTAGATAGAATGGAGCTAAGATTAGTGTAAATTAAGAGAGAGTAAGGTCTTGTTCTTGAGAGGAGTTTATACTCTTGTAATCTTGTTCAAATCATAGGGAAACTTTATCGTCGTCTTCCAAAGTGGATGTAGATCATCTTGATCGAACTACTATAAATCCTTGTGTTGTGTGTGTGTCTGTTTTACTTTTGATTTCATTTCTATTTCAATTCTTGATTGATTGTGCTTAGAATAGCCATTGGTCACAACAAATTGGTATCATAGCTTCGGGTGGAAGCGATCTACGATGGCGGCAGAGTATGAGATTGAGATATTTGATGGAAGGAATGATTTCAATTTATGGAGGCTAAAGATGAGGGCTGTTTTGGTGCAACAAGGTTTGGTGAAAACTTTGAAGGGGAAAACGTCTTTAGCAACAACATTGAAGGATGAAGAAAAGGATGATCTCTTGGAGAAAGAACATGGATTAATTGTATTGTGTTTGAGAAACGAGGTCTTGAGAGAAGTGGCGGCGGAAACGACACCTGTAACACCCCAAATTTCGGGCCTGGATTCCAACCCAAATCCAAACCCGAAACCCGAAATGCTACATCTAATTTTTTTTTTTATCCCGGACTTGCACTTTTGGCCCAAGCCCAAACACCCATTTATTTGCCTAGTCTTTATTTATCACAAAAAGGTCAATCAAAAACTCATGCTTAGCTATACGTACCAAACACATTCGTGCTACGCGATCAACACGTGCACTACCTCCTACAGCACTAGCTACGCCTAGGTACCCATCAAGCAATTCAATTTTCAAACCCAAGGACAAAACGAACGAAGAAGAAATAAACGAATGAGTAGCACCAGTATCAAACAATATCTTAGCCCAAGAATTATAAACTAAGAATGTACCTTCAACAACTGAGTTATCGGATCTGTCCAACATGAGCAATATTAAAGGCCTTAGGTTCTTTGAGGGGTTGTCGAGCTTGGTATTGTGGTGGATTGTTAGAGGACGGTTTGTTGATACCCTTGATGCTGGTTCGAGGTGCAAATTGTTGTTGGTTCCTCGAGAAATAAGTACAGGTGAGTTCCTCTTAAAGTGTCAGGTTGTTTGCAGTGATAACACGAAGGTGCGGAAGCTCCATATTCGGTCCATTTCCTTTCTTGGTATGGATGGTTGTTGTTGTTGTTTTTGTTCTTGTTCTTATCCCGGTATGACGTTCTCGAATTCTATTTGCCTCCTCAATGTCTCTCTCAGCCCAATCATTGCTCTTTCCACTATCTCATTATAAGAAGTAATCTTCGGAATAGACAACCTACTCTTAATTGAAGGCCTAAGTCCTTCCCCGAAACTTAAAAGCCTTGAGCTCTTCATTCTCAACCAGGTGAGTAGCAAAACGTGAGAGTTCTTCAAACTTGGCTTGGTATTGAGCTACTGTCATGTTTCTCTGGGTCAACTGCATAAACTCGATCATGCGCTGGTTTCGTGCAGTTTGTGGAAAATACTTACTTAGAAAAGCGAGTCGAAATTCCACCAGGTAAACATACCATCATTCCTAGAACGACGAGTCAAGTCCCACCAGTAGTGGCCTCACCTTCAAGCTTATAAACAGCAAGATCCAGCTTATCCTCGTCATTCACGCCTAATAGGGTGAATATTTTCTCAATTTTATCTATCCAATCTTCAGCAACTAGTGGATCAGGACTACCCTTGAAGGAATCAGGCTTTTGTTCAATAAACCTTCTAACTAATAAAGCTCGTTGATTAGGTGGTGGAGGGGGAGGAGGTGCATTCAGATTAAGATTCACTTGTTGTTGCATCGCTTGAGCAACAGCATTCAAGGCACGGACAACATCACCAAAACCCTCATCGTGTGGGCCGGTTGAACCATTATTACGACGAGACATGTCCTGAATGAAGGACATTAAATCATAAATATCACAGAGAGAATTCTCTATGCAAAAGAATTGAAACCTAATACGCATTAACAACAATCAACAAATACACAACAATTTCACATTCAAGCATATACACGCACGCACTGACTTATTCAGAAACTAGCCTGCCCAAAGGATCAACCTCGCTCTGATACCAAACTCGACAACCCCCTCAGCAACCTAAGGCCTTTAATATTGCTCATGTTGGACAGGATCCGGATAACTCAGTTGTTGAAGGTACATTCTTAGTTTATAATTCTTGGGCTAAGATATTGTTTGATACTGGTGCTACTCATTCGTTTATTTCTTCTTCGTTCGTTTTGTCCTTGGGTTTGAAAACTGAATTGCTTGATGGGTACCTAGGCGTAGCTAGTGCTGTAGGAGGTAGTGCACGTGTTGATCGCGTAGCACGAATGTGTTTGGTACGTATAGCTAAGCATGAGTTTTTGATTGACCTTTTTGTGATAAATATGTCTAGTTATGATGTAATCTTGGGCATGGATTGGTTATCTGCTCATCGTCTTTGTTTTTGATTGTTTTCAAAACGTGTGACTCTGCACTCGAGATGGAGGTCCAGTTGTCCACTTTACCGGGAACTCGTAGTCTTTGGCTCCCCTTATCTTGTCGGAAAGACACTTTCGACAGACTCATTCTAGAGGTTTTCTTTATCATTTAGGAATGTTAGATGACGAGCCACAAAATTCTGTATCTACTATGGGTATCCTTGTGGTAAAAGAGTTTGAAGATGTTTTCCCTGAAGAATTACCAGGTTTGCCCCCTAGAAGAGAAATTGACTTCACTATTGAAGTTCAATTGGTACGTCGCCAATTTCGATGGCTCCTTATCGAATGGCACCAATGGAGTTGAAAGAATTAGACAAACAATTACTCGAGTTGGAATCTAAGGGTTTTATTCGAGGTAGTACATCACCTTGGGGTGCACCAGTCCTTTTGTGAAGAAGAAGGATAACTCGCTGAGATTGTGCATTGACTATAGGAAACTCAATGAAGTTACAGTGAAAATAAGTATCCTTACCTAGGATCGAGGATTTGTTTGATCAGTTGAAGGATTCTCGCTTTTTCTCGAAGATTGATATGCGATCAGCTTATCATCAACTCGAATCAAGGAAGAGGATATTCCAAAAACCGCTTTTAGAACTCGATTTGGACACTTCGAGTTTGTGGTGATGCCATTTGGACTCACAAATGCTCCAGCAGCATTCATGGATCTTATGCATCGAATTTTCCGTCCGTACTTAGATAAATTTGTAGTGGTATTTGTAGATGACATTCTTATCTATTCACGGTCACGAGAAGAGCATGAGGAACACCTGAGATTAGCACTGCAGTTGTTGAGATCTCATCAGTTGTATGCTAAGTTGAGTAAATGTGATTTCTGGCTTTCTGAAATTCAGTTTTTGGGACACGTGGTTTGTAGAGAAGGAATCAAAGTAGACCCAGCTAAGGTTGAAGCAGTTACCAACTGGGAAAGACCAAAGAACGTGTTTGAGATTCGTAGCTTTCTGGGCTTAGCGGGTTACTATAGGCGATTCATTCAAGATTTCTCAAGTATTGCTTCACCATTGACGAAATTAACTCTAAAGGATTCCAAGTTCGAGTGGAATAATGATTGTGAAGAGGCTTTCTCCATTCTTAAGGAGAAACTAACTACCGCGCCAGTTTTGACAACACCAGTAAGTGGAATTGGTTATGTGATCTTTTCTGATGCATCGTTGAAGGGTTTAGGATGTGTTCTTATGCAAGAAGGAAGAGTGGTAGCTTATGCCTCAAAACAATTAAAGGCACACGAATTGAATTACGCAACTCATGACCTCGAGTTGGCAGCTATTGTGTTCGCTTTGAAGTTGTGGAGACATTATCTGTATGGTGAGAAGATAGACATATTTTGTGACCATAAGAGCTTGCAATATATTTTTACCCAACGAGATTTGAACCTGAGACAGAGGCGTTGGGTGGAATTTCTTAAGGATTACACGTATACTTTCCATTACCACCCAGGAAAGGCAAATGTTGTAGCAGATGCTCTTAGCCGAAAATCGAGGGTCGGTGTAGCAAGTATGACTCTTCATGCTTGGGATTTATGCAGACTTATGGAGGAATGTGACTTGGTCCCTGACGAGATGATTTACAATACTATAGTTGTTCCAGAATTACAACATCGGATTATAGAAGCTCAACATACTGATAGAGAGATGATTTCAATTTGTGCTCAGATAGCGAAAGGTCAAATACTAGAGGGTTGGACTCAATCTGATGGTGGACTTCGCTTTATGGGGAAACTTTTTGTGCCATTGAAATTGAGGATGGAGGTACTAGAACAGGCTCATAATTCTAAGTTTACCGTTCATCCAGGAGGATCAAAGATGTACCATGACATGAAAAGGCAATATTGGTGGAAAGGGATGAAGAAAGATGTTGCCTTGTATGTGTCGAGATGTCTCACTTGCCGGCCAAGTGAAGATTGATCATCGGAAACCAGGAGGTTACTTCAACCATTGCCCATCTCTGAATGGAAATGGGAACACATCACTATGGATTTTGTCATGGGATTACCTAGAACTGCACACGGTAAGGATACTATATGGGTTATCGTTGATAGACTTACCAAGTCGGCGCACTTCTTAGCAATCAAGAAGACAGATACGTTAGCCACGTTAAGTCAGATGTATATCCATGAGATAATAAGGTTACACGGTACGCTAGTGTCGATTGTATCTGACAGAGATCCTCGTTTTACTTCTCAGTTCTGGCAGAGTTTACATAAGGCGTTAGGTACACGTGTTTCGCTTAGTCGCCTTTCATCCTCGAGACCGACAGGCGATCGGGACGGGTAATTCAGATTGTGGAGGATATCTTTGCGAGCTTGTGCTTTGGATTTCAAGGGAAGTTGGAGTGAGCACTTGCCATTAGTAGAGTTTGCTTATAAACAATAGCCATCCAGGCTAGTATCGGTATGGCACCTTTTGAAGCATTGTATGGACGACCTTGTAGATCTCCGAGTGTGTTGGACCGAGATCGGCGAACGTAGCATTTTTGGACCCGATTTGGTAAGAGAGACGACCGAGAAGGTTCAGTTAATTCGTCAGAGGTTAATGACGGCTCGAGTCGTCAAAAGAGTTATGCGAGACAAGAGACGCCGACCTTTAGAGTTTACCGAGGGTGACTTGGTGTTACTCAAAGTGAGCGAAGAGAGGTGTTAAGCGTTTGGCAAGAAATGAAAGTTATCACCACGTTACATTGGGCCTTTCCAAATTATTCGACGTATTGGTGCAGCAGCTTATCAGTTGGAGTTACCTCAGCGAATTGGGCACGTTCATGACACTTTCCACGTGTCAATGTTGCGGAAGTACGAGAGAGATCCATCTTATGCTATCGACCCTACACATGTTATTGCTTGGGAGGATTTAGAGATCCAAGAGGATGCTACATACGTGGAGCGACCTGTTCAAATTTTGGACTTTAAGGAGCATGTACTCTGCACTAAGACCATCCCCATGGTTAAGGTGCAATGGCAGCGTCGCTTGGTCGAGGGCGACGTGGGAATTAGAGTCGAGATACGGACCAAATACTCGATCTTTTCTCGGGTAACCTCTAAATTTCGTGACGAAATTTCATTTAAGGGGGATAGGGTTGTAAGGCCCGTCCCAATTTTAAGGGGGCTTTTGTGTCATTTTTACTAATAGGGGTAAATTGGTCATTCTATATTAAAAAGGATATTTTAGTAATTTGTTGCTTTTATTTATTACTTCATGGGAATGTAGTGGGGAGACTTAAAACAAAAAAAAATAAATTAAAAATAGGTTATCACTTTTTTTTTAATATTATTATAAGTATCTAGTCTTAAATTAATGTTTTAGTGTTAGTTAGGTGACATTATTATTATTGACTTTATGAAAGATTTAGTCAAGTATATTGTAGTAGGAAGGGAAGAAAACAGTTTTAGCTAACTATGGAACTAGGTCACGTGGGTGGCTCATTGGTGGGATTAATTCATTAGCTTGAACGTGGTGGGAAAAAAAATATTTCCATTAGCATTTTATATGCACTAATACATTTATTGGACTGGCGACTTTATTTATATGCACTAATACATTTTATACGTATGAACTTAGTTTAGGCTGTTTTGTTCACATATCGGATTTGTAGGCGCAACACAATCTAAAACTCTTTTTATTTATGGTTTTGTTAATTAAATTCATATTTACAAGTTTTTTTGATGCTATTAATGATGATGTGAGCATGATGATTATCGGGCTGCGGTCCATAGGTTGTGATCCTTAAAATTATCTTTGATGGGATACGAGATATCCTTGGGAACGGTTTTGTTTCCCTAAACCCACGTGGGGCTCCCTGGGGCGAGCGGATTTGATTGATTTGATTGTTTCTTATGGATGTGGTGTTTCCATGTGCTTGTGATGCTATTAATCATGCTAATGGTCTTTAAAGAGATTTAAAAATGTTTTGTTGCTTCTTTTCCTACTGGGTGTCACAACTCACGTCGTTTAATGACAAAAATTCCAGATTTTGTGGCACCACAAGGAGCTAATGGCGGAAAAGCGTAGAGATCGGTTTTGGTGCTATTATAGTAGTTTGCATAGAATTTTTGTTTGGAAATTGTAATAAAATATCATTAAACTCTTTTAGATGATTTAATTAGTATTTTATTGATTATCAATACTTTAGTGATTATTGGGTTAATGTATAACCAATGAAAATAAGGCTTTGTTTAGAAAATTCTATTTGATTAAATAATAAAAATATTCCGAGTCATATCAGTTTGACCATTTATTATAATTATTCTATAATACGGTTTTGGGCAATTTTTTTGTGGTATATGGAAAACTCTTTTTAGATGTACGTATAAAAATTTCAGAATTTTCTGAGCCCCATAAGTATTTTAAAAATAATCGTTTATTACTGTACTACATTCATAAAGTTTCTGACAGATTAAATTATATAGAGAGTTTCCTTTTCTAAAACTATTCTATGGAATTTTTTTGGCTTTGATGTCTTAAGTAAACTTTAAGATCTCTGTGTTTCCTATTTAAAATGGTAAACTAAGTCTAATTTAGAGATGTTAGTGATTTGATATGATTTTTATAAATTGGACTGCCACTGTTTTACATTTTTGTAGTACTGGTCAACTATGCGTTTGACTATGGTCAATAATTCCTTAAGATAAATAAAAAATCATAGAACAATTTTTAACTGAAAATATACTAAGTTAGAGTTTACAACGTATAAACATAATAATTTTTGGAATTGAAATTTGTTCCGTAAAATTCTTGGAGTAAACTGATGTCTGTTTTTATTTTTCGTTTGTTCCTTAAAAAAGCGACTCTTTTGGATTAAATCTGGTATGTTTAACGGTGATATTAATTTTTATAGTAACCTATAGTTCTTTAGAGTTAATGTGGATTAAAACCAAGTCAATTTAACGGTTGGATGTTCCTAAAAGAATTTGTATGTAACGCTGCTGACAGAATTTCTGAATTGAACATAAATAAAGACTAGGCAAATAAATGGGTGTTTGGGCTTGGGCCAAAAGTGCAAGTCCGGGATAAAAAAAAAATTAGATGTAGCATTTCGGGTTTCGGGTTTCGGGTTTGGATTTGGGTTGGAATCCAGGCCCGAAATTTGGGGTGTTACAACACCGGACGGGCTATGGAACAAGTTGGAGAAGAGGTATATGACTAACGGGGGTTTACTCAATAAATACTTTTTGTGATTTCCAGAGACTTTAATATATTTCCAAAGTATCGTGTTATTGGTTGTATACTTTATAAAAATCCTTGTAAGTATATGTTACTCGTTATATACTTGTAAAATCTCTT